>RJVU01072567.1:242585-275050 GCA_003731715.1 Anabarilius grahami | reverse complement strand
ATTGAAGCGCTGCAGAAGAGCATCCTGAAGTGACCCCAGGATCTGGCTGCGGGATTGTGTCACTTCCTCATTCCTCTTGACCAGGCTGGAGACAGCATCACCCAACAGGGTCAGGTGCTGAGTTGGGTACGCTCTACACAATGCTCTGAGAGACTCACTTGCGACATCCAGACTCACCTCCAACTGTCTTTGTGACTTCTCAACCTCCTAAAAGTCCAGGTTGGAATATACAGGGTATTTAGTTTTTAAGTGAATGTTAAATGGTAGTAAAGAACTGGGCTGGATACATTTCCATCAAGAAATTTCATCACAATATTTTGTATTGTATGTATTGTACATGATTAGACTACATTTATACTTTCTTAGCCTACTTTGCAGAATCCTACCTCTATATTTAAGTCATATTCAGTCAATTCACTAACCTTGATCTTCACAAAATTCTCTGGGTCAGAGGATGTTGAAAACTCTGATAGTGAGCCCTCAGAGGTCTTCAGTTGCTCTGAAATCTGGGAAATTAGGTCTTGAAGTTGCTGCCTCTGGGAGCTGAAGTCTTTATACATGCCTCTGGTCTGTTCGTACACCTCTGAAGCATGGGAAATCTGCTTTCTCAGATCTGCAGCCATCACCTCAAAAGGCCAAAAACAAATGCTAGGTTTTCCAGTCACCATAACTAGCGGTGTGTTTTTATTCTCTTTACATAGTAGATAATAGAACATCACTTATCACAACAAATGTCACAACTACTGCTGATGATCACCTGCAGTTCAGTGTGTGTGTGCTGGGTTTTCATCAATTCCTGTAGCTCTGTCATCTTCTCTTGCAAGGTCTTCAGTTCATCCTCCTTATTGTCCAACTCCAGCTGTACAAACACAGAAATGAAGGGAATTACATATTTTGGTATTTTATCACATTATGTTACCTTAACAAGGTTAGATTTGGCTTGGCTAAATGGATCTCACCTTGAACTCAGTTAGACGCTCCTCCATGTCATGAGTGGAGAGGAGACTGGCAGCTCCCTCACTGAGCTCACAGACAGAGATGGCACTCCAACACTCAATGTCATTGGCCATTTTATTAATGTCATTCCACAGCTCAAGAGAGCGAGTGTATAGACTGATGTCTGCATCCATCCTCTCAGAGATCTGCACAATAATGAACACTGGCTATAAGTGCATCATACGCATAATATGGTGTAAATAATAAGAAGCCCACAGTTAAAAGAGGAGTCGCATTCTTTATTCTGATGGTAAAATGACTTTATATAAAATATTAATTATATATAAATATACATGTATACATGTAAATATTATTATAATACTTGTATACTAATGTGTGTGTGTATTTATTTATATATACACATGATAAATATACACAGTACACACACATATATTATGTAAACAAACTTTTATTTTGGATGCGATTAATCGCGATTAATCATTTGACAGAACTTATTTATTTATTTTATTCATTTATTTGTTTGTGTGTGTTTATTTGTTATATCTGTTACATTATTTGTTATATTATTATATCTGTTATATCTGTTGTTTTATTTGTTATTTTATTTGTATATCTGGTTTTTTTCCCTTTTCCCACCCAGAATGTGTCATAAAAAAAGATTATTAAATCATAAAAAAGACAAAATACAGTAATTATATGATAACCAATAAATGGTCGACATTATAAATAAAGCAAAATACAACACAGGAAAATAACAAAACGTTGCAATAAATAAATAAATAAATATAGATTTCAACTCATTTCCATATCACATAAAGCCAGTTCTCATTAACTTGTTACGTAGTCATTTGCAGGAGCAATCATTCTTAATGACTAATTCCAGTACAAAAATGAGCATGTTTACATGCTTGCAGCTTGACAATAGGAAATTCTTCCTCTTGTTAGATAAATCCCTGCTCAAGTTATTTCATAAAGTGTTGGGGAGTAAGCCGAACATAGCAAATAAATGATGCATATGGCATCTAATCAAAAGTATTAAATGCACTCACATCCAGCCACTGATCAACAATGGCATCCATCTCCGTTGTGACATTTTCACTCTGAATGCTTTCATCTGGAAGCTTCTTTAACACATTGGTGAGGCGTTTGCCTGAACCAATGAGCTTATTCAGGTCCTCCTTAGTGGTCGCCAACTCCGGCCTCACCGCTTCCAGCTGTGCAAACAGAGATAGCAATATTACCTGTGTGTTTGTTATCACAATTGTAATCTAATGTTTAAAAGGTGGCACACACTGAGGCACTAACCCGTGACAGAGCTCTACGGATGTCCTCAGGGTTGTGTGGGTCCGACTGGGCCACAGTGATGGCATGAGCTCTCTCTACGACCGAGCTGATCCTGGTTCTCATGGTCTGGTATTCCCTACAGAGCTCCAGCAGGTTTGCACAAAGGTCATGGCTGTATGGAGACAAACACGAGCAGTCTCAGATTTTAGGCATGAACAGAGGGAAACATCAATAGTATCAATAGAAATACGCAAACACAGTCATGGCAATGGCTCAAAACACTCTTCCCTTTCTTCAGTTTCTTTAATCCAAAGCATAATCTATTTAGAGATTCACCCACGTATGCATCAAACAGCGCACACACAATAAGACACATTTAAATTGCATTTAAACATGGCAACAGTCACAACCTGTCAAAACATCCATCCATCAACGCACTGGCCCAGTCCAGCCTCTCCCTCCCATAAGTCATCCATATCAAGTTCAATTTGACAAACCATTCATCTATCCAAACACACCGAGTTCCAATGAGAACTTGGTGTACGGTATAAGACTTGGATACCATAGTAATATACTCACTCCTCCACAATAATCCCCCTAATCCTCTCCCAGGTGGACTGGACCAAGGCTACATCCCGTTGGGCTTCCCCTGCCAGCTCAGAGTCTCTGTGGGCCAGTTGTTCTCCTTTTTCTCCCAACCACAGCTGGCTGTGTTGTAGGGCTTGTAGCTCTTCCTCCAACTGCTTCAGCAACCACAACCTGACAAACACGTAGAAAATTATTGAAACAGCAGAGCACAAAATATACACCGATCAGGCATAACATTATGACCACTGACAGGTGAAGTGAATAACACTGATTATCTCTTCATCACTGCACCTGTTAGTGGGTGGGATATATTAGGCAGCAAGTGAACATTTTGTCCTCAAAGTTGATGTGTTAGAAGGAAAAATTGGCAAGCATAAGGATTTGATCGAGTTTGACAAGGGCCAAATTGTGATGGCTAGATGAAAACTGCAGCTCTTGTGGGCTGTTCCCGGTCTGCAGTGGTCAGTATCTATCAAAAGTGGTCCAAGGAAGGAACAGTGGTGAACCGGCGACAGAGTCATTGGCGGCCAAGGCTCATTGATGCACGTGGAGAGCGAAGGCTGGCCCGTGTGGTCCCATCAAACAGACGAGCTACTGTAACTCAAATGGCTCAAGAAGTTAATGCTGGTTTTTACAGAAAGGTGTCAGAATACACAGTGCATCGCAGTTTGTTGTGTATGGGGCTGCATAGCCACAGACCAGTCAGGGTGCCTATGCTGACCCCTGTCCACCGCCGAAAGTGCCAACAGAGAGCACGTGAGCATCAGAACCGGACCACGGAGCAATGGAAGAAGGTGGCCTGGTCTGATGAATCACGTTTTCTATTACAACACGTGGATGGCCTGGTGAATGTATGTCGCTTATCTGGGGAACACATGGCACCAGGATGCACTATGGGAAGAAGGCAAGCCAGTGGAGGCAGTGTGATGCTTTGGGCAATGTTCTGCTGGGAAATCTTGGGTCCTGCCATCCATGTGGATGTTACTTTGACACGTACCACCTACCTAAGCACTGTTGCAGTCCATGTACACCTTTTCAAGGAAACAGTGTTCCCTGGTGGCTGTGGCCTCTTTCAGCAGGATAATGCACCCTGCCACACAGCAAAAATGGTTCAGGAATGGTTTGAGGAGCACAACAATGAGTTTGAGGAGTTGACTTGGCCTCCAAATTCCCCAGATCTCAATCCAATCGAGCATCTGTGGGATGTGCTGAACAAACAAGTCCGATCCATGGAGGCCCCACCTCGCAACTTACAGGATCTGCTGCTAACATCTTGGTGCCAGATACCACAGCACACCTTCAGGGGTCTAGTGGAGTCCATGCCTCGACAGTCATGGCTGTTTTGGCAGCAAAAGCGGGACCAACACAATACTAGGAAGATGGTCATAATGTTATGCCTGATCGGTGTAAGTTTGCCATCATTACAATAAAATTACAAAACTTTACATTTGCCCAAAGTAAACAACTAAACACCTCAATATCAAGTCCACATTCTTGGCACGTAAAACATAACTATTATACCAAAATAACCACAGCAGCACAGTGTTAAAATTTTTAATACATCAGACAGTTCCCTAAAGACAGTAATGTAAAGAAAACATAAGTGCCTGTACCTCTGTTGAAAGGCCTGTATAGTGGCCTCTGTAGGCCACGGTATATTGGCTCTGTCCTCCAGCTTTGCCAGACTCCCAAGTAGCAGCTCCTTCCGTCCCCTAAAGGAACTCCACATAGTCGCTAGTGCCTCTGCCTCACTCTGCTTTGTCCCAATGCTCCTCTGAAGCACCTGCACGCTCAACGCAGCATCATCCACCAGCCCTCTGCAGGACGTTCTTTCCCCCTCTGCCCCTTGTAAATGAAAGTGTGCCTTGTTTAGGATGATATCCAGGCTAATGGCATGCACCTCCAGAGATGCTAACTCCTTGGCAAGGTCCCCCAGTTCCTGATTTATGTCCCTGACTTTGGAGTCATCCCAGCTCCCTCTTCCTTCAACCTCTTCCTGGAATGTCTGTAGAGAAGTTCTGGCTTTATTATAAGTCTTATAGAAGTCTTTTAGTTTGAGTAGTGCTTCATCTCGATGCTCTACTAAACTTTGTGCTTCACTAAAGAGTTGAAGGGAGTCCTCCTTCCTGGTCTGGAGGTGCTGCAGGTCTTTTGGGGATATAGACGGGCTGAGGACATCTAGATGCGGCTGTAAGGACTCCAATAACTCTCCTCGTGTCTGAAGGGACGTCTTGTCCTCCTTTAGACCATTGGAGAAACCAGATAATTATGATAATTATATATATTTTCAATTAAGACATTAATAAAAGAATTATGATTGGATGATAACATTTAAAGACATAATGTACCTTGGTTTTGGATTCAGCAGACTGGAGATCAGTGATACTGACTTTGCAGGTGTTTTGAATGTGCCTGAGGAAGTTCTCAGTCCACTGAGTCAGAGCAAGCGAGACCTGACTGAACTGCTCCAACTGAGCAAGATGGGACTGAAGTTCCTGAATCCTAAAAATACAAAATTAAAGGTAAACATCAAGTTAAAGGTACACTATGTAACTTTATTTTGTTCAAAATGTACAAAATGTATAATAAAGAGTGAGTACATCATAAATCCATCTTCCAAATTGTGTTTTTGTCTTATCCTGAATCACTGCAGTATGCCTATAATAAGTGCTTATATTCTATTTTAGACCTGGCAGGATGACAACCGCTGCGGAGTAGCTCAGTACCTGCCTGACTCATCATATAGCTCGGGCTACAATGTTCTTCCGCAAGACGCGTTAAGCTTCATTTATTAATTGCTAGAGCGCCAAAAGTTACATAGTGTACCTTTAAATATTCAAGGAATACTTGTAATGCAAATGAAACAATGTAAAACATGCAGTGAGAAACATAATTCACACAAAATTTTAATGAACACAATTAGACCTGCGTGACTTTCTTAACCCTAATTTGGTGTTCTGGGTCAATATGACCCCAAGGGACTTTTCCTTTGTTAAAAAACATGGTTCCCTTCATCTGAGTGGCATAAGATTTTTTTTATCTCTTTTTATTTTTATTTTTTTTACATTATCTATCTATACACACACACACACACACACACAAGCTGGGCTTGATTCGGTTGTTCTGAAAGTATGTATAAAAAAATAAATTATAAAAATAAAAAAGTCTGGGTGTTTGGGGTCAATATGACCCCAATTGAAAATGAATGGAAAAAGAGAAAGAAATTCGTTTTTTATATTTCATTTGTCAAAAAAAATTCCATAATTCTAGTATAAATTGGAAAATTTCCACACATAAATGAAGGCCTGGTACTAGAGCACAAATGCAATGTGGAACGAACATAATCACACACACACACGCACAGGTGTGTGTTCACTCTTCACTCTTGTTCATATCTGCTTATTGCAGATTTTTCTGTTGGTTTTATTTACTTTTTTTTAATTTCTTAATCTGAATTTAATTATTTTTATACATTGGATTACTGAAATATATAATATGTGATTACAATCAAGTCTTGTCTTTTAGTGGCAACTTATGTGGCATTATTGCAAAAAAAAAAAAAAAAAGACACTTCAAAAGACCTCAAACAACAACAACAACAACAAAAAAACTTTAACAATAATACTAATTTAATGTATTTTACAATGTTTAAATATATATATATTCACAAAATATACATCACAAAAGCTGTTATAAGAGCAGTTAGCCACATCCAGAAAAATGAATGGATCTCTATGGGCATCTTCTGGATGTATATGTAATTACCATTTTTTCTAAAACTGTATTGCCTACAGATTTTTCTCTAACCAGCAGATGGCAGAATTCTGCCCCTAACACCTAGATCAATATCCAGAAACAACTCATATTTAATTTTGATCATTATTAGTTTTTTTTTTTTTTATAAAAATATTTCATATACATGCTAATGGTGTAGTTGAGGAATTCTACAGTAAACGGGTAAAAAAGTACTTCATATTCTCCAAAACACAGCATAAACATATAGATGACATGTAAATGAAAAAATTATACATCATTTGTATTAGTAAAAATGTATATTTTTCATACAATCACTCTCTAAATGTTTGGGGTCATATTGAGTGTAAACTGGAAATGAACAACATATGAGGGTTAAAAAAATCTTACCATCCCCAAACCTTTGAACAGTAGTGTAATTAAACTTCAGTGAACCATGATTTACTACTTGCTAATGCTAGTCAGAGGAAGGTCCTATGGGAAGCATTCCCATTCTAGACAAATTTTGATTGTATAAAAGTTTGTATGCCCCTTAGTACAAGATGAGTCATTAATATTTTTAGTCTATTTTTTCTGGGAGAGAAAGAGACAAATTTTAAAATGTGTATATTTTAGGAGCACATCAGCAAACAGATGACAAGGACAAAAATATAAATTATTACCTGAGTGGTATATTAGTACTGAGAGAACACCACCTCTCTTCCAGGCTACAGTGAAGATCTTTAAGCTCTGCGGTCCTTTCCACTGAGGCTGAGGAGTACAGAGACTCTGCTCGGGTCTCCAAACTTTCCAACAAAGACTCCTGAGAGGGAACTTCTGACTGCATGTCCTGGTACACCATAAAAAAGATGTTATTGGTTCTTTGCCATTTTTGTCATAGTGTCACAAAATAGTTTTTAAGAGTTTTAAATGAGTGATGGTAATTCAAACCATAAACATTAAACATAAAGAACCTAGGATGTGGAAAATTAAAACACCCAAAATACCCTTCAGTCTTCACACTCACCTGCAGCATCTGAAGATGGCTTTGTAGCTTCACATTGTCTGTGGTCAGGTAGGGAGAATCTGAACTGCATAGAGTTTCACACCTGTTCAACCAGGACTGCAGAAGTGAAAGATCTCTCTCACATCTAAAAATCAGACAGCCAAAACATTGTTTTTTTATATTACAAACTTTTAAGTGACAAAAAAAATCACTTTAATTGCAGTCAACATGCATTATGTAACAAATAAATATGCAAACACATGCCTTTGCCACAGAGTCAACAGGTTCTCCAGTTTTGATTGCTTTTCAGTGGCTTGCTGGGTATATAATTTGTGAGCCTGCTGAAGGTCAGCCACTGCTTTCTCCATCCGTCCCCCATCAGACAGCCTCCTCCAGCCCAGACTCAGAGACATCAGCCTGGGCCCCAGCTGCTGTAGACGCTGCACTACATCCTGAGAATGAAGGAAATAAATTTTACTCTAGCAGCCTCAAATGCCTTTTATATCATTTTTAAAGGCCACAGTTAAGTGAAACTTGTAGTACATGGTTTTTAAATAGGTTTATGTTCAACAAACTTCTGTATTCTATAAAACAGGTCTCATCGCTTCCAATTCAGGTCTTTTGTATGTGCTTTTGTAAATATAGGGCTGTTTTACTCAAGATACCTTTAAAGGAGTAAGCAAAGAGGAGCATAACCAATGTCCATCGCATATGCAGTTTGATATCTATGTTTTTTTATTTTTCTTCTTCTTTCAGATATTTCAACAGCATAAAATTGCAAAAATAAAAAGAACTAGCTAGGTTATCTTACAACCTTAAAAATCTGCAGATATCGACATCTGTTTGTACTGTCGTTAACACTTTCTCCAAGCAGATTAAATGAGACCTGTTTTCCTGTTTGTTCATGTGACATTCGGCATAAAGCCTATAGGGCGTTTTATACTAATTGCCCCCTGGCTGAATGTGTGGATTATTTCATGCAGCCCTTCAAGTGTAAATAGTTTATCCTTTAATCCGGTCTGCAAATTGATTTTTACTTTCTGCATTTTGGTTTGGTCTTCGTTACCCTGCAGTTCTCTTAGGATTACTAAACAGCAGTCAATATATTTTTCCACATGCCTTATTATAATAGTCCTAAAACTCAAAAACAAAAACTGAAGCTGTATCCTAAGAGACGGCAACAAACAGACATGCTGCATCTAATCCAGTCACTTAATTTGAAATAAAATGTAATATTTATAAATATCATACTGCACATGTGAACTGATTTTCATGTATTTTAGTCATTCTTCATTATGATTGACCTTTAATCATTACAAAACTATATTGTGATGATTGTATATATACTGGTATTTGTTGAAACTGCTAAGACCACCTGGCTAGTGGCCCCCAATTTGAGCTTTACACCCCTGGTCTAAATAATATATACAGTATGGTATGGAAATGTATTTATTTAGGTCTTTAAGTTGTCTGTTCCAAACACATGTAATACTAACCATATGTTCATGGAGAGTTTTATATGTTCTTGATGCTGATGTACAGGAAGTAACTGGTATTTTCAGTTTTTCCTGTAGTCCATTCAGCAAACCTTCCACCTAAGATGCGTGAAAACATTGAATAACACACATCCGACATCGCTTGAATAATATATCAAATCAGAGTAGCACAGAGAGCCACGTATATAGTGTTACCTCATTGAGATCTTGAGTAAATTGTTTTGTATTTCTCAAACTAGAGTGAAGCTCTGCCTCTCGTTGCTCCACACTGTTCTTAAACTCTTCCCGGTATCTTTCAATCTGCATCAGACGTGCTTTAATTCGCCCTGCCTCATTCGGTGCAATGAACTGAATTAAAGATTGAAACTCTGTCTCCAATCGGCTAAAGATGTCCATCTTCTCCTCTAAGCCCTCCTTCAACATCTAATAGGGAAAACAATGAGGAGACTTCATTCATTGAGTGCTAAATGAAACCTGAATCATGAATCATGTTGTCTGGTTAATTTGGTTATGTTTATTAAGTTACAGTCTTCTGATCCAGGTCAATATCTTTGTTTACCTCCACCATGTGAATCTGTTCATCCAGGTTGGCAGAGGTTCTGCTGAAAGCTTCAAGCTCCCTCTTACTATCACAGACCCAGGAGAAGAAAGCCTCAGACTCACAACTGAACCTTTGCCACCATCTGTGCATCATCTCCAGATCTGACACACTATTGGAACAGAGACAGGAAAGGAACACCTTTTGTGAAAAAGAGTGCCCCTAAAAAGAGTAGTTATTATTGAAATAAGGTACTTTAAAAGAATGTTCTCTTTACAGAATGCACACTCTTTTATTAAATCAGTATTATATTATCTGAAAGTTCAGTTTTTAAAAATATATACAATTAAGCACACTTCTTTTTCATAAGGAACATAACTAAGGAATTCACAAAGAATGCATTTCCATAGTATTTGCAGTCTGCATCATTTGGCAACCGATTCACTATAGGATTCAATCATAATGCAAATCAGGCAATATTGTAAAAACGCCCCAAAATGTTATTGCATCTAGCAGGCATATTCTGAGTAAGGTTGATGAAGATGCAGTAGACTATTGCAATCTGGCATCATACTCTTGAATTGTCTGAATTTTTCTCTATTTTAGTAAGGTTTACATGCATGTAGGCTGCTACAAGAAATAAGGTGCGTATATGTATGTACAGTAGATACAAGCAAATTGACTTAAAGCTGTCTTACATTTTCCTCAGGCTGGTCTGTATCTCCTGCAGTCTCTCTTTTGTGGACTGGGCTTGATCCTGTAGTAAAGACTGATTGTGAGAACCAAGTTTAATATCTGCTGCCTTCTTCACCAGGGACTCAGCTTGTACAGCAAACGTGATACCCTGCTCATGAAGCTCCTAAACAAACACACACAGATATGAGAATTATTCTCAGTCCAAAGTGCATTAAACATGTAACTAATATATATTTTTGTCTGTGCTCTCACTTTAACATTTTTTATTTCAGTCTTGAGGTTGTCCAGGCTGCTGAAGATGAGCTCCCTCTGCAGGACAGGACTGACAAGACACACAAACTGCCAGATGGCCTCTCTCTCCAAATCAAACTCCTGCCATGCATTCACAGTGACCTAAAGAGCAATGAGAATCACACATTACCAGCTGCAAGTAATTTGAGTGATTACATTTCTTGTCAATTATTCATGTTGCATTACAGGGTTACACCTCTCAGAAGAGAGGGTCGTTCTAAAGCTTTAAGGCCTACAATTGTCCACAACAATATTCAGTCAACATGACTTTTAATTTTTTTTGTTTTTTTCAAAATTAGGCTACCAGTGTTGGGGAAAGTTTTGAAACTTATACGTTACAATATTGCGTTACTCCCTAAAAAGTAACTATTTCATTACTTAAGTTACTTTTTTATGGAAAGTAATGTGTTACGTTACTTTTGTGATACTTTTCTAACCTGGGCTGGGTTAGAAAATGTAAAGGCACTTTCACACTTTCACAAGTGAAATTAAAAAGCCTCAGGCTGAAGGAAATTCACACCTGTAGAGTAGAGGGCGTTCAACAATCTTAAAAAATACTTAACCACAAATGTGATGTTTACCTAAAGCAATTTTTACTTATTATTGTTAAAGGTGCCCTAGATTCAAAAATTGAATTTACCTCGGCATAGTTAAATAACAAGAGTTCAGTACATGGAAAAGACATACAGAGTCTCAAACTCCATTGTTTCCTCCTTCTTATATAAATCTCATTTGTTTAAAAGACTTCCGAAGAACAGGCGAATCTCAACATAACACCGACTGTTACGTAACAGTCGGGGTGTACGCCCCCAATATTTGCATATGCCAGCCCATGTTCCCAACATTATGAAAGGCATTAGACAAGGGCAGAACGTCTGGATCTGTGCACAGCTGAATCAACAGAGCAAGCAAGCAAGGACAATAGCAAAAAATGGCAGATGGAGCAATAATAACTGACATGATTCATGATAACATGATATTTTTAGTGATATTTGTAAATTGTCTTTCTAAATGTTTCGTTAGCATGTTGCTAATGTACTGTTAAATGTGGTTAAAGTTACCATCGTTTATTACTGTATTCCGTCGTTATTTTAATTTTTAAACACTTGCAGTCTGTATAATGCATAAACACAACTTCATTCTTTATAAATCTCTCCAACAGTGTAGCATTAGCCGTTAGCCACAGAGCATAGCCTCAAACTCATTCAGAATCAAACGTTAACATCCAAATAAATACTTTACTCACATAATTCGAAGCATGCATACAGCATGCATGACGAACATCTTGTAAAGATCCATTTGAGGGTTATATTAGCTGTGTGAACTTTGTAAATGCGCTGTAATATAGTCGAGAGCTCGTGTAGCAGGGAGCACGCGATTTAAAGGGGCGGCGCCCAGTGTAAATCAGTGCATTGTTAATGATGCCCCAAAATAGGCAGTTAAAAAAATTAATTAAAAAAAATCTATGAGGTATTTTGAGCTGAAACTTCACAGACACATTCAGGAGACACCTTAGACTTATATTACATCTTGTGAAAAAGCATTCTTGGGCACCTTTCAATTGAATCATCAATCAGGTCAGCAGCAAAGACACTGGTTAATAAAGTGAGATTAAATACATAAAGTATATTTGAGTAATTTAACATTTAATTTTTTTAAGTTTTTATTTTCTGGAATACTGAATCTGTTTTCGTGCAAGAGAGATGAGTAAAAGCATGCTCACATTTAGTCTAGAACTACAATAACCATCATGTTTACACAACGCACACAACACCTCTGCACTTTCTCCTGGTTTCTCTCAACATGTGGACAAGAGAGGTGCCAGTCAATAAATGGGAAAACAAAGTCATTTGCGTTACTTATCTGAATTAAAAAAAATTTTTCAAATATTTTGTTGAAAATTTTAAAGTAATACGTTACTTTACTAGTTGCTTGGAAAAAGTAATCAACTCACATTACTTGTAATGCATTACCCCCAACACAGGGAAACCTGGCTCTTCAAAGAAGGTGTCGAGGGTGAAAAAATCTTAATTTTTAGTTGCTTTAGCTTAATTTAATGCTTGATTTATCTTATTTTCTTTATATTCTTTATTTTCTTTAAATTATTTTAAGCCATCTTGAGGCCCCTTGAAAGTTTTCTAAGGCCACCCTTGAGAAGCACTGCTTTGGCCAGATTCTAAAGTAGCATCACATGGTTCCTTCATGGAGAGGGCAATCCCAGTATGCATTGCAATGAGCTCAGTTAAATACTATATACAAGATGGTGGACTTGGTGAGAGAAATGCTTATAATGATACTTATATTTCATACAATACATTAAAAGTGTACAAAAAGTATAAATCGAAATAAAACATGTATTTTTATACCAAAGATTAGTGTGTATATGTTTTCTTCATAGAGTATCGCTGTTAGCATAGCGACATACTAACGTCAAACTTTAATTGACTGAGAGTCGAGTCTAAAATGAGGAGTGCTATTTGTTGCAACACTGGAAGTCAGTCATTAATGAGGTTTAATAACAGTTAGGATCCTGCCTATGTAGCTAAATTGCTATGAGCTAACATATGGAGAGCTTTCTGAATAATTTTTACAGACACTTTAGAGGGAATAAACTGAATTATAATATGGTGTGTGTATATATCATTTGACTAAAAGTGTTACCTGCAGGTGTTTCTCCTTAGCTGCCCAGTCTTCTTTGCAGAAATTACCTTGAGATCTCACATCCGTCTCTTTTGCTTCCTGTGCCTTCAGATTTTGCTGAGTACACACCATGAAAAATCGACAGACAAGAAAGAGAAGGGGGAAAATAGAAGGGAAGAAAAAAATGAAATAAATGATCCTTAGTTTCACCCCTTGGAATATTATGCATGGGAAAGAATCACTTATTCACAACAATCAGATTAGCAAATAAAATTGATAAGATTCATCATGTCTATTGCATTATATGTGTCAACAAAATTAATTCTACAGTCCCTACCTGGTGAATGAAAAGCAGCTGTTTGGCTTCTGTTATATTCTCTGCATTCAGTATTCTTCTGTACTCCTCTGTCTGAATCACCTCCTCCTCCTTTCCAGTTTTTATGTTCCCTTCATTGGCAGCAGCAACAGGAGCATCCTAAGAAAACAGTAAAAGATTTTAATCATGCAAAATAGCATCAAGGCAAAATGTCAAACAGTAACGCCACAGATATATGTACAATAAAAAGTTCCTGCAGATGATATGAAATATGCACATGGAGAATTTTATTCTAATAGCCACATATTAACATTTGCATAAAAGTTTCTTGCACACATTTTCTTTCCAAAGTGAACATGGCACATGACATTTTCCCATGAGCAAAGAGGGGGACTGGCAACAGTACACCTTGCATTTAAACTAGCGGACATGAGAACCACTCTTCACCTCAGACAGAGACAGCAGCAGTGCAGAGAACTGTTGTTTAAGTTTATCAAGAGCAGCTCTCTGTGTGTGAACCTCACTCTCAGGACTTATCTCCTCCAGCACAGCAAGACGAGCTTTGAGCCAATCCAGAGTCTCGCCCTGAGCCTTTACCGCCCGACGCTGCATCTGCAGAGGGAAGGAGAGAGAGGTCAGCTGAAGTCACATAACAGACAGTGGTTTGCATACACATACTGTATACAGCATGCAAATGAGCACAAGTCACAGATTTTGGGTGAGCTTACCTGGACAGAGGAGATTTCAGCACCAGTTTGCTGGGAGAGAAGCCATCCAGACAGCTCACTTAACCTGGAGCACAGCACAAAGAAAAAACAAAACAATCAATCAAAAAACAAAACAAAACAACAACAAAAAACACAACCTACTCACCAGCATGTTGTCTCTTGTGAAAAAAATATGTGCTGAACTGTACTGAATGTGCACTTGTAGTTTACTTCAAAATATATTTTTAAAAACTGTACATGCAGGTAATATAATATTGATTAAATAAATGGCCACTTAAATGTACATAAAGAAAGTACCCTTTCATGACTATGTTTCTTAAAACACTTAAGTACACTTAAGTGACCTTTGTAATAATGCCAAATTATACGTTTTCATTTTAAAGTACATTTTAAATTTGTTGTGTTTTAAATAAGTACACTTATTTTGACGGTAAAGCAAATGTAACGTACCTTACTGTAATTTTAACTGTAGTGTGTTGTTCAATGTTACATTTAAAGTTATTATATTTTAAATGTACTAAATTGCAACTTTATTACAAATGCGTTATTACAAATATATTTAAATACATGTTTCAACAGAAATGACATTAAAGTATATTTTATTTTACAATAAATGCTTGTCAGTATTCAGAAGTACAATTTAACCATATTTTGACAGTACTTGTAAACGTTAATTACATATAAAATGTACTTAAGTCCTACTTAAGTAGGTAAAAAAAAAGTTCAGCAGATTGCATTTCATATAAATTCAAATTATAATACATATTCTGTTAAACTATATTATTTCTGTAATAGGTTTTCTTTATAAATTATGCTAAAGTGTACTTCTTTTTCACATGGGCTGTTTTGAATGTTGATGTGCTGGGTCCCTACCAGGCTTCTTATCTACCGGTAGCTTAGCTTAACTAACTTTTCTTATTAAACTAGCCTTATCAGAAAGACTTGGCAGATCGACAAGCCTCACCATCAAAGTTTTCAGAGTTCCCATACAATTTACACCATTCTGCATTTCTGTGCTGATTTTAGAGAAAAATCTGTTGGAAATCATAGCATGGACAGAATTTGTCCTGTAATGTGTCCCATTTTGGCATTAAATATTTGCATCTCACCTGGCATGCCACTCTTTCCATTTATCGGGGTGCTGTTGTAGTCTCAAGTGCATTCGCTCTACTAAACCCCTGACCTCTGAAAGATGATCTCTGGTTTCCTCCAGTGTTTGATAGCCTAGGTCATTTTCTGGAAGATCCTGACAGAGATGCTCCATTGTCTTTAGTCGCTTCTCACATGCAGAAAGTGGGTTTTTCTGTCTGAAAAATGCCTATAAAGACACACAAACAGATCGAATAGATAACTCCCAGGTTATGAAATGTAACTTGCATGATCTTTTCTTTATCTGCTATATCTCACCCTGTGTTCTTTGATCATTCTTTCACTGCCGGCTGTGAGCAGAGCTTTGTCCTCCCTTTTCAGCTCTGTCCTACACTCCTGTAATGTGGACATCACCAAATGCCTCTCTTTTTCCACCCGGAGTCTGAGCAGATGGGATGGAGCCTCGGCCTGAATGTCCTGGGAGGAAGAAAATGCATCGTGAGGAATCCTTTAGGGGATATTCCTGTTAACTTGTCTAAATTTTCACCATTTTTGACCTTCTAACTGACCTTCCATTGCTTGTGCAGTCTTCTGACAGTCTCTCGCAGACTCTGTTGGTCTTCCTCGGAAATGATATCAGTGAGGTCATCACACGCCTTTAAATAAGCACTTAAAATGTGCTGGTCTAGTCGTCCAAAGAACTCCTGAGCAAATAATTACACACTTAATTAGAAGAACAGGACAAGATAAACATGTTTGAAGGGTTCGCCAATTAAGACATTATTGACGTACATTATGTTTGCGGAACAGCTCATCTGGGTCTCCCCTTTCCTTTAAACAGGCCTGGCCCACACGCAGCGCCTTCTCCAGGTCAGCACGAGACTCCTCAAACCTCCGCGTGAGGTTGCCGTTAGTCTCCGCCACCTGCCTCCACTCTAAAGCCTCCTGCATCAAAGCCTGATCAGAGTACAACACAGTTACTCCATCAGCTCTGTAGTTGATGGACAAATCCAAACTATATCTCTTTTATCAAATAGTTACTTTTTCTTCTGTGGAAATCAAGCAAGAGTTGCAGCAGAGGTGAAGATTTTCAATGAAGACTGCCTTAAATTTTGTATTGCTTCGGGATTATAGCACAGGAGTCATATGGACTACTTTTACGGTGCTTTTTTATTTTGTTTATTGTCACGTTTAAATAATTTGCTGAATACAAATATTAATTTCTTCACAAAAATCTTACTGAACCCCCAAATTTTTAAATGGTAGCGTATGAATGTTTTATCGCAGAGCTGTAATGTAGTCTGACCTGTGCAGTGGTCTGAATCTCCGTCACTCTGTTCTGCAGAAGAGACATGTCAAAATTGTGTAGGGATTTCGCACAGCACAGCGCCCTCTGTAGAGACAGGTAACTGCGCTCCATAGCACAAACACAACGCTTACAGGTCTGCTGCTGAGTTTGTAGCTCCTGCAAAAAATGAATAAAACAAAAATTAACACAGAGATCAATTCTAGTTCACACTGATACAACCAGGGATCTTTTCCTTATTGAATTCTTGTGGAATTACAAAAGACAGCCACTTATTATTTGTCACATCATTACTGTTTCTCCACACTGTATTCTTCACGGTCGGATAATCTTTTCCTCCCAGTGGTCTGTACTGACCTGGCACATTTCCGGGTTGTGTTGCTGGGTGATGATGTGTCCAGCATGCTCCGCTGTCTGGTAGAAAGCTGAGATTTGTTTCTCTAGCTCCTCTAACAGAGGAAATAGAGCCTGACACTCCCTCAAAATTAAAGGACACTTTTCTTTCAGCTGTAAGGATAAAAACAAACAATTACACATAATTTATTCTCAGACATATGTCATGAAAACTATATGATATGACTTATATCGTTCCAAACTTATCTGGTCTTTTTTATTTTGCAGAATACAGAAGCAGACATTTTATAATGTAACTGAATGGTGACCAGAGGCAGTCAAGCTCCGAAACTGATAGCAAATAGCATACAGTGGACCAAATGACTTGCATTCAAAGTAATCTGCAGCCATACCAATTATGTCATGTTTCCTGATGCTTTTTTAGTAAGAAAGCCTGTGGTTATTATTCACTTTCATTCTATGTTTGTTTGTTTTTTTCAGATAGAAATTATTTAATAATATAATTCAACATTGCACAAACCTGGTGGAGCTGTGCTTCAGTTGTTGTTATAGTAGAAAGTGCTTTAGTTCCACCACCATGAACAGAGTCTTTGGCCAGAAGCTGTGCAGAGCGAGCAGCCACCTTATATTGTGCTTCCACAGCAGGCAGCCTGTGCTTCATGTCCTGCAATATGTATGTAAATTATATCAGAAGGCTTAGGTGAAATTGGCAAATTGGCAAGTCTTATATTTATCATTTCTGAGTGGCCAATCTCACATATAGAGAAAAAGATTCAACAACACACTCCAAATACAGAGAATGTTAAAACCTTTTTACCTCAACATCCTGCATAAAGGCTTTGACATCCAACAATGACACTTGAAGTGGTGAGGTAAGTTTGGTAATGGAAGTGTCCAGAAACTCTTGTATGTCTGTGCTGACGTCCTGGTGTGTCCTTACATTATGAGTCTCAGGAAGACGAGCGTACTGAAAAAGAGAAAAAAAGATTTTATAATTAAAGAAATGGTTCTTTTAAATATGAACCACATATGACTTTCTTTCTTCCATGAAACACAAAACTAGTGCATTGTTGGCGTATTGCTATTTGGAGGCAACTGAAAACGACTGCGCCATTGACCAACAAAAACCTGGTCTAAAGTCAATGCTACAGTATTTTTTGTTATTTACAGAGCGCGTAAGTAATATGTGCCAAATATTAAAAATAAAAGGATTACAATGTAAAAGATTATTATTGTGTACATAAAGATAAAAATGCCTACATGTCATAAAGGATAGTCATGGAGAATTACCTATTTGCAGTAATGACGAATGAAATTGGCTAATTATTTGACAAATTGTGGCAATACACAGATGTATTTAAACTGACTCGTCAGGTTGAGGTTGTCTATATTCCACCATGTAAATAGCAATTCACCATTGTGCAAGCGCACCTGGCTTTTAAAGGGAATGGGAGATGACACTCTGATTGGTTTATTGCACGTTACGGCCAAAACACACCCATGACTCATTAAGACACTAGGTACAACCCTTTTGGACCTTGCGCGCCGACCATTTTTTCAGTCGTTACACTAGCAAAAGTGGATTTGAACATGCCCTAAAATAGTTAAAATAGGGCCCATAGTGACAGAATTGACATTTTTGAGTGAACTACCCCTTTAAACTGACCAGCTTCTTGTCTTACATGTGAGTGAGAACGTTTGTTTACCTGTTTGACCTTAAGAAACAGCTCCCTCCATCTTCCATTGAGAAGCAGAAGCTGATGCTTCACATCACGTGTCACTGTTTCATCACAGGTCTCAATCAGAAAGTTGCCTGCATCATTCATAGCAGCGTGCTGGTCCATCCAGTGCGGAAGGTTACGAAAAAACTCCTGGAAAAACAAAAGAGGATAAGAATGTATTATAAACATAACCGTGCTAGTTATTTTTAGAGACATGCCTCCATATATGTGGTTGTCTCACCCGTTTGGTGTTCTCAGGTTGTCTGAGAGCCCCCTGAGCGTCCTCCAGCCAGGCCTGCAATGATGCCACGCAGCTGTTGTACCTCAACCAGTTACACTGCACCTCCTCCAGCATGGACCTGACGCTTCGCACCTCCACTGACAGACTCCTCCACTGATCAGACACCTCTCGCATGAAGAGCTTTACCTCTCCCTCAACTAAAATGTCAAAACATGATGTACAAAAGCAGAGCAGATTCATAAAAGTACTAATAAATATGTAATAATAAATCTAATACTAATATTAGTACTAGTACTTACAAACAAATAAATAATAATAAGTCCTCAAGCATTATCCTTCCCTTGCTATTTCACAGTCTTAATTATTATTGCTATCTTATATCTTAATCATAAGATTTTATTATTATTATGTGCATTTAACATAATTTCCCCCCTTATAAAATATAGTGTTATATTATTCATATACTATTATAGTATTTAATAACATTTTGATTTATTTTTATATTTTCAGTTTTAATTTAAATGTTAGTTTATGTTTTAGTTTTCATAATTCTGTTTAGCTTCAAATTTCTTTTCTTTCAGTTTTAGTAATTTTAGCACTTCAACCTAAACTTGTTTTATTTCAGTTAGTTGCTAAGGCAGCATTTCTAATTTTCATTTAATATATATATTTTTTTTATTTCAGCTTCATTAATGAAAAAAATGTAATAATTTTAGTTAACAATAACAAAAATTATAATATAATATAATATTCTGTCTACAACACTTTCAGAACATACCAGTGACCCAGTTTTGAGTTGCAACCTACCAGTTGAGTAGAGCTGAAATAAAACCACCGTGATAAGATGTGATTGGCTTCAGGAAGACCTATTTTGTGATCTTCCAATCACACTTCAGATATATAACACAAAGACCACCCCTATGTTGAGGTTGCCTTAGGCATGGACAAAGCAACATGTTGGCAGTCTATTGCCCAGAGAAACCCAATTAGAATACAGTATCTGCACTAATGGACTGGAATTCCCTTTTGAGTTCTGTGCCTGGGAAAACCTCATTTACCAGTAGCCCGAGGAGAGAGGAATGAGCATAGAAAGAGAAAGAAAAACCGAAAGGAAAAGAGCAAGAATGAAAGAGAGAGAGAGAACGAGAGACAGACAGATACAGCAGGAAGATGCTATAGGCACAGACTGATTGACTACTGAGTCCACAAGGATTAAACTCACTGAGGGTGAAACAAGGTGAGCTGCTATCATTCTGCCCTCTGGACACAGAGATGCTGAAATTTGAAGGATTTGCTTTAAAAAAACTGCCTTTATCTGCCAAGCCATGATATGATTTGTACATTACAAATACATTTTTTTATTCACCCAAGGCCGCAATACCACTAAAATTCATGGGGCCCAGGATCAAAATCTTAATGGATGGCCCCCCTCTTCCCCATTTCCTCTATAATAAAAAATATATAAATAAATACATTTTTCTAGATTTGATGAGTCTCATAAAAAGTGATGATAAAAAGAAGTAATTGCACAGTGAAACACCAAGATGGAAGCCACTGCTAGAAGTTGTGGTGCTGTTAACAGTCAACACAAAATTATTCAGAATATGAAGCATACCTGAACTGTCTGCTTTAACATAGAGCTCAGCAGCTTGTATCAGAGCCTGATGGCTGGATTCATACTTCTCAAAGAACTGCTGTCCCTCCACAAAAGACTAGAGATGCAGAGAATGAACAAATGTAAAGATCAGATCATTTAGTTGTGCAATCAGAGTAATTAGTATCTTAAACAGATCTTAGGCTATACTGCATTTAATGGAATGGCCTCAAAGACTACTATGTATGAAAACTTATTTGTATGGTTAGGCAATGGAGGAGCTGAAAGAAAAATGGAAAAATAAAAAAATCTTATACAGATTCCCTCTGGTTTGTAAACTTACACCATAGCTCTGTAGAAGAAGCTCCATTGACTCCAGTCGCCCATATTTAATGATCCAGGATTTCAGCTTGGACTCAGCTAGTGTCAAAAATGCCAGCATACCATATTTCATCTCCCAGAATTCCAGTTTGCTCAAGTGAATGTATGAAGAGGTAGATATGTAGTTTAATCTGAAAGCAGTTCAATAAAAACAAGTTGATATAATATAATATAATATATTATAATATAATATACAATTTATACAAAGTTTTATTTATAGCCATTGCAAATTGAATTTTAATTGTAATTATAAATTTAATCTCTTCATTAATCTTTGAGGTTATCTGTTTTTTACCTCTCTGCCATGTCTTGCAGTTGTTCTATGGGAATGGGGACTTTATTAACACATCGGTCTCTGTGGATTAACTGCAAGGTCTGCTTGTGTCTTTCAAGAAGCCTTAAGATCTCCTGCACAACCAAAATGTAAGATCCAGGATTCATGTTAAAGGGAGAAAGTGAAGGTTCTGCTGGTCTTGTTACTCATTAACAGATTGTCATTCATTCATCCATTCTCAAATACCTCATACACATTCATACAGACCTGGTCGTGTAGTCGCTTTTTGTGAATGGCTTTTGCGGTCTCATCATGGGCCTGCTGAGGGACCAGCTCCTCTCGTAGGATCTTCTCTGCTTGATGTAAATACACACCAACTTCACCCAGAGGATGTGGCAAACCACTATCCAGCTGTAGATGCCAATCCAAAAGCTGCAGACAAGAAAAATAACTGCATGAATTTGTATGTAATTATCTTTGTATAAAAATAATTCAAATCTATGGTGTATCTGACCCTTGCAGACAGTCTCTCCCAGGCCTGTTTGACCAGAGCCTGATCTGCAGTCAGCTTGCCGTCCTTCTGAGTGGACTGAACACATGTCTCCACTTGTCTTCTCTGCACCTCAAACTGTACACGACAACGCTTGAACGTCTGAGTGAAAGAGAGCGCGAGTGAGTGAATGAAAGAGAGAACTACAGGAAATTCATTTGTTAAATTCAGAATATTCAAATAATGCCCAATGTAATGCTAATATGAGAGAGACAGCAAGATAACACAACCTGTCCAAAAAATGACAAAGCAAGAGGAAGAGAGAAAGAGACACATGCCAAAAGCTGAAAAAGAATTTAAACAGCCAAATTGCACATGCATGTATTCATGCAATAATGGGCTCCAATTTTCCACTTTCTCTCTACCCATGCGGTCCCTGCTAGAGCTCAGACTCTTCTGAATATGGAACATATCCGTGGGCGCGACAGACGTCGCTTCACTGGTGTGTGCCCATGATTATGAAAGCAACGAGAGCTCTCAGCTCTAATGTATATTAGCGTTGTCTGTATATGTATGTGGGTGTGTTCAGCAACCAATGTTTGGGATCTACTATATTTTTCAAATTTTTCCATTTTTCTTACACAGAATGATGATTATTATACACACAGTGGTGTCCAAAAGTCTGAGACCACACTGAAAATTCCATTCAATACTATTCAAAAGTTTGGGATTGGGAAGATTTTTGAAAGAAGCATCTTAATGCTCACCAAAGCCACATTATTTGATCAAAAACATAGCAGTAATATTGTGAAATTATTATAACAATTTAAAATACCTGTTTTCAATTTTAATATATTTTCAAATGTAATTTATTTCTGTGATGTCAAAGCTAAATTTTCAGCATCATTACTCCAGTCTTAAGTGTCACATGATCCTTCAGAAATAATTCTAATATGCTAATTTCCGGCTCAAGAAACATTTCTCATTATCAGAGGCGTGTTTAGGTTACTGGGGGCCCTAAGCAAATATCTGGGAGGGGGCCCCACGATCAATCTGCCAAAGTCACTCCCCCCAGTGGTGAACCATTGAAATTTATCACTTGCGTCATTATCACACTTATGACGCAACGAGGCCTCGTTTACTGAAATCACGTGACTTTGGCACTTTGACACACGCTCCGAACCACTGATTCGAAACAAAAGATTCATAAAGCTTTGAAGCTTCATGAAGCGGTGTTTTGAAATCACCCATCACTAGATATTGTTGAATGAAGTCATTATTTAGTTTTTTGGTGCACAAAGAGTATTCTCGTCGCTTTATAATATTAAGGTTGAACCACTGTAGACACATTAACTGTTTTAAATACGTCTTTAGTAGCTTTCTGGGCATCTGAAAGTGTTAATTGTCTTGCTGGCAATGCAGGCCTTACTGAGCCATCGTATTTTATCAAAAATATCTTAATTTGTGTTCCGAAGAACGGGTGTGGAACGACATGAGGGTGAGTAATTAATGACAACATTTTCATTTTTGGGTGAACTAACCCATTAATATTGTTGGAAACCATGATATTTTTTTAGGATTCAATAGAAAGTTCAAAAGAACAGCAGTTTTGATCAGTTTAATGCATCCTTGCTAAAAGTATTCATGTCTTTCAAAAGAAAAAGTATTACTGTATTTAAATGGTTGTATAGAGCATGTACTTGTAGCTCAAGTGCTTATGTCATTAAAACAAAAGGGCTAAACACCAAATAGGCTACTATGGCAAAAAAGGATGCCATTGGCACCTGAAATGACAAATCACAGAATCGCTTCATTACGATGGGTGTTCAACAGCTGAATTTCTGAATTTCATTTAGTTTCCAGCGGCTGATTTTATTATTTATAATGAAAACAATTCTATTAATTTACAAAAAACACAAAATAGAAGCATTTTTTCCTAGTAATTTAGACTTTGGGACCCCACTGTATATCAGTACTACTTCGAACAACAGCCAAGCTGCTTTCTTGGACATCAACAGAGGCCATTTAAAAACCGATATCACTTACTACTAACTAAGATTCCTAAAGTTTTACTTAGGTATCCAGTTGATATCTCATGACTGAGTGAGACCCTGAGCTCACCTGGTACTTCACACCAAGACTTCCTCCATCCCTCTGGGCTTGAGCACAGTCTCTCTCCAACTGATCTGCCCATGCTTTTAGATCTCTCAGTGTCTTACGCTGCTCCCTCTGAGAGAAAAAAGGGCACTGAGTTAGTTAGAATTGTAGAAACAAGACAAAAAGCAAACATTTGCAAAGATTTAAGGCCCTTGGGGAGCTCTGTGCTCATCATTTCCTTACCTAAAGTAATTTAATGCACTTTAAACCCTCAACTCAATACAATTTTGCTGTTCAAACATGCATCACTAATGCCGCATTTATAAATCCAACGCAGACTTTGTGCTCCTGCTGTTTGCAGAGTTCTTCTCCTCCATTGTGCAGATCTGCCCCAAACCTCTCCACGGGGGAGCAAGAAATCAGCTCTGCGGGGGAGATACTAATCATTTTACACACATTTACCCTCCCTATTATGAATTAGGAACAAGAGCGAGAAAGTGAGAGCAGTGTTCAGCTAATTCTAATGAAATTAAGCCTATTCTTCCAGCGCTCATCTTACATTTTGGCATCCTCGACGAGGCAATGCCTTTGGGTCATCAAAATGATTATATCATGACCTTGCCAAAGTCTGCCACATGATCTCCTCCCCACCTCCCAGAAACGAATACTGTCACAGGCATATAATGCTCTGGAATATTAAAACCTAACATTGTCTTAGTTTAAATATATAACAAAGAGGCAAAAATGGTTTAAATTACAGTGACTATGAAACGCTCGCAGACGGTGGCATGAGAGAACTAATAGTTTCTACAAAAGGACCAGGTGGTGACAGGATCAATTCACCACTTCAATTTGATTATGAACCATTATTATTCTTTAAAGACTGCTACTAATGTTAATCATCAGGATATCGGTATCAAAGCAAAGCCAAAGGTCGTTATTGTCATGTTAATGTCACCCAAATTTTCAGTTGTAATGCAAATGTATTAGTGAAGGGAGTAAAATTATATGGGACATATTAAAGCTGTACAATGCCCTGGATTATTAAACCTGATCCACACAGTATCGCACTGCTCATGATGAAAAGGAAGGCAAAATACTGCTGAAAGGATTTCAAACTACACGGCACAGCAGCAGGTGGAAATAGTGGCGGAGCAGCCAAAGCAGGCATAATGTGTTTTATACGAGCAAACGTACCTCTAACATTTCCTCAATGGCTCGAGGAGCAAGATAAAACTTGAGACAAAAAGGAATGAATGTAAACAAGAAGACATTAGTGGACAAAACAAAGGGAGGACTATAAAGAAAGAGATATAGTCTAAGAAAATGGTGAGTAGAGAGATGTGACTTCACAAATAAGACAGATTTAAGAAACATAGTAAAAAGCCAAGGCATCTGACCATGAGACATACAGTGAATGGAGAGCTGGTTGAAGTTTGATTGTTGGATGAGAAATATTATAGTACCTCTTCTTGCGGCCGCCCAATCTCAGTCTCTTGGCGGTCTGGGTGATGCTTCAGGAACTGTGCCACATATGTCATGATGGACTTCTCATCTGGCTTATCCACATCCACATCTAAAACATATAAATGATTTACGTTTACAGCAAAAGTTGCAGCAATTTATATGTTCTTCAATGAGTCCCTGTGTTCAGATGAGGCCCATAATAACTAACTCTATTCAAATACTACCTTTCTTTGCAAAAAGAAGGTTGCCATCTTCTTTTGTTTGAATTTTTACCCACTCATTGTGGTTCATTGTTCTGTGGCAAATTTGATTTAATTGATTTTTTTCAGTCACAGTCACTTACTTTTAGATTTACCTCCTATCTCCTGTTTTTGTGCATCCATGCATTATCATTCAGCTTAACACGCCATGAAATTACCTACTAAAATTTCAAAGATCATATGCACAATATGTTCTTTGGGTAATTGCAACTTTTTTTTTATATATATAATGCTAGTTCAATGGTTTGTCAAGACCAAGAAAAAGTGCAAAATCCTAAGCATTTCTTATGCATTTTATATTGTAACGATTCTTTTAAATATTTAAAAATTCTTAAAAACTTCTGTCTGTTTCCAGACACAGTTTTTGAATATCTATTTATGGATTTTTGGTCTGTATATACCACTGTATAATATATATTTACATTTTACATACACTTTTCTATTTTAAAATGTTTTAAAATGTAATTTATTCCTGGGATGACAAAAATTTATTCTGATCCTTCACAAATCATTCTAATATGCTGATTTGGTGCTCAATAACATATCTTATTATTATCAATGTTGAAAACAGTTGTGCTGCCTAAGATTTTTGTGGAAACTGATTCAATTCTAACCTTTTTCAAGGTACAATATCTGAAAAATCAGGGATATAAAGTCGACATTGTCTGGCAGAGGCTTCATTGATGGTTCCCTTTACAAAAGATCCATGGTTGACAATGTCCCTTGACTCACCGTTTACTATTTGTTCAGTCAGCTTTACCATGGCTAATGGGCCACTAATCGCTTAAATGTCAAACTTCATTTGTCAGATTCCTGGTAGGAAGCATGAGGTAGCTCAGATGGCGTCTGGGAGGTCTAAGACTTAACCCCACCATTAAAAATTCATCAATCACATCCTCTGTGAGTGGCATGCTGCTAATTAGAATTTAAGCATTTGGCGCTTAGAGCCTTGTGCAACACAGTCCAAAATCACATTTGTATCCTGTACATATACCAGCTTATTTTTGAAACTACAAGAATTTAAATCAAAAACAGACTCTGCATCAAATCCCTAGTCATGAATTGGATTGGATACTTCTCAGGTGACCAAAAACTGCAAACTTGAAACACTATAAACTAGGCACTATAAAAAGCATTTATATTTTTCTGTAGGATTGATCTCACCTTCAGGGTCAAGTATTCGTGGGATGCCCAGTTCTCTCTCAGCCAATGAGAAGGCCTCTTCTAGGTTATCCCTGTTAGGTCTCCTCCAAACATGTTCCATGTTAACCAGATGGGGTCGCAAAGCAAAGATGACAGCATGAAAAGCCACCCCTGTGCGCCAGCTGGGGCCAAAATCCTTCACATCGAGACCCAATCTCCTGTAAACACATGCGTAAGTATGTACATTATGTCAAAACCCTGGAAGAATGCAGTCATATGCTTTACTTAGGGAAACGGGATTACAAGAGCAAAGAACAATATATTCATTCAAGCCCTCGCACAGGCACATATCAACAATACAGTTCTTACTTTGTTGCAGTGGTCTGGACCCATTTGAGAAGGGCTCTCTTGGCCCCGCCCTGAAATGAAAGGCGGGGCTTGCGTTTGACAGGCGGGCTGCTGGTCTCAGTGCTATTGGAGCTTTCTACTGATGAGTTGCTGCTAGATTGAGGTTGTAGGGCTGGTAGATGACTGGTCAACTCCTCTATCTGAACAAGATGAAGAGGAAATTTTGAAAATGTTACTCTATGATTTTGTTAAACTTTGAATTATTAATAGGCTTTGAAATGTTTCGTCTCCTTTTTTACCTGGAAATATAAGATGATGGTCCATATCAGCCCCAGCACAATAGAAGGTCTGCCATCTACCACATCTGTTGTGTTGATGTTAACTAGCTTAATCTGTTAAGCAAAAAAATAAAAACCTCAAGCCATTATATTTAAATACATAGTTCACCCAAAAAAAAAGGGGGGGNAATCACTTACTCACACTCATTTCAAAACAGTAAAACTTTCATTCTTCTGGTTTAATGTTTCCATACATTGTAAGTGAATAGTGACCACAGCTGTCAAGCAAGATTTTTAGTGAATAATGACTCAAGTTTCTAGCAAGATATTGTACTGTGTGGCTTCAGAAGTTTATATAATATAATATAATATAATAGTTAGGATTTGTAGAGATCCTGATTCAAAAATTGATAGTGTCAATCAAAGACATTATAGACAGTCACAGGAAAGGTCACACTAACCGGAGATCCTCTGTAGGCCGACTGAAACGGTGACAAAACAAAAGGAAGAAAGATAGAGAAAAGAAGAATAGAGGTCATTACATGCTGTTAACAAAAGTGTGGCCCATCAACTGAAGGACATGTGATAAGAACCCACAGCTCTGAGATAACCCAAAACCCTTCAGTGACAAACAAAGTGTGCATTGCACCCATTGTTATACACACACCAAGGCAGATACATTAAGAACCAGCCACACACACAAGTTGAATAAATGACGAATTCACACAAAAACACACACACACACACAATCATAACATCCACTTTCTTAAAAAACAAAAAACAAAAAAAACATCCATTTACTTAAAATATTGTGTCCCAGATTGGATGTAAAAGTACAGTTTGACATAATACAAAACAGTTCTCTACTCTGGTTTCTCCCACTGTGCTCCACAGGGAATAGAGGGAGATGAGAGAGGGATGACAGAGACAGATAAGATGGTGAAAGACTGTAGCTTACGAAATGAATCCTCAGCTCCTTGAGAGATCAGATACACAGACAGACAGACCACCTCAGGAGTGGGAGGCTTAGCTCAGCTTCATTCACTGAC
The DNA here is from genome assembly GCA_003731715.1 of Anabarilius grahami. Lineage (NCBI taxonomy): Eukaryota > Metazoa > Chordata > Actinopteri > Cypriniformes > Xenocyprididae > Anabarilius > Anabarilius grahami. Next base: position 246,686 of record RJVU01072567.1, on the reverse strand, counting down.
AGGCCGTATAATGAAAGTCTGAAGCACAGCTACACAGTAAATGAAATATCTACGTCCTTCTCCCCAGAGAGATGATATGAAAAAATATCCTATTTATACAGGGAAAAAAATGGGCTCCATTTCTCCAAATCACTATGGTTTTACTATGACAGTAAACCTCTTTCTTTTAGGGTTTCTGTATCCAATCGGACTGTGTGCAATAATTGGGACTCCTGGGCAATAATTAATTTTGACTGTATGTACTTTTATTATTTATTTATTTATCTGGGCAATCATTTTTTAACTGTGTGTATTCTTAGTTATTTATCTATCTGGGCATCTATCAGGGCAATAATAAATTTTTAACTGTGTGTATTTATTTATCTGTTCTTAAATATATAAATCTATTTTTATTGTGCTGCATATTGGATTGCTCCAAACTGAATTTCATTGTATTAAATATGCAATGACAATAATAAAGACCTTAGACCATTATTCTATTTCCACCGAGCTACATTAAAATGAATTTATAATGAACACAGCTCTCTGGAACACTTGAATGATCAATTACAGCATTGAGCTGTCAAATATTTTCCAACGATGACCACTAAACTGGATACACTACCTTTCAAAGATTTGGGGTCGGTAAGATTTGTTTTTATGTTTTTGAAAGTGGTCTCTTAAAGGATTAGTTCACTTTCAAATGAAAATTACCCCAAGCTTTACTTACCCTCAAGTCATCCTAGGTGTACATGACTTTCTTCTTTCTGATGAACACAATCTGAGAAATATTAATAAATATCCTGACACATCCGAGCTTTATAATGGCAGCAAGCGTTACCAAACGAGTATGAGCTGAAGAAAGTGTCTCCATTCATCATAAACATATCCCACATGGCTCCGGGGGTTAAAAGCCTTCCGAAGCGAAGCGATGTGTTTGTGTAAAAAAAAAAAGATCCATATTTAACAAGTTATGTTAACATTATAAATGTCTTTACTGTCACTTTTAATCAATTTAATGCATCATCGCTGAATACAAATATTAATTTCTTTAAAAAAAAAAATCATACTGACCCCAAACGTTTGAACTGTAGTGTATATTCTGTATAGACCTAAATGTACATAAATGTTTATATATACTTATATGTGTCTATGCATTTTTAATACAGTAGGCCGATTATTTCTATGTTATAATGTCTTTTTCACAACAGATCACCTTTTTAGGACTTATTATGTGAAAATGGATAGCTGACTGTATTATCTAACCCTTAATTAGTCCATTTGTTCAGCTTTAGCAACTACAGACAGAAAGAGAGACTCCATGAGAAAAGCACATTGCTACATTGCAGACAGATTTATAATATGGTGACTCAGGACTAAACCTCAATAAGGAGAATGATTTCAGTCTGAGGTGTCAAAATCACCTCATAAATCTATGCTGAGCCATCTAGCATGTTCTAACTAATCCACTAATCCTTCATTTGTTGGTGATTTGAATGAAACATATAATTTCTTGTCGTTTAGAGTAAGAATTAAACCAAAATGAAGAACTAGGTTTTCCTTCTCTTTGTCTCTCATGAGACAGTGCTATGAAGTGAGAGAGCAGTATCAGAGCAGAGCGGGGAAGAGGTTGTGTAGGTCAGACTGAGTGGCTATGACCTGGAGCTGTACACCTGAGCAAAGCACTCTGGGAATGGACTGCCTTACCCTCCTGCCCTCCAGAAACTTGAGCGCTCTTCCCACGTTAGCAACCCAGTGGATCCTCCTCAGCTTGCGGCCCTGCTCACATGGCTGTCAGATGGGAGAGGATAGCACAGCAGACAAAAGGAAAACGGTGATAGACAAGAGGAAAATGTAAATACCCAGCAAGGAACGGGGAGAATGAGATGAAAACAAACAGAAAAGCAGAAAGAGACAGCAAGAAAGCAGATGAGCAGGATAGTTATAGTACAGAGAGAAAGACAAAAGAGAATAAGAAGGAAAACAAGATTACACCAAATAGATGGCAAGAGAGAAAAGTAAAAAAAGAAAAAAAAAATTAAAGCGCTGTGTGTCACTTGATATATCAATTGTTACAGCACTGCAAAGACCCGAGGCATCTCTAGCCTTATGGGATAGTTTACTGAGAATGTGGGTATTCACATGTGCCTTTGCGTATGTGTGTGCTAATAATGTGCAGTGAATATACTGTGTTTTTGGTTATATGACTTGTATTATAATGTTTTCTATCATTTAAAACAATGTCACAATGTTAATACAATATTGACTATATATTACAGAAATTTAAATAAATGGGACAATTATGTTAGAGTCATTTTTACAGCTAACAAAGGACAATCAAATACCAAAACAAGAAAAAGCACATTTAGCTTACCAGTTTGTGACCAGACAGGACTTCAAGAAGAGCCAACAACATCACTCCATCTTTAACATCTTCAAAGAGATCTGAGACCATCAAAGGAGGATTACACTGCATGGGGAGGGAAAACAATCTATTGATGATTTTACCTTAAAACATTTAGTATGTATGACAGACAAATAGAACAAAATACGACAGATAGATAGAACGACAGAACCATCGTTAGAATGACAGAACAATCGATAGAACGATTGATAGATAGAACGATAGATAGAACAATAGATAGATAGATAGTATGACAGAACGATAGATAGAACTATAGATAGATAGAACAATAGATAGATAGAATAATAGATAGAACAATAGATAGAACGATAGATAGAACAATAGAATGATCAATAGAACATAACGATAGATAGATTGATACAACTATCGATAGATGGGTAGATAGAACGATAGATAGAACAATAGAGATACAACAGTAGATAGAACAATAGATAGATAGTACGTTAGATAGTATGATAGAACGATATATAGATAGAACAGTAGATAGAATGGTCGATAGAATGATAGAAGGATAGATAGATAGAATGACAGCTAGATAGAACGATAGATAGACAGATAGAACAATAGATAGAACGATCAATAGAATGATAGAACAATTGATAGAATGCTCGATAGAACAAAAGACAGACAGACAGACTGACTGACTGACTGACTGACTGACTGACTGACTGACAGACAGACAGACAGACAGACAGACAGATAGATAGATAGATAGATAGATAGATAGATAGATAGATCGATAGATAGTATTTGTTGTGGCATCCTGATCATAGTTGTGACGTGTGAGTTTGAATCAAAAGCTTTATAGATTTAAACCCAGTGGAGATTCGTGCTGTCGGTCTGTGACAGTCAGCTTAAGAAGCATCTAAAAAGCCTGGGTAAAGTGCTGATTCTGGAGACGACACAGACTGTCTGACCTGATGAAGCCCTCCACTAATCCAACCACACAGCTCCTCTTTACCCGGACGACACATCCAGGATTTCTCTTAAGACAGCAGTCACATGACTGGGATTTGGAGTGGAAAGCAGCCGGGTGCCAAAGTCATTCATGAGGAGATTAATATGAAACAGTGAAAGGAAATGTGTGTGTGTGTGTGTGTGTGTGGGGGGGAGAGATATTTGTGACTTTGANACTTAAAATTTCAAAAAAGAGTGAAAGTGAACAAAGTCAAGAGAAACGACAGAGGAATGACCTTAATTAGAGGCAGAAAGGAGAAATGAGTGATGTTTTTTAAAAGATTAATTCTTGAAGCATTTTTGATAGAGCAGGGGGAGGAATTGCTAAAATATTCCAATTAGCTCTAAATAATTCAAAAGCTAATTGGATAAAATCACCTTATAGGATATTACATTAAAAAGAGGCACTTTGAGTAATTATGCAACTAATGAAAAATAAGAGAAAAAAACACAAATGCACAAGCAGCAGGGCTTAACAAACTAATTATCTGTGTCTGGTTATTACTGATGGAAATAGATTGTCCCGGCAGGCGCTGCTGATGTATTCAGCGGAGTGACAGTGTTTAGCTACGGTAGCTGCATGTTCTGAGTAACCCAATCAAAGTTCATGTGAACATACAAACGCCTGAGGGCCACTCGAACTGCTTTCAATATCAGCCAGAAATGAGAGAGACAAGTTCAATTAAGGATGAGAGTAGGTCATGGCTTAATACTGTTCGACTGAAATTTGTACACCAAAT
>RJVU01072567.1:200476-242508 GCA_003731715.1 Anabarilius grahami | reverse complement strand
GGGTTTAGCATTTATTTTTATTAGAAATAAAAAAAATAAAATAAAATAAATAAAATTTAAATAAAATAAAATAAAAATAAATGGTTGTTACTAAAATTAAAAATTTGACTTTAGAATTTGAAATATTTCCACTGCACTTCACTTCAGAATAATTTGTAAAGTGCTTTCCATGGTGAAAGTGCCATAGAAGAACCATTTTTGGTTGACTAAAAAACCTTTCAATGATCAGCTCTAAAAAGAACCATTTTTTCTTAGTTTGAAGAACATTTTAATAATCTAAAAAACCTTTTTTCCAATCTGTGGCTACAAATTACAAAATTGAAGGCACTGCTTACAAATCTGTGAGCTGTAATTGTTAAATTGAGGGTACAGTTTGTAAATCTGTGGGCACTGATTACTGAACTTCATAATTCAGAGAGAAACCTGATGGGGCGTTGATATATGTCCCGTGACAAAGCAGGTGCAGTCAGCAGGGTGTCCGGGTGGCTGCTGTGTGCTGCTCACCCATGCTATCTGTCAAACACATGAGAAACGAGCTCATCCTCAATATTGGGCATGCCATAATTAAGCCCTAACCCTGTCTGAGAGGATTTGACAAAATTGAAATGGAGGGTGGCCTCTTACGCGTTCCCTTCCTTTCAATCGCACTCCTCTCTCTCTCTCTAGTGGCTAATCAAGTTGAGGCTCTTAGGCAGATTAGTGCTTCAGTCCTGCCTCTCTGATGTCCTTCAAATTTGCAAGTACATGTATGAGTAAAGAGACCTGAGGCACTGTGCGTCCTGTGATGGTATCTTTTAATGAATGGTTTGGAGTATGAGGATTCCGGTAAATCTTTTAATGCAATGCTGATCAATTCTGTCAGAATTGATTATTGGGTTGAACCAGGATCTTGTTTAGGCCTTTGCAATTTCACAAGATGTGCATAGAAAACAGGATGCCATTGTTTATACAATTACAAAGAAGACAATTGAAAGACTGGAGCTTTCAAGCTTCAAAAAGGACACAAAAACTCATAAAAGTGTCATAAAAAGTGGTCCATAATTACTGAGCTATAGACCTTATGTAGCCTCGCCCCTTTTCAGCGCTGCGCTTGTTGTCTTTTGACATCCGGTTTGTATTTCCAATCTTACGAATTTATGAATGAACTGTTCATTTTAAAATCTTCCTGGTTTCCTGACATTTGTTAAGACATCTGCTTTAAACATTACAATGCTCATGATAACTCTTGTTAACTCTACAATATACAGAGCTACCGTAAAAATGAAAGTACAAAGACATTCTAAAGATGGCTGCGCGCACATTTCTCTGGCGCATAAGGTCTATATTCCAAGTCTTCCAAAGTCATATCATACCTTAACATGAGAACAAACAGAAATTAATCCCTGTCAATCTTCCCCTCCAATGAGTTCCAGAGTTTGATTCTTAAATGAATCATTCAGACCGGTGCTTTGAACTGAAAAGATCTGGTTCAAATGTATGATTCTTTTATAAAACCGCTCCCAATTCATTCTCCCCTTGTGTTCCACGGAACATTACATGAAGGTGAGAAATATGAATGTTTTATTTATGGCTGAATTATTCCATTAAAAATTATATACACACACTCCATTACTTACTGACCCATTTAAATAGCATAGAGAGCAATGATAATAATAAGGATATATTCCTATATTTATATAACTTTAGGGCAGGAACCTGTTCAAAGGTTATTGCTTCACTGAATACTGCAAACTCTGCAAATGACAGTAATATGAAAAGCAGCCAGTGGGCATTCAAGTCAACATACGAAAATCTTTGAGGCCTCACTGCAACATTTCAATCACTCACTACTGAAACTTGGAACTAACAGACCTAATTTACTCTGTTCACACTTAATTACATTTCATTATCTATCATGTACCTGTGGGTGCATCCTCTAATACTCTTTTGATACTTCTATAAAGGAATGAGAGGAGAGACAGAGACGGTGAGTAATTCTCATTCTGTGTTATCTTACACATGTTAAGAATTAAACCGGTGCCTTTGGGCTAGGAATTATAGAGCTGGAAAATCACTGCAGATGATTTGCATTAGCGATTTGGTGGTGGGATAGAGGCAGACAATTTGATGAGAAATACCTGAAACCCAAATCTAAACATGCTTGAAACAGCGAAGTTTCCCTTCAGTTTTTTCAGTCTATGTTCATCCTGTCAACAATTATAAGAGTTGCATTTCTTCCTATTTGGCACATGTATTCTCAAACTTCTCCCTCAAATACTTGAGAGTGCCATCACCAAGGCAACGTCATTCAGCAGTGGGATGAGGTTAAAGTGCACCAGCAAAGAAGTGGGAACAGCGGGTGCCTGGGATGGTGTGGTGGTGTTCAGCTATTGAACAAATTATTTGGATTTAAATGATGAATGAATGTAATTGATTCTGACATTTGTAGAATCAGTTCAAATAATTCTCTATTTGCAATTTTAATGAGACAATCTCCATTTCTGTCCTTCCTGCACACATATTTCATAAAAAACGTGTCTCAAGTCTATTGAAGCAATAGGATCATGTCACATCTTTGTCATACAATAAGATTGCAGTTAATATACAGTATCTCACAGAAGTGAGTACACTCCTCACATTTTTGTAAATATTTTATTTTATCTTTTCATGTGACAACACTGAAGAAATGACACTTTGCTATGTAATAATGTAAAGTAGTGAGTGTACAGCTTGTATAACAGTGTAAATTTGCTGTCCCCTCAAAATAACTCAACACACAGCCATTAATGTCTAAACCGCTGGCCACAAAAGTGAGTACACCCCTCAGTGAAAATGTCCAAATTGGGCCCGATTAGCCATTTTCTCTCCCCGGTGTCATGTGACTCGTTAGTGTTACAAGGTCTCAGGTGTGAATGGGGAGCAGGTGTGTTAAATTTGGTGTTATCACTCTCACTCTCTCATACTGGTCACTGGAAGTTCAACATGGCACCTTATGGCAAAGAACTCTCTGAGGATCTGAAAAAAAGAATTGTTGCTCTACATAAAGAGCAGCACGGTGGCCAAGACCATACAGCGGTTTAACAGGACAGGTTCCACTCAGAACAGGCCTCGCCTTGGTCAACCAAAGAAGTTGAGTGCACGTGCTCAGCGTCATATCCAGAGGTTGTGTTTGGGAAATGGACGTATGAGTGCTGCCAGCATTGCTGCAGAGGTTGAAGGGGTGGGGGGTCAGCCTGTCAGTGCTCAGACCATACGCCGCACACTGCATCAAATTGGTCAGCATGGCTGTCGTCCCAGAAGGAAGCCTCTTCTAAATATGATGTACAAGAAAGCCCGCAAACAGTTTGCTGAAGACAAGCAGACTAAGGACATGGATTACTGGAACCGTGTCCTGTGGTCTGATGAGACCAAGATTAACTTATTTGGTTCAGATGGTGTCAAGCGTGAGTGGCGGCAACCAGGTGAGGAGTACAAAGACAAATGTGTCTTGCCAACAGTCAAGCATGGTGGTGGGAGTGTCATGGTCTGGGGCTGCATGAGTGCTACCATTCATGGTTCATTGAGGGAACCATGAATGCCAACATGTACTGTGACATACTGAACCAGAACATGATCCCCTCCCTTCGGAGACTGGGCCGCAGGGCAGTACTCCAACATGATAACAACCCCAAAACACACCTCCAAGATGACCACTGCCTTGCTAAAGAAGCTGAGGGTAAAGATGATGGACTGGCCAAGCATGTCTCCAGACCTAAACCCTATTGAGCATCTGTGGGGCATCTTCAAACAGAAGGTGGAGGAGCGCAAGGTCTCTAACATCCACCAGCTCTGTGATGTCATCATGGAGGAGGGGAAGAGGACTCCAGTGGCAACCTGTGAAGCTCTGGTGAACTCCATGCCTAAGAAAGTTAAGGCAGTGCTGGAAAATAATGGTGGACACACAAAATATTGACATTTTGGGCCCAATTTGGACATTTTCATTTAGGGGTGTAATCACGTTTATGGCCAGCGGTTTAGACATTAATGGCTGTGTGTTGAGTTATTTTGAGGGAATAGCAAATTTACACTGTTATACAAGCTGTACACTCACTACTTTACATTGTAGCAAAGTGTCATTTCTTCAGTGTTGTCACATGAAAAGATATAATAAAATATTTACAAAAATGTGAGGGGTGTACTCACTTCTGTGAGATACTGTATATGACAGGGTGGATTCTCTTCTCTATCTTTCTTCAATGCAGTCCACTGAAAGCAAAACCTTGATTTCTGAGCCAGATCTAATCCAGCTTAAGTTTTCCTTTGAAATATTACTAATTTGCCAATATACCATTCAACTATCACTCAATGTTATTATTGTTAACTACATATAAAACTATTAAAAACTGTTTTCAGTAATTGAGATAAAGCTTAAATAAAATAAAATATAAACATTAAATGAAAAAAATTTTTTTGTTCAAAACTAACACAATTAACAAAAAGTCAAATATATCATAAATATTTTCTTCCAAAACATGTTTTTGTGCTGATTCACTATAGTAAGCCTATTATAAGCAATGTTGGGGAAAGTTACTTTTAAAAGTAATGCATTACAGTATTGCTTTACTCCCTAAAAAAGTAACTAACTGCATTACTTAGTTACTTTTTATGAAAAGTAATGCATTGCATTACTTTTGCATTACTTTTTCTCATCTGGGCTGGGCTTGCTTGTTTGATTTTTTATAACAACAAAAAAGTTATATTTTTGGCAAATGATAAGGCCCTTTCACACAAAAAGTGAAATGAATAAGCCTCAGGCTGAAGGAAATGCATATATACACCTGTACAGTAGAGGGAGCAGCTCAAACAAATCTTTCAGCTGTGCTGCCATTCTGAATTAAAGAAGAATAGGATACAGGAGAAGGAAGTTCAACACTCTCATTTCTAAATCTAATATAAAGTAATTTTTGCTTATTAGTATGTTTGAATTAGATCATTGAAGGTTAGCAGCAAAAACATTGGTTAATAAAGTGAGATGAAATACATAAAGTATATTTGTGTAATTTAATATAGTTAATTATTACAGGTTTGCATAAAATTCTGATTGCATTTCACTGTTTTTATTCATTTTGAGGAATACTGAGTGCGAGTGAGATGAGTAAATGCATGTTCACATTTAGTCTAGAACTACAATAACCATCATGTTCACACAGCGCACACAACACCTCTGCACTTTATTTCTCTCAACATGGGGACAAGGAGAGCTGTCAGTCAATAAATGTGAAAAAGTAACTTGCATAACTTATTTGAAAAAGTAACTTAGATATTTTGTTGTAAATTGAAAAAGTAATGTGTTACTTTACTAGTTACTCGAAAAAAGTAATCTGATTACGTAACTCAATTTACTTGTAATGCGTTACCCCCAACACAAGTGTTTATATTTTAGACTTGCCGTGAGTAAATGTGTACATGCATCACTCATTCGCACGTGTCTCATTATATCCATAATCCGGCAGGCAGGGGTCCGGCAGGGATTGTCGGTGAGGGGAGTGAATGTCCAGCACTCTCCCCACCCTCAATACCACGACTGAGGTGAGACCCTTGAGCAAGGCACCGTACCCCCAACTGCTCCCCGGGCGCCGCAGCAATGGCTGCCCACTGCTCCGGGTGTGTGTTCACGGTGTGTGTGTTCACTGCTGTGTGTGTGCACTTGGATGGGTTAAATGCAGAGCACAAATTCCGAGTATGGGTCACCATACTTGGCCACATGTCACTTCACTTTTTTCACTTTATAAATAGAGAAAAGTTGCTCCGGCTACTTTGACGTGTGTAAAAGTTGACATGGAGCACGATAAATCTCAAACCTCTCTGAATGATGAACGCCGAACAGAGGAGAGTCTGCTGGCAAAAAAGAAATGTGACAGAGCTTGTAATAAAACAAGAATCAACATGGGCTTGGCTTTTCAAAGATGGTGGGAACTGAAGGATTTGAAATGTTGTAAAAGCAATGCGGAGATGGTGTTTTTATTACTCAACAGGTGAGTAAGTATTTTATTGAACAGATACATTTTCTTATGTACTGTAGCTCTCTAACAGAGTTCATTGTTATGCATTATCTGTTGTGAAGGGCCATATTCATCCGCACAGTCAAGCAGAGCCAAAGCACAGCCAAAACAATGTTCTTCCACAAAACACATGCAGTTTGTTTTGTTTTTAACCGCTAGCAGGCCAAAATTTAGAAATACTGAAATAAATAACTTAAAGTACTAAAACTACTAAAATTAACACCAAATTGGAAAAAAGCACATAACAAAATTACTAAAACTAAACTAAAATTAAAATGAAACTGAAAATAGAGAAATAAAAGCTAATTCAAAATATTAATAAATACTATAATAGTAAACAAATAATACTAAAATAACACTGCAGTATAAAAAAAAAAAAATCAGATAAATTAGATTAATTTAATATAAGCCAGGCCTACACGGAATCTGTTTGTAAATATGCTTTAGAATTTTCATAAGTCAGAAAGCATCCTGTCATGCAGAAGCTGTTTAAATAAGTATGGAAACACTAAACCTAAGGATTCCTGTCAGTGAAATAATCAGAGCATAAACCAATTCCTGTCGTCTTCAAGCACACTGATGCTATGAATCTCACCACCAACTCTAACTGACAGGTCCAATATGTCCATGACAGATGGTAATGAGCAAAGAGATAAATAAATAACGGCTAGAGAGTGTACGAATGTCAACTCTTCTGTGGTTAACATTTTACGCTGGAGAGGCGCTGGTGTGCAACCTGATACAAAATACGTATTCCCCACAGATTGATATTTCAAATGAATTTCCTGCTCCTCGTCACAGAAGATTAGTCAAGTCAGGTCTTGGTGATCATACTGGAATTATCTGGAGTGGCAGCTAATTAAAAGCGGCTTGACCAGTCACTATTTACACACAAATCAATAAGCCATCAAGCTATTATTACATGCAATATCATAGCCAAATGCTTGTGTCCTGTTTTTCTTGCAAATTTATACAAGCACCTGTTTCTCTGTAAGCTTTTAATAATGTCCCTGTTGTGATAATGGAAATTCAAATGATTTAAATGAATATTCCGGGTTAAATACAAGCTCAATCAAAACCACATGTGGCAAAATATTGATTACCACAAAAATGTTTTAACCCTTTCTTCTGAAAAAAACCCAATGTGGGTTACACTGTATACCTTTACATTTCAAATCCTACAAAAAGCGGCCTTATTTAAGTGCAATATTACATGAGATACATGTGTGACAGCATCTATTTGTTCCATAATGTTGTAATGTTACACAGCTGTCTATACGTAATTCCTGTCAGCAGACTGACTGCACCCTGGTAAAATGAGGCACAGTAATCTAAAGAGGAGATTAAAGTGTATGTTCATGTTGGACCTGGACTTGTGCCACTAGTCTTGTGACAGATTAATACTGCAATGTGGAGAGAGGTGGTTAACAACCTTTAGGTGCTTTTTTCTTTCACACATGAATGGATGTATGTTGGTTCAGAAACCTCACATGACTCGGCTCACCTTTGCCAGATGAGAGTTGATCCATTTTGTGAAAGTTCGCTTCTGCACAGCTTCCTGCTCATCTAAAGGAAAGAAAATAGTAAGAAATCAGATCATAAATCTTAAACATGAGACATTACTGTAAGATCTATCAAGAATCGCTTTAAAATTCAGTTCTTGGTTATTCTTACCGAAATACCGAAGGTTTATTTAGACTGATTATCAGTTTGACAAATATTTGTGACCAATATTTAGACTTTTACACTTATTTGGTTATTGGTTCTTTAATATTAAATGGTTAGTTCACCCAAAAATGAAAATTCTGTCATTAATTACTCACCCTCCATGTCGTTCCTGTAAGACCTTCGTTTATCTTCGGAACACAAATTAAGATATTTTTGATGAAATCCGATGGCTCAGTGAGACCTGCGTTGCCTTTCAATGCCCAGAAAGCTACTAAAGACATATTTAAAACAGTTCATGTGACTACAGTGGTTCAACCCTAATGTTATGAAGTGACGACAATACTTTTTGTGTGCCAAAAAAACAAAATAATGGGCGATTTCGAAACACTGCTTCATAAAGGTTCTAAGCTTTACGAATCTTTTGTTTCGAAAAAAAGTAGTTCGGAGCGCGTATCAAACTGCCAAAGTCATGTGATTTCAGTAAACGAGGCTTTGTTACGTCATAAGTGTTTTAAAATTTCAATGGTTCACCACTGGGGGGCGTGACTTTGGCAGTTTGATATGCGCTCCGAACCACTGATTCGAAACAAAAGATTCGTTAAGCTTCATGAAGCAGTGTTTTGAAATCGCCCATCACTAAATATTGTTGAATAAAGTTATTTTGTTTTTTGCCGCACAAAAAGTATTCTCTTCACTTCATAACATTAAGGTTGAATCACTGTAGTCACATGAACTGTTTTATATACGGGGCAGTCGTGGCCTAATGGATAGAGAGTCGGACTTGTAACCCAAAAGTCATGGGTTCGAATCTCAGGTCCGGCAGGGATTGTCGGAGAGGGGAGTCTCCCCAACCTCAATACCATGACTGAGGTGAGACCCTTGAGCAAGGCACCGAACCCCCAACTGCTCCCCGGGCGCTGCAGCAATGGCTGCCCACTGCTCCGGGTGTGTGTTCACTTGGATGGGTTAAATGCAGAGCACAAATTCCGAGTATGGGTCACCATACTTGGCCACATGTCACTTCACTTTAGTAGCTTTCTGGGAATTGAAAATGTTAAATATCTTGCTGGCAATGCAGGCCTCAATGAGCCATCGGATTTTATGAAAAAAAAAAAATCTTCATTTGTGTTCTGAAGATGAAGTCTTACGGGTGTGGAACAACATGAGGGTGAGTAATTAATGACAGAATTGTCATTTTTGGGTGAACTAACCCTTTAAGCCCATTGATAAATGGCACCATTTGGTAAATTTCTCTATAAGTAACTTTCTTATACATTACACTTAATATACATACATTTTTTTCATTCTCATATGAGCAACACATAGGATTTTAAATGCAACAGTTGTACATATCACATTACAATGAATAAAATTAACTGCAAAACAACTTTTCTTAAATGTAATAGCATAAATAATAATAATAATAATACATTCAAAATGCATTATTGTTGTAGTCTAGGGATATTTTAGGTGTTACTGTGTGAAAAAGCAGAAATAAAACAATAATTTATCACATATCGGTTATGCATATTGGTTCTGCATATCAGTTACCAAACTCATAAACATGAAAATAATATGCATCATATCGGTTGCAAACATAATATTTAAATATAGCCTGGGATCCAGGACAACATTAAATAGGTGGGCACCAAAAACTTTAAACTAATTTTCACAAGCTCACTCACAGCGATATTTGTATCCTGCAAGCAAATGAAAGCAGCATAAACATGTCATTCTCTAAACAAAAGATACAGTCCTGATTCTGAACTGCAAGGTGACAGTAATATCCTTTCTCCTAACTGTTATATCAGCATGAGATGACAACTGACAGAGCCAGCGTCTTTAATGAAAGCACTGTCTGATGAATTACACTGAAGCCGGTCACTATGACACACACAGTCTGTGTGTGTGTGTTAAAAAGAGGACCAGGCTCATGCATAATGCAGACCACATGTGCCAGTGCAAGTGCCATTTGTGCTAAAAATCTTGTATTTTGTGAATTAATAGTTCGATCAGAGCTAAAGCGATCAAATATTGATGAGAAGATGAGTGTGATAGATGGCAACAAAAAAGATTTGCAGCAGCATTGGTGTGTATTACAGTGTGTATGAGTGTAAGTGTGTGCCCAACCCACCATCATAAGGACAGGGTGACTTTGAGCGGGAAACACAGATGCAAACTCACTGTATAACACATACACCCACAAAATGTCTCCATTGTAATTATAACCAGGTGTCATTTTTCTTCTAATTCCTAATTAAATCTCCAAAATAACCACCATGATTAATCAACACTTCCTCGACTGTCTCTCTCGCACAGTCAGAAATGATCCACAGTGCATCCAAGAACCTGCTGAGCTGTTTTGAACATTTTCTACATGTGCACAGGATGCCCTACAGACGACCCCGTTATTCCCAAAAATACCTCCAACTAGACAACACAACATTATTTGAGTACGTTTTACAAGAAAATACTATTTCAGTCTTTCTACTTCAACATTTCAAGTTTAATTCAATGTGTTACTTGCCATTTATTTGTGAAATTAGCCATTTCTGAGCGAAAATTGTTTAGAAAAAAATGTCTACATTGTATAGAAGCACAAATATGCAGATCTGACATAAAGTATTGTACATCTACAAACACATGCAAATTGCTTAGAAGTGCATGTCTATCATCGAAATTTGCTGCATTTATAAAAAGGTACGCAATCTCTTACCACGCAGGTGCTGAGAAACCCCTGGCACTAAGTTGAGAGACGTGCCAGACTTCTTCTTGGCAGCTACATCCTCCCATCGTCTTGCCACTTTGCCCTTGACTTCCATTCCAACAATGCCTCTGTGATCTTATGTCCATGAAGAGCACATTCACCTGTGATGTCCAGAGGTCTTGCACAGGGTCAACTACTCTCAACCACCCTCTTGTGGAGCTTTTGCTGTTCTCCTTCTTAAATATTCTGATCTGTTGCTTGTCAGTGCAGAAGAAAACCGTCATGCACCTCTTTTTTAGGTTCTCTACTTCCTTCTCACCATCCGATGTAAGTAATCAAAGTGTCCTGTCCATGTCCTTCCTACGTAACAAAAAAAAAAAAAGAGTAGGAATGTGTGCATGTGTGCAGCACCGGTCTCAGTATCTCTCTGTCTATACACTCTCTGCAGGAACAATTCCCCTTGTACCTCTAGCCAATCGTTTGTATGGGAATGTGTGATGTCATCACACATCTGAGCGTATGACGGAAGGGGGAGTGGTGTGCGTATATGTGTTGTGAGTCACACAGCCTGCAACGCACACTCTTTAAAGACCGGACCAGGCAGGACGTGCTCGGCACTGAAATTCCCTGAGATCAGCTGAACTCTCTCTCTCTCTCTCTCTCTCCTCCCACAAAACGTATTGGATTCTATGGTTTAGGAAAAGCTGCCTGCCTGAGCTGATTAACTTTGCCTGAAAACACTGCTCGATCTGATTTACCGCTCCCAGCGGCTTTATAAACCTAGAAGAGTCTAACAAAACAAACAGCACTATACTGCTAGATGCATTATTGAGATGTGATGGGGCTTTTATGTCACATAGTGCTATCAACAAACAAGCTATTAGAAAAGAAAGAAGTCCAGGCTGTATTTTGGCATAAAATAATATTTTATACACGAGAAGAAGAGCGAAAATTAACACCACACCAATGTTGCAGCTTTTGAAAATGAAGATATGAGAAAATGAAAAGCCTGGGGAGAATGATAATCTTTAAAATTATGATAGTTTCATTAATCATGGGTATAATTTTCTCTTTTATTCGTCTCCTCCCGAAAGGGTTTTTAATGATGGAAGTCATTAATATCAAATGGCCTCTGTCATATGCTATCAGTCTCCAGTTATCTTCACTTCTCAAGCCTGGAATCTGTCCTGCAATATCTTTAATGAAAATCTCTGACAGGTATGCGCATGCATGTATTTATTCAAGAGAATAAATGAGTCAAAGAAAAGATGTTATTATATGATGGTGAAGGCACTCCACAAAA
Organism: Anabarilius grahami; assembly: GCA_003731715.1. Taxonomy (NCBI): domain Eukaryota; kingdom Metazoa; phylum Chordata; class Actinopteri; order Cypriniformes; family Xenocyprididae; genus Anabarilius; species Anabarilius grahami. The sequence continues at coordinate 230,810 of RJVU01072567.1, read as the reverse complement.
AGCTAGTAATCATATTGTTATAGTGGTTAATGTACTCTAATGACAAATGATTTAACATAATCTGAGCAGGCAACAATGCTTTGTTGTGGACGTGACTAGTCTCTGTCCATGGTCCTGAACTAGTGCGTTGAGCAAAAACACCATCAAAACAAAAGAAAACAAGCCTTGAAAACAAAAATGACCTATTTAAATACTGTCAAACTAAGAATAAAATAGATCGATATTTACAGTCTATACAGGCGAGTCTGTATCAGATTTGTATATATAATATGGAGGTGATAATGTAAGAGCCCCTTTAGGCTAAAGAACAATCCACATGAGAAAGATGAAAGAAAAAAAAGACAGCATTTTGGAAAAGCCTTCATTCTCAACATGGGATTTTGAGTTACTAAAAGAAGGTTGTGTAAAGGCTGAGGGCTATTCTGAACTAGAGATCTGCAGAGGTTAGAGTACAAACAGATGCTGGGTTACTGTGCCTAATACCTGAGGCTAGCAACTAACCTCATGGGTCTCACTCTCTAGTGCTCGAAAAAGGCAGGACTCCAGTGAAAGAAAGAAAGAAAGAAAGAAAGAAGGGTAGTACACCACCTTGTGGTAAACTCAAGAACTCTAACATAAATTGTAAATGAAGTGTTGCAGTTGCAGCCTCACTAACTGTAAATCGTACATTTTACACTTGCAATCACTACCTGGTGATTTGCCAAGAAACGTTTTATTTCCTTATTTTGATTTATGAATGTACACATAATAAATAATCCACTAGAGAAAACCTGTGCATTCACAGGTTACAAGGACTGTGTGGCATTCAGCATTTCTTTGAAATGTCTTTTAAATTACAAATAAATGTCAAAATTTGAATAGAATTCTTCAATTAACTTTAAGGAAATAAAATGAACTGAAATTCAAAGAAATTTAAATGTTCCTAAAGAAAAAGAAGTTTAAAAATGTAATATGGAGGCTTTATTTGACATACAGACAGATCTATTGAATTTATCATTATTTTATTATATCATTATATTTTTTAAACAAAATTAACTTTCAATTTATAGACATTTTTAGAACCTGCAGAATTTCAGTAAAAAATCCACTTCCAGTATTTTGTGAATCCTATTTAAATTAAGAAAAAACTTATGAATGAAGAGGGAACTTAAATTCTTAATTCTGAATTAAAGGATTAGTTCACTTTTAAATGAAAATTACCCCAAGCTTTACTCACCCTCAAGTCATCCTAGGTGTATATGACTTTCTTCTTTCTGATGAACACAATCGGAGAAATATTAATAAATATCCTGACGCGTCCGAACTTTATAATGGCAGTGAGCGGGACCGACGAGTATGAGCTGAAGAAAGTGCCTCCATCCACATCCAACCAACATAAACACGGCTCCGGGGGGTTAATAAAGGCCTTCTGAAGCGAAGCGATGCGTTTGTGTAAAAAAAATATCCATATTTAACAAGATATGTAGTAAAATATCTAGCTTCCGCCAGACCGCCTTCCATATTCAACTTACGAAGAAAGTGTAAAACTCTTGCAGTTCAAAACGCTTACACAAACGCATCGCTTCACTTCAGAAGGCCTTTATTAACCCCGCAGAACCGTGTGTAGTACGTTTATGATGGATGGATGTGGATGGAGACACTTTCTTCAGCTCATAATCGTTGATCCCGCTCACTACCATTATAAAGTTTGGATGTGTCAGAATATTTATTAATATTTCTCCAATTATGTTCATCAGAAAAAAGAATGTCATATACATCTAGGATGGCTTGAGGGTAAGTAAAGCTTGGGGTAATTTTCATTTGAAAGTGAACTAATCCTTTAAGAACCCCCCAAACACACACACACACCCATACACACACATGTTGGGTTTTCATGTTTTATGGGGACATTACATAGACATATTGAATTTTATAATGTACAAACTGTATTTTCTATCCCCTAAAGCTAACCCTACACATCGCAGAAATCGCAGACTTACTGCATTTTTACATTTTCAAAAAACATCACAGTATGATTTATAAGCCGTTTTGTCCCCATGACATAGGGTATTTTCCATTATAGCTCAATTCCACCATCACTATAGCAACAACTCTTTCTACACACACCGCATTATTTATATCTCTGACCAGTGAGTGTGGCTATTAGCACTTTACCCTCACTGATAACGGAAGTCTTGAGAGCGTCTCCCCACCTGCGCTTTCCCACTTAGACAAGCGAACACTTCTGCATTGGCACCAATGCCTAATTCTGCCAAATTAGCATTCCTAATTACAGTCCAAAGACACAAAAGATTTTATGAATAACTCAAGATGACTACTACAATTGGAACTTCCTCCCGTGGTTTCAGACGATGTGTGCTCTTAGGACAGATGTGTACACAATACACCTCAAATCTGGAAAGTGTCTAGACATAGTCAGGAAAAATAAAAAACATTTGAAGTCTGCGATACAGTGCTTTAGTGACCACTAGCTCTCAGCAGATACCAATCATGCTATCTGAAGAGTATTAAAAGATCTCCTGTTGGCTTCTGTAATGAAATGATGTTGTGGTCAGGGCCAGGGCAGAAGTAGGTCAGACAGGCTAAGCTTTTTATCCACTTCGAGAAAATCTGAACCATGCCCACATATACTACCCACATCATGTAGAAGAAGAGAATCAATCTATCTGTCTTATCGTACAAGGTCTGCATTATAATAAAACGTAAACACACTGATTAAGTATAGTGGTTTAGGATTTGCATACTCAGGTTATCAAAAGAGCCTTAGATTTCACTGAAGCAATCAAAGGTGTACTCACATGGCACAAATCAGGCAGATTTTATCTACTTCAGAAGGTGAACTGATGCCCAACTGACCTTCAGTATATGACACAGCTTGCTAGAGGCCAGTAAAAGGTAAAGCAAAGGTCAACCTGCTGTTGAAAGATAAGACAGTAACGTATTATAAGGATTCTTACTCTGTCCGCAGGCCATTGTAAGTGTCCCGGCTGTTTCTGCTGACTAAATGAGGAGTTAAGCACAATCTAACAACAGTTAATGTGTGTGTCGGTCACACAAGAGTCCATTCAATATCACTGTCACTGGCAATCAATCAGTCCCTCGTCTCATAGGGGACACTCGTGAATACCCTTCTCAAGCCTAAAACAAATGGAATGCCTTATGCTCTTGTGAACTAGAACTTGTCAAATGTACTATCCTCATTTAATAGCCTTTAGTTAATGTTCGCTATCGCAACCGATCAAAAGTTTGGGGTCATAAGATTTCTAATATTTCTGAGAGAAGTCTCACCAAGGGTGCATTTATTTGATTAAAAATACAGTGCCAACAGTAATATTGTGAAATATTATTCAAATTTAAATAACTGTTTTCTATTTTAAAATGTCATTTATTCCAGTGATGGCAAAGCTGAATTTTCAGCAGCCATTACTCCACTCTTCAGTGTCACGTGATCCATCAGAAATCATTCTAATATGCTGATTTAGTGTTCAAGAATTGTCAAAATTTAAAACATTTGTGCTGATTCATATTTTTGCAGATTGTTTTTTTAATATTTTGTGATTTTCAGGATTCTTTGATAAACAGAAAGTTCAAAAGAACAGCATTTATTTGAAATAGAAATCTTTTTTTTTCTTCTTTATTGTCACTTTTGAACAATTTAATGCATCCTTGCTCAATAAAAGTATTACTTTCTTTCAAAATAAAAAATCTTTCTGACTCCAAACTTTTGAATGGTAGTCTACACACCAAGTGCTATTTGGACAGATATCTTGAGATATTTTGTCTGTCGTACTACAGAAACACACACGTTTCTCTTTGAAACGACTAAATCAGGTCATCTCACTGGTAGCACAATACAATTTCTCTTCCCAGTTCTCAAACAGATGTTAATGCACACTTGACCATAACTCAACATTCTCCTTTTGTCTGTGTTTCACAGAAGAAAGAAATCCATAAGGGTTTGGAACGTAAATAATGACTGATTTTTTATTTTTGGGTGAACTACCCCTTTAATTTCATAGCACACTGCAACTATTTTGTTCTTTGCTGACCTACAGCACCTTGTTTTGTGTTTGCACCTCTATTGTATTACATCTTTGTGCAGCTCAGAGCTGAAACAGAATGCTGAGTCTGTGTGGTGGAATGGAGAGAGCGAGAGATGAGGGAGAAACTGATGGAGGAGGACCGCATCCACAGGAGCTCAGAGCTCCACACGTTCAAGGTGACCGTCTGTGCTCGTGTTGGTCAGTAGAGAATGGCCGGTCTCTGCCATATCTGGCACATCATTACACAGCTATTGTGGCAAAGTGCCAGAACTGACCCATTTTTCTTCCTCTCTCTCAGTCCTGCTCCATTTCTGTGTGGCATTGTGCCAGTATTGCTTTAAGTGGCCATAAAGAGAGAGAGCTGGATGGACAGGATGACTCCCATGTGCGCCTTTATGTCTTTCTCTGTGCATGTGGAAAATGCAATATTTAAAAAATTATAGTTCACCCAGAAGTGAACATACTATTGTCATTTACTCACCCTTATGTCATTCCTTATATGATTTTCTTCTGTGGAACACAAAAGGAGAAATTTTGAAGAATGTACTGGTCGCTGTTTTCCACTCAATTACAATGAATAGGAATGTGGAGCTTTCGAGATTCAAAAGCACCATAATAAACAAATAAGCAGTCCATACAACTTGTATACAGTATTTTCAGTCTCCTGAAGTCATACAAATAGCTTTGTGTTACAAACAAACTGAAGTGTGAACAGATCATTAGCTACGTTTTACAAGGACACTTTTTGTTTCAATCGGAATTAAATAATTCCGTTTGATGAATCCGCACATAGTGTTTACATGAACGCTAAATAAGTGATTGGGTTAATGTGCGCGTTTATATGTCACAAGCTTCAAATCAAATTTAATCTTTTGACATGAACACACTGCACAAATTAACAGAGTTGCAGCTGTTAATCCTCCTACCACTGTTTCTTTTCTTTGTTTTAAAAAGCAGACTTTATATTTATCTATTTTGGGTCCTAATTTGGAGACGATGAGCACATGAAGCTTTGTGCCATGCTGCTGTGCATCATACGTCATTACACCGTTTCTACGTCACTGCATATGCGCAGAACTTTCCAGTTTCAGTTTTCAATCCCATCAAGTATTTACATGCCCTATAAAACAGATCAGAAAAGGTTTAAACCACCCCTTACAATCCAAATGAAACTCCAACTGACATGGTTACATGTGACTTTTTTTATTCCAACTCTGCTACTAGTCCGGATTATTACGGTCCATGTAAATGCAGCTATTGACTCAGTGAGTTTATCAATAAGCGAATCAATCCAATTTGTGAAAAAATAATTTAGACAAGTTTTGTGAAAAGGAAGGAAGGAAGGAAGGAAGGAAAACATTAAAACATTCCTTTAAATAAAATGCACACACACCTGACTACATTTGCATTTACAAAATACACAGATTCACACACACACACACACAAACACAAACATGCAAAAAAAAAGGAAATAATTACTTTTATAATTAAGTAATTATAATTTTTTATACTTTTATTAATAATTACTGCTTTTCCAGTAATAATAGCTAACTACATCTTTTAAGGGGCCCTTGACTGTAGTTTAACTACTTTTAATTTATCAGTAACTTGTAGTTTGACAAAATCCAGTTCCAAACTAACTTCTCCATCACTGCACACATCAAACAAAGAGACAGGAAGCAGGTGCAAGAGAGTGAGACACATTCCCCAGGTGTTTGTGTGGCTCATTTGAGGAACACTCCCAGCCAAACAGACTGTAGGTGGAGAAGTGGTCTTATGACACCTACATGATGACCACTGAAAAACACTCAAATATAGGACATATTCAGGGAAGAGGCGTTTCTGTCTGGATAACAAGAGATAATAAATAGCAAAATTCCTCAGCATATGGAATGATTTTTAGCCTGGGAGGGCTTCAAAGCAGACTTGCCGTTTTCTGCCATATGGTGCCACTAATTGCTGCTTTTTTTAACAACCTGCCACTGTTTGGATGTGAGTTACTGTACCCAAAAAAAGAGGACAAAGGAAGAAACATGGCATAGACATTGTTTGTGCCTGCTATTGTTACATATAAGCTCATTCAAATTTAAGTACATAAAAATGTCTAAATGCTATACAATTGATCATAGAACATAAATGACTAATTTATATAAATGAACTGAATTTATAAATAATTGATTTCATTAATTATAAATAAATGACTAATATAAATGTTATTATAAAACGGTTAGTTCCTGTCCTTGATTCTGATTGGGTGTTTTATTCACGATAAAACACGGCTATGACCGCTTCACCCAACGGTTCTGTGTATCACTACACAACACCCTTAGCAACGTAAACTTTATGTTCTCAATTGATATTGTTCATTAAAGCTTACTGTATTATACAGAAGTGTATTGTGAGAAAGAGATAGAGTGAGTGAGTTTATTACCTGCATTCAGATTTAGCATTTTCCTTCAGGTCAGTCCTACGTTCATAATAAAAAATCAGTTTAAATGTCCGATGTATTATCTTGTCCTTTTAACAGTTAAGGGGTTTTCCGTGACTGACAGCGCTAGTCAAAGCATTTGTCAGTTGCGTCTTGTTCCGTGTTCACAACAATTCACTCTTTTCAATATAAAAGTCTTCGCTACTGACTGACACACTCATAAAGACAGTCTTTGCCGCCATCTAATGGCATAATAATGTAACTTCTGTTGCTGTTCACAGTCAGGGACAATTTTTTTCCGGCGGAAGGAAGGCTTTTAGAGAAAGTTTACTTCATGAAAGTTGCATTGATACATATTTTTGGCTTTAATACTTGTATTCTGTGGTAACTGTTTTATAAAAGCAATAAGGTACTCGAGGCTAGGGCTGTATCGGCATGTATTATTGCTTCATATAGTTCTCTCTCTCTCTCTCTCTCTCTCTCTCTCTCTCTATATATATATTTATATATATATATAGATATATAGATAGATAGATAGATAGATAGATAGATAGATAGATAGATAGATAGATAGATAGATAGATAGATAGATAGATAGATAGATAGTCTCTTTTATCACCTTCTTTGTCAGCATGCCCTAATCTAACTAAATTCATGCCATGCCATAATCAACAAAAATAAACAAAATCTCGAGGATATCTAACGTGGCCTGTGTAAGCATTCAGTGCCTGCGTGCTCTCCCATTATGAAAACAGGTGCTCATTAGCAAGATTTCCCTTTTGTTTTAAGAAAAAAAACAGGAAATTTAAACGATGCATTAAAATGTTTTGATCCCAATGAATATTGCCACTGATGAGCTCTTTGTTTAAGGCAGGAAGGGAAGCTCTCTCTGCCACACTTGCACACACAGAAATGGTAATCTGATCAAAGTAGGGGATCGCATTGGTCTGATTAGCAACTCTAATCTGCTCACTCGGGAGAAGAGAGAAAACTCAACTCAAGTGCAAAATGAACATTGAATGATATATTTATGCACTAATACGAGACAAAAATGGTTAAAAAAAGGAAAAAATTCTTACACCTCTTTGGCACAAGACTTTAGACACATCCAAAGTAGCTATTATTTCAAATACTTCCAGTATTCAAGTATGATAATTATATGATTGACTCTACTCTAAAATGCCTAATACAGCTAGTTTAGAGAGGTGACTATTTCTTCTTTAAGCAGTATCATGATGTGAAAGCTTTACTACTGTTGTTTCATATTAAGCATGAGCGCATGCACATACACATAAGCATGTCATTATGGCTGTGTTTCCTGCTCTGCCTTAATTTTGTAACCAATGAGGCGTAAGAAAGCAATGGCATGCTGAATAACATACTTAGCATCACATGATTCATTCCCCCCACAAGCATCTTTACACACCATCAATCTGGCCTGACACTCAACACACTGCTCTACTTCTGGTTTCTAGGGCGACCAAAGCCCAAGCCTCCAACATGTTACCTACAGAACATATAGTGTGTGTCTGTGCAACAGTTGAAACTGCAGATGATCATATCATGATCATAGTCAGAGTGATAGTGGGTACAGGAATTTATCAGTCTTTTTACACTGAATATGAAGGTGAAGACCACCAATGTGTTTAAGCGATCATTCATTGCTATCAAAATTCTCAATTCCGCAAATGTTTGATAAACTAAATGACAGCGGCATGAATTGTAACCTTTTACGAAATGTGAATCTGTCTGTTTGTGTTTTGTTTTTGTTGTTTTTAACACTACATGTACAGCTATTTTATGTGCTGGTGAGCCAAAGACAATTTTCCACCTTGGTGGACAATAAAGATATACAATATACAATATTATGTTGGCTTAGTACATAAGTGGTTGAAATATTATACATTATATGGTAGTCTATCTCTTAGAGCTCTGCATCTTAGGAACAGAGAGTTCTTAAAGGAACAGTTCACCCAAAAAACTGATTCAAAATATTAATAAATACTATAAAAGTATATAAATAGTACTAAAATAACACTGAACTAGTAGGGATGCACCGAAATTTCGGCTACTGAAATTTTTCGTCCGATATTTTCGATTTCGGCCGGAATGGTTTTGGAGGGCTGAAATCAGAGATATAGTTTCTTCAATCTAAAATATTTTGGTCTGTGCTACTGTTGATGCAGTGTGAACAAAACTTCACTAAACATTTGTAGCGCACCTGCCATCCAATAATCGCAAAAAGCTTTGTTACTTTTAATATGCAAAGTCTCAAATTTAAAATTCTGTCGATTTTGTTATGAAATTCAAACAATACATTTTGTTTTGGTGCTCTTTAAAGGGTTAGTTCACCCAAAAATGAAAATAATGTCATTTATTGCGTGATTTTTTCCCCCAAACCAGTTCAGCGGAAATGCCGCCTTGGAGCCGATTCTAAACATTTCATTGGCCACGTCAATCACAATAACAATTGCCTACCCAACCCTAATCCCTAAACCTACCCGTCACTGTAACCTCAGCCAATGAAATTGGTTGCAGGGCGGGGATTTCCGCTGAACCGGTTGGGGAAAAAAATTACGCTCATTTATTACTCACCCTTATGTCGTTCTACACCCGTAAAACCTTTGTTCATCTTCAGAACACAAATTAAGATATTGTTGATGAAATTCGATGGCTCAGTGAGGCCTGCATTGCCAGCAATGTTACTGCACCTCTCAAGATCCATAAAGGTACAAAAAACATATTTGAAACAGTTCATGTGAGTTCAGTGGTTCAATCTTAATATTATAAAGCGACGAGAATACTTTTTGTGCGGCAAAAAAAACTAAATAACGACTTTTCAGCAATATCTATATGGGCCGAGTTCAAAACACTGTTTCAGAGCTTTACAAATCGAATCAGTGAGTCGGAGCGCCAAAGTCATGTGATTTCAGCAGTTTAGCCGTTTGATAGGAGATCTGAATCAATAATTCGAAACAAAGGATTCATAAAGCTCAGAAGCTTCATGAAGCAGTGTTTTGAAATCGCCCATATATTATTTTGTTTTTTTGGCGCACAAAAAGTATTCTTATCGCTTTATAATATTAAGATAGAACCACTAAAGTCACATAATGAACTGTTTCAAATATGTTTTTAGTACCTTTATGGATCTTGAGAGGTGCAGTAACATTGCTGGCAATGGAGGCCTCACTGAGCCCTCGGATTTCATCCACAATATCTTAATTTGTGTTCCGAAGATGAAAGAAGGTCTTACGGGTGTGGAACGACATGAGGGTGAGTAATAAATGACATTATTTTCATTTTTGGGTGAACTAACCCTTTAATACTACAGGGTGACAGATCGCTGTAGCCGCCTCAGTTCAAGCAAGGATCAAGCACACGTGAAACGATCATCTCATCTCCTCTCCTCTTTAGGGTAGAGTGGGGAAAAACACCCCCTTAAGGACTGTGTCATTTTTTCTTTTGTGTCAACTTTTTCAATCAAAAGTTAAATGTGTCTAGAATAGTTCTCCTAGTTTTCAGTGACAATGACATACATTATATGTATTTCATGTTATTAGATTTAAGCAAAAATTTTATTTGTACCAAGTAGGGATGGTATTTGTACCACAGGTGGGGTAAAATGCCCCCCACTCTGACAAAGCAATTTGCTTTATACATTTACAAGTACAAGCAATTTTAGCTTAAAATAAAAACAAGCCAAAATAACAGTAGATAAATATGAATATTTATTAATGAACCACGCTGAAAATCAGCCTATTTGAAAAATATTGTTAGCTGATGCTAACTTGAGATAATTTTTAAATATAACGTCCAAATATTTTATTCACCACCTAGTTAGATTGCATTTGGAGGAAAAACAAAGGATGTGATGTTCAGAACATGGTAACTACAGTAATTATGATAGTGGGAAGCGATGCCCCCTGGGGGCGTTTTACCCCACAGACTAAGTTTGAAAAAAAAAATTGTGTCATTCTGAAAATATAATTATATTTTCCTTAAATAACATGTACTCCCTAACTGCAGGCCTTTCTATTCTCATCATATACAACTGTGATGTTCTGCAAAACAACAAGCTTTAAAACACTTTTTTTATTACTGCTGAAAATTATATCACTTACTGTGAAATCCGTTTTCTCTCAATTATGTCGCCAGTGTAAGCTTCACAGTTAATACTTGTCAACTTAGTCCATAGCAACAACAAAAATGTATCTTGACTTTATCTAGTGGTTATTTTGGGAAAAACAGCAGGGGGTGTTTTACCCCAAGGGGGCGTTTTCCCCCACTCTACCCTACCAGTTACATCACGAAAGAAACATGGGTGAACACCAAAAGGGATGTTGAAAGATAAATTACAACTTACAACTTAGTGTTTCAACCTGAGAAAGATGTCAAATTAAACAGCTTGTAGGCTAAACCATCAGCACGTCCTAATTTTGCAGAGTAAGACACATTCCTGGATGATCCTGGAACAACATACCTGTCTGAAAATTTTATCCTAACCATATGCCTACCCAAAACCTAACCCTACCATAAGTTATCCCTAAAATCAGAGGGAAATGGTGAATAACCCTGGCTGTAAGCCTAACTTGACATAAACTGTAAACTTGTCCCTCAAATCTGATTAGTTGATTGGAATGTTGTTCCAGGTTCAACAAAGATGTTGATCCAGGAACATGTTGTACTTGGTGAAATCAGGTTCTGCATACAATCACTTAACCTTACGTTTACTAAACTGTTAAAGGATTAGTCCACTTTCAAATAATAATTTCCTGATAATTCACTCACCCCCATGTCATCCAAGATGTCCATGTCCTTCTTTCTTCAGTTGAAAAGAAATTAAGGTTTTTGATGAAAACATTCCAGAATTATTCTCCTTATAATGGACTTCAATGGCCTCCAAACAGTTAAAGGTCAAAATTACAGTTTCAGTGCAGCTTCTAAGGGCTTTAAACAATACCAGACGAGGAATAAGGGTCTTATCTAGCGAAACGATCAGTCATTTTCTAAACAAAATAATAAAAAATTATGTACGTTTTAACCATAGATGCTGGTCTTGAACTAGCTCTCTTCTTCTTCTTCTCTATTAGAATTCTGGCAGTGTAGACGCTGCTAAGTGTATTACTGCCCTCCACAGGTCAAAGTTTGAACTTAATTGTCATATACAATATGCTAGTGCAAGTATATAACAATTAGTTCAAACTTTGACCTGTGGGGGGCAGTAATACACATAGCAACGTCTACACTGCCAGAATTCTAATAGAGAAGAAGAGAGCTAGTTCAAGACCAGCGTCTATGGTTAAAACGTATATAATTATTTAATTTTTTTTTAGAAAATGACCGATTGTTTCGCTAGATAAGAAACTCGCTTGGTATCGTTTAAAGCCCTTTGAAGCTGCACTGAAACTGTAATTTTGACCTTCAACCGTTTGGGGCCAATTAAAGTCCAATAATCCTGGGATGTTTTCATCAAAAACCTTAATTTCTTTTCAACTGAAGAAAGAAGAACATGGACATCTTGGTTGACATGGCGGTAAGTAAATTATCAGGAAATTTTTATTTGAAAGTGAACTAATCCTTTAAGCTATACAATGTCCATAAACTCATTAGTTAGTTAGAAAAAAATAACTGTAGAGAAGAGCATTTTGCTAAATATATGCACTGTATATTACATATTAATTATATTTTTACCTAACCTGTTAGTGATGTCTTCATTATTTAATGTATGTTTGAATAAATCTATCATGAAAACAAGTTATTATAGTTTATTGTCGTTTAAATGTTTATATTTCACCAATAAACTGGAGTAGCAACAATTCTGTTATTAAAATGTTCATATAAAACTGCCTTATGTGCAATTTAAAACTCAGTTTTAGCTATTCAAAAGTGTTAATTATTAAATAAGTTTGATTAATCAATTGATTATTTATTATCTATTTTCAGTTTTGGCCCAGAATTTTCATTAAGGTGCATTCCTACACTGAACTTTTTAGTTCAGTTTTGTGAACCGGATCAACCGATTCATTGAAAAGATCGCGACTTCTAATGAAACTCTCATGATGTTTGTTTGTCTGTTTGTTTGAATGTGAACAACAATATACATTTCTATTAACTAACTACTCACACAAAGTGGTCTAATGTCTTCAGAAGATAAATAATATAGCACATAAGTCATTTGGATACTTTTATGATACTTATATAGTGCTTTTGTAGATTGAAATCTCCAGTCCCTTTTTATTGGGTGAGTAAACAATGATATTTGGAGGAAAAAAATAATAAACTATTACTTAAAAATGACTATTACAATTACCTAACTCTATGAAGACGAGCAATGCTGAAAGAGCATTACATAATTTACTTTAGAGGTGACACACTGTACTGTACCTTGTTTATTGCAGAACTACACACATCCAGAGTCAGCTCTTCTGCTCTTAAACCCTCTCTTTCTTCATTCCTGCTGTCTCTCTCTGGGCAGTCCTTCATCCTAATCTCATTTCTCCATTCATTCATTCACTCTCTCTTCTCTAGCTCTGATTCAATCGTAAAAGTGGTCCACACAAAGGGCACACAAGCACTACAATCCAGGTCAATGAGAAAATGGCCAAAGATGCTCTAATACACCAGTTTTCAGTGCTTAATGTAAAGAGCATCTATACTTTTAAACCATTTAAACTTCTGAAAAAATGGGATTGTGTAACTGAATGTGTATTCGCATGAACACAAACAAACTCTCCTCAAGTGCCAGGACAGAAATTCTCCCCAAGGACGATTTTGCATCAGGAGACGTCATAAGCACCGCAAAGCATCAATTGGAAACCAACCGTAAACTTTGCATGTGGCTGTGACAGTCCTGGGAATTGCATCACACGTCTCACAACACACAGCTGCAGAGAGATGTACTGAACACGGACAGCCAAATAACACTAGCAGAGACATCTTATATTGATTCATGTATTTTCAAAACAACAAAACCCAAGATAAAATCCATTCAAGTTATTCAAAAGAAATTTCAGCCTTTATAGAAAATGACATCTTAAATACGTATATGCTGTGTCATCCTACACAGTGGCGAGGTCACCTTTAAGAGAAAGCATGCGTAAGCACTTACCCTGCAGCCTCTGCATCTCATTGGCAATCTCCCTGTCTGAACGACCATAGCGCTGAGCAGATGCCATTCCACTGATTCGAAGTCAGTGGTGCTGATGCAGGTCAGTGGATGCGGCTCCACCCGAGACTTCTCCAATGATCTAGGATCAGCTGGATCAACTCTATATGAAAAGCGTCAATGTTTTTAAATCAGTGCATGCCATGCAAACATATGGTTTCTTTCCTCCCTTTGAAGTTATGTGCTTTCTGCATGGAAGCATCCTCTTCCCTTTGCACTCTCGCTCTCTTTCTGCCTCTCAGACTCTACTCTGGCATCAGCATTAGATTTCACTGCCACCTGGTGTCCAATCAGAGTGCAGATCTCGAATGCAGTCTGTTGACCAATAGTGAGGGCTGAATCGAGTCCTGTGTGTTACTTTAGCAATACCAGACAACATTACATTAAGTGATTCAATTAAAATGCGTTACATGTCTGAGCTTCTGCCCATGGAAAATGAAAAAAAAGATGCTGGAATATGGCATCTCAAGCATAGGACTCTATTAAGTGAAATTCGAGAGGGGCAGAAATAAACTCCCATTCCAGAGACACACTGTTATGCTTTTCACTTTCATTACCAATTCAATCACACACATGCATGTTATAGGAAAAAAGCAAAGTGAAATGCCTGACTGGAGCATTAAGCTCAGGATTCAGAGACCGCTCTGCTGAGTCTGCTGGTTTTCAAACAGCAGTGGTTAGCAATGACCTCTACACGGTCACTGCAGATGGATGTGAGAGAGAGAGAAAGCACAGCAAAGAAGTTACTGACATGAGTCCTTGTGCGCAGAGGATCTTATGTCAATCATATTCACTCACATTCTCCAAGGAGCCACCATGAAGCTTCTGTAGCCTCCATCAAACTGCTCAGAACCACATGTGCAACATTGTGCTCAATGTTTTCCTGGGAATAGATAAGAAAGAGAAAGAGAGATTAACATTGATGAGCAAATAAACTAACCAATAAGCAAACAAGATCAAGAATGGTGATGTCCAGGGATTTATTTGAAACGCAAATCAGATAAAAATCAGAGTTCAGTCTGAAATGATGATTAGCTGCAGCGTTCTCTAAAGAGTAACAGAGCCATCTGCTGTCCATCAAGAGAAGACGGATAGGATATAGGATAGGATAGGATAGGATAGGTTAGGATAGGATGGGATAGGATAGGACAGAGGAGTTACAGCAGCCATAAATAATACAAATAAATATAACACAATACAGTACTAAACAAAATATACAGAGAATGTTTTTTTTATATATATATATATTATACAATGTAACAAATAGACAACGTGCAAAAAGATTTTTGCAGCTGTTTTACAAAAAAAAAAGATTTTCATGGTTCATGTATTAAGTAGACTATGTTTAGGATGGAATAAGGAGTTTGGTTTTCATTTCTGATACATTATGAATTACTTCAGTCAAAGCTTTACAATAACATTTATTTTATTTTATTATATTCATGAATATATTTATACAATACAATACTAAAAATATAGTGAGAGAAATAAACTAATGAAATATATTATACAATGTGAAAAAAACAGATACTGTACATGTTAAGTCGCCTCTATTTATATAGCGAGCGCTTTTTACAATGCAGACAGCTTTGGGGGTAACGCATTACAAGTAACTTGAGTTATGTAATCAGTTTGCTTTTTTGAAACGCATAATTTTTTCAATTTACAACAAAATATCCAAGTTACTTTTTCAAATAAGTAACACAAGTTATATTTTCACTTTTATTGACTGACAGCTCTCCTGTCCCCATGTTGAGAGAAATAAAGTGCAGAGGTTTTTTTTTTTAATGCAAAAAATATACAAAGATTTGTATATGAATATACAACTCACAACAAGTAGAAAACAAATAAACATACATAAAAATATGTAAAGTAAAATAGGGCATGCCAGTGGTAAAATTACATCAATTTAAAGTAACAAAAAGCTTCATAGGTCTTTCTTGCTTTTTTGTTCTTGATATTGTCTAATGTAGTACCATATTGTTTAATCTCTTTTATAAAATGTTCAAAGTTTGGCTTAGCTTTAGATAAAGTGCAGAGGTGTTTGTGTGCGCTGTGTTAACATGATGGTTACTATAATTCTAGACTAAATGTGAACATGCATTTACTCATCTCACGTGCATGAAAACATTCAGTATTCCTCAAAATGAATAAAAACAGTGAAATTACAATCTCAGAATTTTATGCAAAACTGTAATAATTAATTATATTAAATTACACAGATATACTTTATGTATTTAATCTCACTTTATTAACCAATGTCTGCTGCTGACATTTAATGATCTAATTCAACCATTCTAAGAAGCAAAAATGACTTTATATTAGATTTAGAAATAAGATTGTTGAACTTCCTTCTCCTGTATCCTATTCTTCTTTAATGCAGAACGGCACAGCTGAAAGGTTTGTTTGAGCTGCACCCTCTACTGTACAGGTGTAAATATGCATTTCCTTCAGCCTGAGGCTTATTCATTTCACTTTTAGCATTAAAGGGCCTCATCATTTGCAAAAAAATAGAACTTTTTTTGTTGTTATTAAAAAATAAAAACAAGCAAGCCCCGCCCACATGAGAAAAAGTAACGCAAAAGTAATGAAACGCATTACTTTTCATAAAAAGTAACTAAGTAACACAATTAGTTACTTTTTTAGGAAGTAATGCAATATTGTAATGCATTACTTTTAAAAGGAACTTTCCCCAAAACTGAACGCAGATTGTTTCAAAGCAGCTTTACAATGATAACAGGAAAGTAATGCAACAAAGTTTGTTTTGGCTGTACAGCAGCTCTAGAAGAAAAACCGAGTCACCGTCCAGCCCAAGTAAGTTCAGTTTCAAGTTCAAGTTTTATCAGTAATATTGCTGAATATTAAGTGTCCCCGACTAAGCAAACCAGAGGTGACAGTGGCAAGGAACCCAAAATCCTTCAGGTGACACAATGGAGAAAAAACAGATTCAGTCTCAGTTCTTATACAACAATATCATGAAATAGTTTTACAGATATTATACCAAATGGTTCATGTATTATAGACTATTTCTTAGGATGAAATAAGAAGTTTGGCTTTTATTCCTGATATATTATGAATGCCTACAATAAAGTTTTTTTTATTTTTTACTTTTTTTTATAAATGTATTTTTTTAAAGAAAGATTTCAGGTTAAATAATAAATGTCTTCAATTGCAAAACAAAACAAAGGAAAAAATCTAAATTCAAAAATAAATAAACTCTTTCTTATAAATGACAGGCCAAGAGGTCACAAACATGAATTAGCCATGTTCTTGGGGGCTTTTTAATGCAAAAAGAGGATGAAAATGAAGTCTAATGTACACTTCAGAACATTGTGGCAACAGCTGATATCTGCACTCCACAGCACAAAGCAACAATGAGAGGAAATGTCAGTATAGGGCCTGTCCCGTTCCTCCCAGACCAGCGGCTCTGTCCTAAAACCCTATGCTATCTACTGTTCTTAATCACTAATGTCCAGATACCCTTAATGAACTCTACTATGAAAGGAAAGCACACTGAGGTGAAAGTGGTCTGGTTTGGGGCAAAATCTTGCTTTTTCTGCAAGGATCTTATCAGGATTTTTGTTTTTGTAAAAGCTAGCCTAGCCAGGATAACCCAGCACAAAGCTGGCACTCTACACGGAAAATCTGAAGCACTGTGATGACCAGCAAGACTACAACAGACCAAGTGGAACAGTTAAAGCTCAAATATTTTGGAAATTGTGTTATGAAATCTTTTGTTAAGAAATAATAGAAAAAACGCTAGGTTTTATCTGTTTGGTTTTGATTTTATCCTGTGCTTTTTGAATGGACATATTAAAATAATAAAAAATAATCAATTTAATTTAATGAAATAATTTTTTCATGCTATTTTTATACTTTATTATATATTTTATTAAATTATCTTATAGATACAACCATTTAAAGTTAGATAGACAGACAGACCAATAGATAGATAGATAGATAGATCAAATTAAGTATCTCTATTAACCTGCAAACTGGCAAAATGCCATCAGTGGTGGCACAAAAGTACAGCTGTCATTGCTCATGCCAAGTAGCTGGAAGAGAAAGGAAAATAGGGCAGAGTAAAATATGATGAATTTTGGCCAAAGGAAAGAGGAAAAATGACAGGAGGAGAAATGGATTTCACACACACCTTGATTCTCCTCCCCTCAGTACACTCCTCCCTTTCCTCTCCATCCCACAGGAACCCTGGTCTGTGGAGATAAGGACAGCCTGCTGCTAATTTTAAGCAGGAAAGGCAGGAAATGTGAAGTGAAGACTTTGCTTTTCCACAAACAACAGAGTAGAGATCCTGGCCTTGGAGAGGATCCTGTGTACCACAGTGTTGTGCAGTCTGGGGCTGATAAAAAAACACAGACAGAGAGAAAGAGAGAGAGGAAGGTCCCTGGAACTGGGGAGTTGGATAGACACAGAGAGGGACACAAGAAAAAGTTAAAAGAAAGAGTGAGAGGAAGAATTGGAGGGGAGAGACTGTGTCCCCTCTCGTCTCCCCTGTATATCTGGAGGGAGCTATGGCGGATAACAGCACTCATCCCATGGTGGACATACTGGAGTCCTTCGGATTGAGTAAGATATTTTACCATCTTTACAAACTTATAGGGTTCTCTTTCGCATACATGGAAATTACCTTACAATGCCACATTGTTTTTTCAGCTTTGTACTTCTTTAAAAAATCTGTAGAGTGTAGAAAATGCTGTGTTGAGTCTTTTAGGAGAACTCATTTTTCAACAGAAATGCAGACAGTTGTAACTAGCGGTAAAAGATATTGGCAAAAACAGTCCATAAAAAACAACACCGCCAATGTGCAGCCTTTTCCATTCTGTCTTTCCAAATGTCATTTCCAGATGATCCTTCACTTCGGACTGTGATTCTTTTCACCCAGGGAGAAAACTGCGTATAAATATCCATATTAGTTTACACACACAAGTCTCTAAAGAGTTTTTGATGTCATTTTCTTATAATAACATGTAGAATAGTTATGTACTGTGGTTAAAAATGGCTATAATTTGTCTGGTTCATTCAAATATAACTCTAAAAGAGCATATGGCTCCAATCTATGAATAATTATATGCTTTTAAACCAGATTTTAATTTAAAAATTAAAGACTAAAATCACTGCAAAGCTCAACTTAAAGCGTTGTCAGTATCAAAAGACCTGGGCCAGATAAAAGTCCTGTGTGCTAATGATATTGGTATTTCACTAGACAATGGAATGCCATAACAGGAAGCTTACTAAAATGCAAACTATTTAATTCACATAGCTGCAAAGAATAAGAAAACATTAGGCGTCCCTTCTATTGTGGAATTTGGCCCCGCCCACTTCGAGTTGTTAGGATAGGCTCTCCTGACCTTCATCGACCATCTCATAATAGTTTCTCGCTAATGATCCTGTCATGAGAGTAGCACTCCGTCAACACTTCTTTTGCCATCTGAAATGAATAAGACCAATTGTAAAGGAACTACAGGGAACTAGAGCTCAGCGACACTTCCATAGAGGAAACGTGGGGAAAAAACGCATCATTCAATCAATTAGGCTACTGACTGGTCAAAGGAAATTCTGTCAGTAATTTTCTGTCAGGCTCCTCTCACGCAATGCAAATTGTATTTTGGCGCCCCTTGTGCAGTTTGCAAAATTAATGTCAACCATCTTTAAACATTTTTATAATAATGCTATGATTATGTGATAGATATGTGAAGTTTAAATGTAGGCTATCATCCTATGAACGTTCGCGAGCACACGTTTATTAGGAAACGTTCATACAGAACGCGTTTTTATTTTTTTCCATTTAAAGACGCAGACGCAAGGCTGTGGGAAGAAAAAAAAGACGTGAGTGTTTGACATATGTCCCGCGCATTTATAAAGAATAACAATGGAACAGCAGCGAAGTGGCGCGCAAAAACGCATACAGGGTTATAGGGCCAGCAGCCATATCACCCTGTAGCTCAAGACTGGTTGCCCACTGAAGCTAAGCAGGGCTGAGCCTGGTTAGTACCTGGATGGGAGACCTCCTGGGAAAACCAGGTAGCTGCTGGAAGAGGTGTTAGTGAGGCCAGCAGGGGGTGCTCACCCTGTGGTCTGTGTGGGTCCTAAGGCCCCAGTACAGTGACGGGGACACTGTACTGTAACAAGCACCGTCCTTCGGATGAGATGTTAAACCGAGCTCCTGACTCTCTGTGGTCATTAAAAAATCCCATGGCACTTCTCGTAAAGAGTAGGGGTGTAAACCCGGTGTCCTGGCCAAATTCCCTCCATAGGCCCTTACCAATCACGGCCTTCTAATAATCCCCATCCATTTAAATTGGCTCTTTCACTCTCTCTCCTCTCCACCTACAGCTGGTGTGTGGTGAGCGCACTGTGGCTAACGTCGCATCATCCAAGTGGATGAGGAGAGACCCCTGATATGATTGTAAAGCGCTTTGGGTGTACAGTTGTACATAGGAAACCGCTATATAAATGCCTCATTCATTCATTCTGTGTAAACGGCCTCTTAGGGCTGGAATTCATCATATGACTTTTAAGGTCGGAACAGATTTTAAAACACTATGGCATCATACACTAAACGACTGAGGATCATCACACACTACCTGACTTTTCAAGTAATTCTGAAAACAACATCAAATCACGCAGAATCGCGTGCCTCATTGCGTCCAAAATCGCATAATGGGTGCTACATTTGGTTTGCTTCTCAAACAGAAGGCTGCGTCCTAGTAAGGCTGGATATTTTGGCTTGGCTGCCACATCATCAAATGCCAGTATGCCACCGAAGGCTGTCTCAATTTAAAGGATCCTTGGAAGACAGTTCTTCATTTAGTTCATCTTCGTATCCTTCAGTCACCCACAATCCTTTGTACGCATTCCAATTCAAGAAAAAAACACTGACGGAAAACGAGTCGGCTTGACTGGATTCATTATGAAATGTAAGACAAAAATAATGTTTTCGGAAATGAAGGCATAGATGTTATCTTTTGTTTTGGTGTAAATTAATCAATTAACACTAAACTAACAATAATGTACTCCACTGGGAGACCACAGACTGTTGTCATTCACAGTATTGCATTAACAGAAAGCCAGTAAATAGAACAATTTTAATGCAAATTATGTTTCCAAAATTAAGTTTTAATAGTATTTTCCTGCCCTGACCATGGGGGCAGGAACGTGTGATGTAGCCTGCAGACCTAATAGACCGTCTCAGCTTTCAATGCTGAGGAGGACTGGTCAACGAAGGACGCAGCCCTCCATTTGAGAAGAACCCTTACTTCCCGACCGTTAAAAAGTATATTCTATGTAGTATGAATGAAATTTGGATGTACTCGCTGATCTATATAGATCAGTGGATGTACTACCAGAGATCGTATTATTATAGAGAGATAAGAGGGTCTGTATTTCTTACCATTGGAGAAAGCGTAACGGTTAACTTAATCACGTGCTGCACCTCTCAGCCTATCATGTCGCCGTTCAAAACGTCTCCTCCCTGCGTACATCCAATGCATACCGCCCGTACCGGCAGTTAGCATTAGCCGTTACACTTTTTTGTCTAAAGGTTGCAGGCTTGTCTTCCAGTGGCTTTGGTACAACATCCGCCAAATTGTCATTGTCATGTGACCTACGGAATCAGTTGCGTTGCTTTACCAAAGCCATTGGAAGGCAAGCCTGCAATCTTTAGACAAAAAAGTGTAACAGCTAATGCTAACTGGCGTGTAAGGGCGGTATGCATTGGCGGTACGCAGGGAGGAGGAGTTTTGAACGGCGACACGATAGGCTGAGAGGTGCAGCACGTGATTAAGTTAACCGTTACGCTTTCTCCAATGGTAAGAAATACTGACCCTCTTATCTCCCTATAATAATACAATCTCTGGCTTTACTTACATTCAGAAATCCTCTCCTGTGGCCTAATGGGATAGTAAATTGTCCATCGAATGCGCACTTCAGAATCTCGCCAGAAGTAGTAGGCCGTTCGGGTACTTTTCGCCTACTGTTCTATAAATACTGTGAATTATACTACTCAGCTCACATACTGTTTTTTCACGTACTTTATGGAAGTAGGGATATTCGCCACAGCATATGGTTTTTAAATCTGCTTAAAATATCAGACATGTCTGATATCCTCTGACTGGAAGGAATCATGTGATGCAAAAAAAAAAAAGAAGTATGTGTCCATCATACACTACGTGATTTTCTGTAAAGTCTGTCAACTCCGACTGCCCAAAACCTGCAGACTGGCTCGGACTATTGCCAACTAGTGTTGACTCGTCCAGACAAACAATCTTGCAAAAGTTATGTAATGTATTCCAGCCTTTAGCAAACCCTGTCAAAACTGTAATAAAACTTTTGAGGCCACTGAAACTTACGCAGTGTTGGGGAAAGTTACTTTTTAAAGTAATGCATTACAATATTGCGTTACTCCCTATAAATGTAACTAATTGTGTTACTTAGTTACTTTTTATGGAAAGTAATGCGTTATGTTATTTTTGTGTTACTTTTTCTCATCTGGGCTGTTTGTTTGTTTTTATAACAACAGAAAAGTTCTATTTTTGGCAAATATAAAGGCCATTTCACACCAACAGTGAAATGAATAAGCCTTAGGCTGAAAATGCAAATTCATGCCTGTACAGTAGAGTGCGCAGCTCAAACAAACCTTTCAGCTGTGCTGCCATTCTAGAATACAGAGAATAGGAAGTAGGAGAAGAAGTAAATGAGAAAATGTATGCTCATATTTAGTCTAGAACTAGTCTAGAATAACCATCATGTTTACACAGTGCACAAAATGCCTCTGCACTTACTCCAGATTTCTCTCAATATGGTGACAGGAGAGGTGTCAGTCAATAAATGGGAAAACAAAGTAACTTGCGTTACTTATTTGAAAAAGTAACTCAGATATTTTGTTGTAAATTTAAAAGTAATGCATTACTTTACTAGTTACTTGAAAAAAGTAATCTGATTACGTAACTTGCTTTACTTGTATTGCGTTACCCCGGTCGTTAACACCTCAAAAGCTGAAAATGTCTCAAGAAATGGGCATGTAAAGCTGTGGAAAAGTGGGAGTGTAGAGGGGGGAAGAGGGGAGATAACAACAACCTGTCACAAACATGTTTTTTTTTTTTTACCACTTTAATTTTCTCTTCTTTCTCCAGGGGATGTGATTTTGGCCTTCTGTCTTTCTATGGTTGTTGGTCTTCTGCTGGGAGCTCTGGTCTATATGATCTTGACCTGGATGTCTCGTCGACGGGCATCAGCCACCATCACGCGTGTACCCATCCACCAGTCCCGCTCCACCACCCGTTCGTCCTCACCACGCTCTCGGCCAGGCTACAGTCGGCACAGCAGTGGCTTTGACCGACGCAGCAATAACAGTCTGGCCAGTGCTGCCTTCTCCTTCCATCGGCAAACCTCATCTTCACCGATAGACTATGGTGACTCACCAGGCCGCAAATCGAGCTTCCGGGCCTCTACCTTTCATCCTCTTCTCCAGTGTAGCCAGATTGCTCGCGAGGCAGAGGAGGGTGCCCAGGGTAGCTTGCCACGGACCCTGACTCTCACTACCAACCCTGGGGCAGCTGGATCAACCAGCACTGTTAGTTCCATGGTCACTCCACCTCGGGCCAGAAACCGACCGGATTCCTTTTGGGGCAACAGCAATCTAAGGGGCTTCCATGCTGGCCAGACTCCACCACCTGCCTACGAGAGCATCATACGAGCCTATCAGGAGACGACCACGTGAAGGAAGGGGACATGCTACAGTTATAGAGGAGGATGCATGTATTAATAGACTTGGACTGGAAAATTGGACAATGGAAAGCAATGTGGATATCCTACTACTTAAACTGAAATGGCCAGTTTTTCAAAACTTGTATGTTAATTTGTGTATAAGTGCATATTTCTGTTTAAATAAGTGTGCAAAGTCAATCAGAGTTATCAGAGAGTGTTTGAAAGAGAGAGTGAGGTGAGTTTTTAGTTTCTACAGGTTGATTCAATAAAGTCAACAGACTGTAAGGCCTATATGTTTGTGTAAAGCAAAGAGAGAAAGATGAGCAAACGTGATGAAGAGAGAGGGAGAGAAAGCAAGAGATATTGAAGGTCGCAATAAGCATGAGGACAAATCTCTGAGACCATGATCTCTATTGCAAATTCCTAGACAGACAGTTATTGCAAACAGTAATTTAAAATAGTTTTGCACCAAACTCATTAAATTGTGTATTTATTGGTTTGTTTTCTGGGAACTCTAGTCTTTTGGAATCATTGTAAGTATTTCTCAACGCAACTGTACTCATAAAAATAAACAAGACAGTGCATTTTGCAATAGCTTTTTGTCTAAAACATCTGCATGTTGTAACTGAAACAAATTCCTTCATCTACATAGAAAGCACACTTTCTGAACTAATGGATAGTTCAGCCATAAATGTAATCATATATTCACCCTCATGTCACCATCGCTTTCTTTCTTCTGTAGAACACAAAAGAAGATATTTTGAAATATGTTTAACCCTCTCCACGCAATGGAGTCTATAGGGACCAGTGTTTTTTGAACCCCGGTGTTCTTAAAAATATCTTTTTTTGTTCCACAGAAGAAAGAAAGTTTTACAGGTTTGAAACAACATAAATGAAGACAGAATTTTCATTTTTGGGTGAACTATCCTTTTAATGTGTCCGTTTTAGAGTGTTAAACATGTCCATGATATTTCCATTAAAACCATTACTATGGAATGAACAGAACAAGGACAAAGTAACACAACACAATGTAAGGTGTTTTCAAGAGGGTTTAGAGCACACACATCCTGGAAGTGACCTGGCATCCTTGAAGTGACCATGGGTGAGTGGATTTCCCTGACAAGAGGAAGGAATTGTCTCAACAGGTTTAAATGTATGCGAACGATAAATCAAGATAAAAAAACAAAAACAAAAAAACTTTGTGTTCTGGTCTATACACTTTAGACTTTGTGGCCTGCTTTAGAAAATCAGATTTTAATACTCTTAAATGAACATTTATATTCAATCATTTAGTCATTAATAATTTAGTTAGCTATACTGAATTCAGTTTTAGGTCAACAATGCATGTTTTTTCTGTCAACAGCTTTCCATGAAGCTATATGGGCCTTCCAACTTAAAACAAAAACAAATGTGATGTTTGTATTATTAACCCTAGATTTCTGAAAATATTACATGGCACCAGATGTGGGCCTCCATGCCCATATCTTACACCGTATATGATGAGTGGAGGGCAGTGGGGGCCCACATCAAAGTTTATTCAGGGAGCTACAGCCCTGGGCGTGAATACACTGAACAATAGAAGTGAGCATTACGGTACGACATTTTCGACGCGCGACTCTGACATTCGCGGTACTTACGGTAATGACGCTCTACGCTGCAGACTGAAAACAGTTCCTGTTTACATTTGCTGTCAAACGTGATTTTTATGCCTCGTTTATTGGAAGGAACTTCAGTCTAATAGGTAAATTGCACATTTAACGTACAGTTTCATTAGTTAAATGTCAATCTTGGACGTACGCAATAAATTCCGTTAGAATCCTACCCAACTAACTCGGCTTTTTCCATGTACAAACCGACTGGATATTATTAAACCTCATCAAATGATGAATTATCATCCAAGTAAGATATTTAGTAAGCAGTTAGCCGGATATCAGTAGTCTCTATAAAAACTGAGCAGAGAGAATGAAAACAACTGACAGTTTCTCCTCTGGCATGTGATGACTCCAACACCTCTTCTTTAACTTTTAACATTTAGGTTATAATCGACGTGAGAAGATTGATTTAGATCGCCAGCAATCATATACAGCTGGCATATATGTCTCACCAGCCCTCTGGCCAAGATTGATGTGTGCAATCGTCGAATAACTGCGAGGGAGGCCAATGTCTGTGTCCGCCCTGCGAATGATCCGCGTCCGGAGGCTGAGCACCACCGGACCTGCTGTGAAGAGAGCACTGCCATGGAGAGATCTTAGTAAGAGCCTGAACCTACAGCATGTATGGTGGCAAAAATGGCTGTCTAGGAATGCAGCTCTCTTGTGTTTGAGGCTCGGCCTTAATGTACAGTGCTCAGCGTAAAGGAGTACACCCCTCTTTGAAAAGTAACATTTTAAGCAATATCTCAACACAAAAACAACTTCCATAATGTTGACAAGACTTAAGTTTTATATAACATCTGTTTAACTTATAACATGAAAGTAAATTTAATAATATAACTTAGAGAACAAAATGTTCAGTTTTACTCAAATTAGGGTGATGCAAAAATGAGTACACCCCACTGAAAGTCTCTGGAGCAAAGCTAAATTTTAGACTACAAATGTCTAATTTAACAAGAATTCAACCACAGGTGAGTCTAATTATTCATTACACAGGTGTCCAGCAGACAGTTGACTATAAAAGGTTGTTAAAACCCCTTCCCATTTCATGCTGTCAGCAATGGCACCACATGACCTGAGAAAGAAAATAATTTCTTTACACCAGAAAGGTGAAGGCTATATATGTATCAAAAGTGGTACAAAAATTTTAAAAAGATGGAACTGCAACCATCTCACAGAGATAGTCCAGGTCATCCACGGAAGTTAACACCTCGACAGGAGCGTCTTCTGATGAGAAGGGTTGAAGTTAATCGGCATGCAAGTTTCCCGTGACAAAATACGGAGTACACTGCAGAGGAATGGCATGCATGAGTGCCGTCCACGAAAGAAGACTTTCCTAAAGCCCAGGCATAAAAAGCCAACTTGTTCATTCCATGCCTAGAAGACTTGGTGCTGTCATTAAAAATCATGGAGGCCATACAAAGTACTAGATGTAATAGTTTTTGTTGTACTAATTTTTGCATCACCCTAATTTGAGTAAAACTGAAAAATGTGTAATTTAAGTTATATTATTAACCTTACTTTCATGTTATAAGTTAAACAGATGTTATATTAAACTTAGTCTTGTCAACATTTTGAAAATTGTTTTTGTGTTCATTGAGATATTGTTTAAAATGTTACTTTTAAAAAGGGGGTGTACTCATTTATGCTGAGCACTGTAACTGGCACTTTCCAGAACACTTCCACAAATAAAACAGGGCCTGATATTTTTAAATGTATTGTTTGTGACTTAGGGACATAGATATATTTTAAAACCCTGTATTGGTATTTTTTTAAGATAAACATTAAAATGAAATTTTAACATTAACATTACGTTTTTAAGATAAACACCAAAATAAGTCAATAGGAAAAAAATATTTTGTAGTTATTCATGAACTTACACTACTGTTCAAAAGTTGAGGGAACATAATATATATATTTTTTTTAACAATACTT
The DNA here is from genome assembly GCA_003731715.1 of Anabarilius grahami. Classification (NCBI taxonomy): domain Eukaryota; kingdom Metazoa; phylum Chordata; class Actinopteri; order Cypriniformes; family Xenocyprididae; genus Anabarilius; species Anabarilius grahami. Next base: position 203,861 of record RJVU01072567.1, on the reverse strand, counting down.
TTATTTAGCAGGGATGCATCAAAAGTGTCAGTAAAGAGATTTATAATGTTACAAAAGTTTTATATTTCAAATAAACACTGTTCTTTAAAACATTTTTTTATCAAGGTATCCTGGAAAAAAAAATGTATCATGGTTTCCACAAAAAATATTAAGCAGCAACTGTTTTCAACATTGATAATTTTTTCTTGGGCATCAAATCAGCATATTAGAAGAATTTCTGATGGATCATGTGACTCTGAAGACTGGAGTAATTCGTTATTTTAAATTGCAATTATATTTCACAATATAACTCTTATTTTGTTCAGTATAGCCTTGTTCAGTAAGATACTTATTACAAAAACATTTAAAAAAATAATACTGACCCCAAATAATACTGACTTAATTGCTTTGATGATAAATTAACAGATTTATTTTGAATGCTTAACTGAATAATACTGAATGCTGGTCTTTATCTCTTTCTTGTCTCTAGGAAAAATAGCAAAAGTGACAGGAGCAATAGTATTGGGGTAGGTTTGGAGATTCTTACTTTTTACTTTTTGCATTTATTCAGCAAGCCATCAAAATCATACATCAATTAACAATCAATTAACACTGCTTTTGTCATTTTTTACAAGATGGACAAAATTTGTCACCGAATGACAATATTTTCAAACAATGCTAACAGGCTGATATCTAGCTAGATAGATTATAGCAGTTGTACCAAATGACCTGATATTTCGGGACATGCATATGAGCAAGTCAAAACATGAATTTTTCAAATAGTTAAAAGAGAATTAGTTACTTTGCTTCATGACCATGTGGTCCTTTGCAGGAGTCTGAATGATGTCACATCCTGTCAAAAGATAATGACCGCATGACTTGATCCAAAATGTTCCCTTTATATTGGTTACCCTGAATGACATCAATGAAATTCTTTTTTCCAGACATTCTTTCTTATAACAAAGCAATGACTTCTACACATAATTTTAATACCATTTTGCACTATGTTGATATATGATTATATAAAATCATGCCAGAATAAAAAACTATGTACATTTATTACATTTTAAGATATTTTAATCACAAATGTAATGGCTGTATTGGCCTTTGGACGGTTAAACCGAATGACCTTTTGGCACTTCAAAATCTTTAAAATACCTTTATATGTAGCAAAATATAATTAATATATAATCCTTTTGGATTCAATAAAAGAGATCTAGTTGTACTACCTTACATACTTTAGATGTCATGTCATTGTTTTTTATAATTATTAAGGCCTTTGGACAAAAAAATTACCCGTCACGTCATTGACCCACATACAATATCACAGAGAATGTATCTTCTGAGCCAGATTTGTTATGCTTCTCTGAAACACATTGTGACTTTATCAGTTTTTCTTTTGAACAGAGGCTGTGTTTTCATCACATATGAGGTGGTTACTCTCAACCAGGCCGTCACTATCGACACCAGCGCAATACTGCAGGAGAAGCACAAGTCCTACATCTACCTGACTCACGCCACTAATAGGGAACAGGAGAGTCTTGCTTCTGGTACATTCTGACAGTTTTCATGCTTGTTTGTTTTTGTGCTTGAGAGATTATGTAAATATCAGTGAGCTGAAAGATTCATTTGCATTTACATTTACATTTATTCCTCAAAAGCAACTTGTAAATAATGAATACTACACCACTGCTAGAAATGATTCATCCTAAAAGGATAGTAACGCGAGAAGTGTCACAGTGGTCACAATTTTCAGAAGAAAGTACTTGCTAGTGATGAAAATCAGATGTTTTGGACAAACATTGAAATCATTTATGTTATCTGTCAGGAGTTATAAAACAATAAAGCACACGAGACAGGAGTAGTGACCTTCATCCATATTTGTAACTTTCCACTTCTGTTCTCATACGCATTATGTCAGTTCAACACACACAACAGTTTAACAGTTCACACTTCTTTTTCAAAATAGTAGTCAACAATGTAATCCTACCCACGAACCCAACAGAACAGTACAGTATTTTTATTATTATTTCAAGAGTTATTTGGCCAGACATCAGAGCAAATTGTGTTTTTGCAGGGGCATCATAGTTATGTCTTAGATTAGATTTTTTTTTTTTGATAGTATATTATAGATGTATTGATTGATATTTTGTGCAATTAGACAGTAAATCAGCCCATTCATGTATCACAATTGATTTCCATGAAGGAATTTATTGATTGCCCTCAACAGAGACTATATTCCTTTTTCAGGCCTCACTATCAAGACCAGGAAGGAGCTTCATAAAGCAGCTAGAAAGTTTCTTGAAATTACATCAAGAGTTCTGCGTCGCCCACTGGACGGTGAGTAGTTTCATCTCTTTTTAAGGCAATGACAAGTCATGGTGTCTGTTATTGCTCTTAAAATATTACAAATAAATATTTGTTGACGGTAGGCGCACTGTCTGAAACAAACTGCATGGTTATACTAGAGGACAGGCTTAGAAAAACCACCTAGAGAGAATGTGGTTTATTGCATCTCAGGAAGCATCTGCTTTTTGTTGAGTTTTTTTTGTCCTAGATGTCACCTGTAGCTACACAAAGAGGAAGTGACATGGAATGTTGTTCTGTTTTAAATGGGACAGGTATCTTACTGTCTGTTCTGTTCTTCTACATAATGTAGAATCTAATACACTCTGCTTTAACTTTTGTTTCTTAATCACAGCATACTTGGCATCAGATTTGGGACTGAAGTGTAGTTTATAATATACACTTCTGTTCAAAAGTTTGGGGTCAGTAAGATTTATTTATTAATTTTTTAAAGAAATGAATACCTTTATTCAGCAAGTATGCATTAAATTGATCAAAAATGACAGTAAAGACATTTATATTACAAAAGATTTCCATTTCAAATGCTGTTCTTTTGAACTTTATGTCAATCAAAGAAATGTGAATATAATATCACGATTTCCACAAAAACATTAAGCAGCATAACTGCTTGATAATACTACTATTGATAATAAGAAATGTTTCTTGCTGAAAATTCAGATTTGCCATCACAGGAATAAATTGCATTTAAAATATATTTAAATAAAAAAACAGTAATTTTAAGTAGTAAAAAATAATACATAAGATTGGTATCAAATAAATGCAGCCTTGGTGAACATAAGAGCCTTCTTTCAAAAACATCTTACCAACCCCAAAATTTTGAATGGTAGTGTATGTTTAGCACAAAACAGTTTAGCAAAGTGTGCCAATAGTAGTAGACTGATAGACTGTAAAAAAAAAAATGTTGATCAGAAGTACTGTACTCTCCATGTTTAACTGTTTCCATTTGACTTTTCCTAAAACTCTTCATATCAATTTTTCAAATCATAAACTTTTCAATCATGAGCATGTGTTGATTTTTTTTTTTTTTTTTTTTTTTAAA
>RJVU01072567.1:151425-200469 GCA_003731715.1 Anabarilius grahami | reverse complement strand
AGCGTCTCAGTCATCTAGACGCAGATCCTCATGAATGTGCACTATGGGTGCTGCTGAAGAGAACCTGCTCTGCCGACCGGGCTGTGAGACAGCAGGCTGTGCAGGAACTGGCCCAGAATCAGCACTGGCAGGGTGAGAGATGGCAGCACACTTCATTATTAGAAAATGTCCAGATTTATTGACATTAATGAAATTTTATGCTGTTCATGCTGAGCAAAACCTATTTTTACTGGGTGGACCCCTTTGCCCACCAGAGAAAAAACACATCACTATACCTCAGTAAGCTCTGATTGGTCTTTTGTCTTGTCCGTCCCAGATTATCAATACCAGACTGCAGCACAGGTGGTAGATCAGCGCACATCTGTGGCTCTCGCCCGCATACCTAACGTGGACCTGCGCTTCTTTCTCCCTCCTCCTCTACTGCCACACACTGATGATGTGGGTATCTATCATTCAGACATTAGCCAAATTGAACTGCTGTGCAATGTCAGCTACTAGTGCTAATGTTTTGTTCATCCATAGGATATATCAATAGAAGATGGACTTAGGCAGTTACTGGCATCTCTGCCCCAGTCGGAGGTGGATCAGTGTGTGCAATACTTCACTTCCCTGGCACTTAGAGAGAGCAGCCAATCGCTAGCCTCTCAACGGGTGAGACATAAACACACTCAAGCTATAGAGTGCAACATCCAGCTACCGCAAGTAAAAATCCCATGTGTTTTCTCTATAAGGGAACTGATTTTAGCTTATAAACTTTTAAAAACAGACCAACTGTGAGCTACAAGGTTGTAAATCGATGTTACTGTATATGCTTCTGTTGAAGCCATCAGCCCGCATTATTGCAACTTATGTCTTAAAGGGTTAGTTCACCCAAAAATGAAATTTCTGTCAAGTACTCACCCTCATGTCGTTCTAAACCCTACAAGACCTTTGTTCATCTTTAAAACACAAATGAAGATATTTTTGATGAAATCCGAGAGGTTTTATATCTCCCATAGAAAGCAACATAATTACCACATTCAAGGTCCAGAGAAATAGTAAAGACATCGTTAAAATAGTCAACATGACTACAGTGGTTCAACCTTAATGTTATAAAGTTACGAGAATACACACAAAAGTGCACAAAAATAACGACTTTATTCAACAAATTTTCCTCTTTCCCGTCTGTCTCCTGTGAACATGTAGTGAACATGTTTACGTGCGAACACCAGCTCAGTATTGGCCGACTCTGTTCATGTGAGCACCACGACGCATGCATGTGATGCTGACGCAGGAGCCGGCCGATACTGAGTCGGCATTCTGACGTACAACATGGAAGCTCTGCACTGCGTCAACTGCATAGGACAATACCCAGCCCTATCTCAAAAACTACTTACATTTTTGTATGTATGTGTATATTTTGCAATAAACATAAAATATATTGTTTCTATATACAGTACAGACCAAAAGTTTGGAACCACTAAGATTTTTAATGTTTTTAAAAGACGTTTCGTCTGCTCACCAAGGCTACATTTATTTAATTAAAAATACAGTAAAAAACAGTAATATTGTGAAATATTATTACAATTTAAAATAACTGTGTACTATTTAAATATATTTGACAAAGTAATTTATTCCTGTGATGCAAAGCTGAATTTTCAGCATCGTTACTCCAGTCTTCAGTGTCACATGATCCTTCAGAAATCATTCTAATATGCTGATTTGCTGCTCAATAAACATTTATGATTATTTTCAATGTTGAAAACAGTTGTGTACTTTTTTTTTCAGGATTCCTTGATGAATAGAAAGTTCAAAAGAACAGCATTTATCTGAAATACAAAGCTTCTGTAGCATTATACACTACCGTTCAAAAGTTTGGGGTCAGTAAGAATTTTTATTTTTATTTTTTTGAAAAGAAATTAAAGAAATGAATACTTTTATTCAGCAAGGATGCATTAAATCAATCAAAAGTGGCAGTAAAGACATTTATAATGTTACAAAAGATTAGATTTCAGATAAACACTGTTCTTTTGAACTTTCTATTCATCAAATAATCCTGAAAAAAAATATTGTACACAAATATTTTGTACAATTGTACACATTAAATGTTTCTTGAGCAGCAGATCAGCATATTAGAATGATTTCTTAAGGATCATGTGACACTGAAGACTGGAGTAATGATGCTGAAAAATTCAGCTTTGCCAACACAGGAATAAATTACTTTGTGAAATATATTCAAATAGAAAACAGTTATTTTAAATTGTAATAATATTTCACAATATTACTGTTTTTTACTGTATTTTTAATTAAATAAATGTAGCCTTGGTGAGCAGAGGAAACTTCTTTTAAAAACATTAAAAATCTTAGTGGTTCCAAACTTTTGGTCTGTACTGTACATCGTTTTTATTTCAATCAAGTCGCTCGCAATGCCTCATGGGATTGTAGTTCTTTCCCTCACTGAAGCTACTATGTACACCATCTTGTACCTTAGTCTGTTTGTTCAATTTTCAAACACTGTTTTGCTTCAAATCAAAGTTTGTAATGTTGTGATTCACTTCGTAACTGGTAGATTTGGTTCATTGCTTAAAATTCTTTAACAAAGCTTTTTTTTAAATCCCCATGGGAAATATGCATAGAAACAACACTTCCAGAACCAAGGCTGCTGAAAAAGTGGGCGAGCACTGTTGCACTCTATTTGATTGTCACTTTTATCTGGATATAAATTCAATCTGTTAGCTGTGCATTTTGGTCTGTGGTTATAGGGAGGGCTGTGGTGTTTTGGAGGAAATGGGTTGCCCTACGCCCAAAGTCTCACTTCTACCCCCTCTGAGAAGGTGGAGACGTTCTGCCTGCAGGCCCTGGTGCAGCACTCAAAGGTGAAGATTTACAAACTCTGCAAAATGACATGCATTTTGCAACAAGGAAGTTGCCAATGATCAAAGAAAACAGGATGCTTGTGTATGATGAGTGATGTTTTGTAGATATTCTTGGAAAGAATTAAGTTTAATCCAAATTTGACTTTAGCAAATCATTGTTGGTTTTAATAAACATATAAATTCAAAGCATTTCCATTTGGGTTGTTCTTTGTTCACAGGTCCGGAGTCATTGTGACCACATTGTTGCTAATGGGGGACTGCAGCTCTTGCAAAGAGTCTACCAGCTTCGTAGAGACTCTCCAAAAATTCAGCGCAACATTGTGCGAATTATTGGAAATCTCGCCCTGAATGAGAGCGCGCACACAGCTATAGTGCAGTCAGGTTAGCCTTGTACTTTAGTATTACTGATTTATTAACTTGATTTTATGTTAAATAGAGTATTTCTTTCGTTTTCTTTTGTGGTTGTCCTTAAGGTTGGGTGTCTGTCCTGGCTAAGATGATTCAGTCACCACACATCATGCAGGCATCTTATGCTGCCCGTGCTTTAGCCAATTTGGACAGAGATACAGTAAGGGAGAAGTACCAGGATGGTGTTTACATTTTGCATCCACAATGCCGCACAAAGTAAGCATGCTAGCTTATTTGGATTGCCTCTTATGCTCTCCAAGGTAGCATTTATTTAATCAATAATATAATAATTATTTCAATTTTAAAATAACTTTATTCTATTTTTAAATATATTTTAAAATGTAATTTATTCATGTGATGGAAAAGCTGAATATTCATCAGCAATTAATCCAGTCTTCAGTGTCATGTGATCCTTCAGAAATCATTCTAATATGATGATTTGGTGCTCAAGAAATTTCTTATTATCAGTGTTGAAAACAGTTGTGCTGCTTATTATTTTTGTGGAAAGCATGATTTTTTTTTCAGGATTCTTTGAATGAAAGTTCAAAAGAACAGCATTTATGAAAAATAGAAATCTTCTACATCATTATAAATGTCTTTACTGTCATTTTCTTGTTGAATAAGAGTTTGAATTTCTATAAAAAGAATCTTATTGTCCCCATACACTAATGTCTTCTGTTTTGTAAGGATTATTAATGTTTTCCATCCTATATATTCAGCCAGCCAATCAAAGCTGATGTTCTCTTCGTGCACGGCCTCTTGGGAGCAGCTTTTAAAACATGGCGTCAAAAGGACCTTGACGTGATGGATGATGACAAGGTGGAAGGGGTCCGAGATGACTACACTGAATGCTGGCCCAAGGTCAGATATTTTTTTGAAGAAGCATATGGGTAAAATCAAAGTTACCCAAATACAATTTGTGGTATGGCATTACAGGTCTTCGGAGGTATTTTAAAAGTCAGACCAAAGTCCAAAGTCAGGAATTCAAATCTTATTTTGTATTTTCCACAGTCATGGTTGGCTGCAGACTGTCCAAACCTCAGAATCCTGTCTGTCGAGTATGATACCCATTTAAGTGACTGGAAGGCTAAGTGTCCTGCTGAAAACCAAAGGTAAACAGTCATGGTGTTCATTTTCAATGATCTACGTCAACAAATTATCTGATTAACTCAATGTAGCATACATGATGTCAATGTTTTTTGTTTTTTCACTTTTTGTGCTATACAGAAAGTCCTTGGCCTACAGGAGTCAGGAACTGCTGAGGAAGTTGAAGGATGCAGGTGTAGGGGACAGGCCTGTGATCTGGGTAGCCCACAGTATGGGAGGTTAGTCCATGGTGGGTCTTAGAATAACCAGCACCTAACTATGAGAGTAACTTCCAAATCTTCCTGTTACATTTACTTGCAATAGAATAGCTTTTTACGAAAAATCATATTGCAATTGCTATTTGAACAGCTATACAATAATATATATATATAACATTTAATACTGCCACTGCTTATATATATATAGATATATATGACTAAAATTACATTTTCAACAGGGACTTATTTTATAATATAATATTTTATTTATTTTTATTTTTTTGTCATATTCAGTTTTGAGGTTTAATATTCTTACAAGACCATAGTGTGATTTCAGTATTTTAATTACTTGTGCAGACCTGTTTGTAGATTTAAAAAAAATGCCATTTGTAATGTGGGGTCTGTTATAGTAACTCTGAATCATAATTTGATTCATAGGTTTACTTGTGAAAAAGATCCTCTTAGATGCCTCAAAAGATCCTGATCTCAGTGCACTGATCAAGAACACGAAGGGAATTCTGTTCTACAGTGTTCCTCATCACGGCACATTCATGGCTGAGTATTCCGTAAATGTCCGATACCTCCTGTTTCCTTCCATTGAAGTGAAAGAACTATGTAGAGGTATGATGTGATTTCTTTTTGTTCTCTGAATTTTAATAGAATAGTAAAGGTCATTAAGCTATTTCTGAGAAATACTGTGGAAATCAACCCAAACGAACACACCCCTCTCTTCATTGCTCCGCCCCCAAAATGCACAAACATGCAATGCAAGAGTGGTGAAAAATAATGCTTTGCAAAAAAATAAAGCGAATATGATGAACAAATGACAAGGAAAAACTAAAAGTGAACAAAGCCAACATTACAACAACAGTATATCTTGGTTCTTAAAACAGCAAAACCAATGTTACTCACATAGGGAGCAGAAACAACTTAACCTCTGCGTCCGTTTTCAGGCCTTCGCGCTTAGGTCTCTCCAGCGCTGGAAAGCTTTTCTAATATTAATGCGGGTCCTAAAGCTCTTGCCTTGATCATAACCCTTTTTTTCAGTGATATTCCTCTGAACTTTTCTCTTTTGTAATGTCTCTCAGCCATTTCTCTTTCTACAGTCTTTCTTTAATTCTCCCTCTTGCTCACATTTCTCCTCCCCCATCACGAGTGTAAATGCCCCCTACTGCTGATTGGCTACAAGTGTTATGGTGCTCATTCCGATCAACTTTCAACAGTGTTTCTCAGAAATCGCTTATTGCACCTTTAATTCCTCCTGATAAGATTAAGATCCCACAGTATGTCTCATTTACATATTTTTTTCTGTTCATCTTTCTACTCAGACTCTCCAGCTTTACGGGACTTGCATGAAAATTTTCTCAGCATTGCAAAGGATCGAGAGTTCAAGGTCCTTAGCTTTGCAGAAACAATGCCAAGCTCCATTGGGCCAATGCTCAAAATATTGGTAGTTCCACCCGAGTCGGCAGGTAGGTCAGAGTAATTGATCAACAAGTAGCAGCAGTTCTTTCTTATCGTCATTCTTATATCAAATATTAGAAAACAAAATTTCTCCCTTTTCTCATTCAGATCTGGGTATTGGGGAGCTCATCCAGGTGGACGTTGATCACCTCAACATCTGCAAGCCAGAAAAAAAGGACTCGTTTCTCTATAAACGTACTTTACAATTTATTCAGGATGCTCTTGGAGGACAGGGAATTAAGTGAAATCCACAGTCCAAAACTAATCTCTTGTCATGTCATTGCCGTTGTCATTGCCAATTTAAAAAAAATATATATATATAGTGTTACTGTACATTTGACTGAATGGAAGTTCTAAAAGTGCAACTGGAACTTTTTTTTTTTTTTTCATGATCCTTCAACTATTTCCTGTCCTTTCATTTGTGAAATGGAAACATCACTGACCTTTCAGGTTTTTCTTTTCTTTACATTTTCCAATATGAATATGCTTTGTCAAAACATCTGGTTTTACCTTTTGACGTGTTTTGCCCACTTCACCATTGCCTTGTACTGTATTTCACTTCAATTATTTTTAATGAGAACTTTTCGGCATTTATTTGAACTGGAAGCTATAACAAAAAAGTGATGAGGATCAAGTTTATTATGTTTACTATGGCACATTTTAAATATCACTTATAGAAAGTCTGTTTTATTTATTATTCTTGGATGAAAAAGAAATATTTAGTAACAGACTAAAAACTAGCCTTATTTTCTTAACTCACCAGCCTTCTTTGTATCCCTACCTCAGACACAGGTTGGTAGTGATGTTGGCTTTGATTTGCCAATATTTTTTGTACTGATGGATTAATTGTAGTACTTGCATAGGACCATACTACATTTATTCTGATGGTGACTACTGTATGTCAAATAATAACTGTCAAATCTTTATTACATTGTTGAATAAAGCACTTAAATCGTATACTTTTACTATTTCTACAGTTTATGGGATTATATACATTTTTATGAGCAGCCTTTCCTTCTCAGTGTATGGGCGGCACTGCGCTCCTGGCCAACAGGGGCAGTAGAGCTCACATACCGAACGCGAGTCGGTTAGTAGAGGAAGACTATTGTTATTAGACGGTAATGTCAATTTTTCATTTTCTTGAAAATTTTGGTTTGTAAATTCAAAGATACTCGTATGTGAGACGCATAGTATGTCAAACGTTTGTAACCAAAACAAACATTCATGGTGTACAGCTAACTTTTTAATTTCTAATGTTCAAAACCACTTTGCCTTTGTCCTCAGATAGATACTGACGCATTAACTGGAGGAACGGCAGTGTTAACACATCCTATCCAAAATGGTTAACGTCTTGAAAGGAGTTCTCGTTGAATGGTAAGTTTTACATATCATAACGATTTAAAGCTGCATCCAGTGATTGATCTCTCATTAAAAAAATAAAGAAATCAACAGAAATCATCCAAAGAAATCATCCAGTCAAATCAGTAGCCCAAAGCCGTTTTATTTTGCATGGAGTGGGTCGCCACATGGGAACATCACGTGCCCAACAAAACACCATTCACTATAACCGCTTATTTAATATTTGCTTGCGATATATAAATAAACATGGCTGACAGTGGCTAGAGTATTTCTTCAGTGTCATTTGTAACTGAAAACTTGCTTTTGCATGAGGCTACATCCTTCATCATTTTTGAGTGCACCTTTAAAATAAGTCATGCTCTATTGCACCTTCATTTACGATTCTTCTTTTTAAAATATGAAACAGTGACCCAGCTATGAAGCAATTTCTTCTATATCTGGATGAGACTTCAGCGTTGGGGAAGAAATTCATCATCCAGGATTTGGATGACACACATGTTTTCATCCTAGCTGAAGTTGTGCAGATTCTCCAGGATCGAGTAGGAGAACTGATGGACCAGAATTCATTCCCCATCACCCAGAAATAAATGTCTGAATCTGACAGCAGACCCTACAGTCTGTGAGAGCAGATGGATGTGGAGATTCTTTCAGCGCAATTGCACAAACACAGATGCAACTGAAATATATAGATGACTGCCCACCAGAATGATGCATATCCTCCTTGCTTTAATTTGACTGTGTGGCATAAGTTCTTCATCTGAGTGAATTATAATGTTGTGTTTTAAGTTGCATATGTTTCAAAGACAGTTTCTTGAATTGTTGTTCTGAAAGTATCATTAATGAATTGTTTTGTGTGTAAAATGGCATTAGCTGGAGAAAGAAACAACTAATTATTATATATTAATTATTTACTTTTTTTCAACATTTCAGTATTGTATAAAAAACGTCATACTACTGAAAGCAGATGGTTGAAGACAGTGAGATTTATATACATTCATAATATACAAGCATCAAATAAAAACTAAAGACAATATAACAAATGTTATTAGTATGTCCTTTCTTTGTTTCCTGGATACATTGCAATTAGTCTTAAAAGCTAGCAGACCGCTATATACTGACAGCTGCCATTTTGTAAAGTTTCAGTTTATTCTCTACAGATTTCTAATGAAACACCAGATCAAGCCACTCGCAAAAGGGTTTTATAGAGTATTTAAACAACTGAGATGTGTATAATGTGGTCAGGAAACAGGTGAAAGACTTTACCTTGTGGTGTGAGGGAAAAAACAGTAAAATCAAAAGAGTCAGTGGCATTACATTTCCAAAATATACAGCATCTCTTGACTGAGGAAGTGAAAGAGGTGCAGTATACTCTTGAAATTACCTAGGAGTTCACCTAAAAAGTAGAACTTACTGGCTATACAACACAATAATAAGGTGCTATTTCCTTTATTTTTGCTTCCTAAGAAGACCATCAGGTGGAAATAAGAGGAAGTGTTATTTTGGGTCAGAGCTAGAGATTTGTTGTGTTAGATCCAGTTTATTTTGCTACCAGGTACCTAACATCCATCCATCCATCCATCATCTATCTATCTACAGTTGCAGGAAAAAGTATGTGAACCACTTGCAGAATCTGTGAAAATGTGAATAATTTTAACAAAATAAGAGAGATCATTCAGAATGCATGTTATTTTTTATTTAGTACTGTCCTGAGTAAGATATTTTACATAAAAGATGTTTATATATAGTCCACAAGACAAAAAAAATAGCTGAATTTATTAAAATAACCCCGTTCATAAGTATGTGAACCACTGATTCTTAATGTGTGTGGTTTCCTGGATGATCTATGACTGTTTTTTTGTTTTGTGAAGGTTGTTCATGAGTCCCTTGTTTGTTCTGAGCAGTTAAACTGAACTCTGTTCTTCAGAAAAATCCTCTGGGTCCTGCAGATTCTTCAGTTTTTAAGCTTTTTTTGCATATTTGAACCCTTGATTCTTAATACTGTGTGTGGTTTCCTGGATGATCTATGACTGTTTTTTTTTTTTGTGAAGGTTGTTCGTGAGTCTCTTGTTTGTCCTGAGCAGTTAAACTGAACTCTGTTCTTCAGAAAAATCCTCCATGTCCTGCAGATTCTTCAGTTTTCAAGGATTTTTTGCATATTTGAACCCTTTACAGCAGTGACTGAATGATTTTAGATCCATCTTTTCACACTGAGGACAACTGATGGACTCAAACTCAACTATTAAAAAAGGTTTGAACATTCACTGATGCTCCAGAAGGAAACACGATGCATTAAGAGCCGGGGGGTGAAAACTTTTGAATTTAAAGATCAAGGTATATTGTACTTAATTTGTCTTCCGGGAAACATGCAAGTATCTTCTGTTGCTTCTGAAGGGAAGTACTAAATGAAAAACAATGATATTTATAAGATAGAATTTGGGCATCTTCATCCTGTTCAAAAGTTTTTACCCCCCGACTCTCAATGCATCGTGTTTCCTTCTGGAGCATCAGTGAATGTTTGAACCTTTTTTAATAGTTGTGTTTGAGTCCATCAATTGTCCTCAGTGTGAAAAGATGGATCTAAAATCATTCAGTCACTGCTGGAAAGGGTTCAAATATGCAAAAAAATGCTTGAAAACTGAAGAATCTGCAGGACCCAGAGGATTTTTCTGAAGAACAGAGCTCAGTTTAACTGCTCAGAACAAACAAGGGACTCACGAACAACCTTCACAAAAAAAAAAACAGTCATAGATCATCCAGGTAACCACACACAGTATTGAGAATCAAGGGTTCCCAAACTTTTGAACTAGGTCATTTGAATAAATTCAGCTATTTTTTGTCTTATGGATTATATGTAAACATCTTTTATGTAAAATATCTTACTCAGGACAGTACTAAATAAAAAATAACATGCATTTTGTATGATCTCTCATTTTGTTAAAATTTTTCACATTTTCAAAGAGTCTGCAAGTGGTTCACTATCTATCTATCTATCTATCTATCCATCATTACCTGTTTTATCTATCTAAATCTGTCTAGCCTATATTCCAATTAAAGTGAAACAATTATTAGAGCTGTAGTTTATTATTTCAAATAATAGTCTGCTTAAAATATTACGAATCTGACAGCCTCTATAACAACCTTTTTAAAATCTATTTAAAAAATAATAATTCATTATATTATGTTGATTTTGATTTGTGAACTCAGTCGCCTTAAATATTTACGCGTTTATACCGCATGTGTGTTTGTCACACTGTGTTTGCAACGCGTTTCTGAGCCCCTTGTTCTCCAGACAGCGCAGATGTACTTACACGCACCTCGCTGTGGCGCTCGGTTCTGTGTGAAGTTCTCGAGCGTGCGCACATCCACCTCCACTAACGCACAAAGCGCTTCTGCTCAGGTTACTGTAAATGAGACCTCCAGTCTTACTACAATTACCTGTTTAATGGACTAAATAGCCAGCAGGACCAGAAGCCATAATATGAAGAAACGCTACATGGATATAGGCAGGCTACGGAAAATGAAAAAGATTAAACTCACAGAGAAGATTTCCGAAAGGTATGACACCGCGCGCGCTGCTTTGTTGTTTTGTTATTGCTCTTATTCGTTTTCACCTGAATGGCTCGCGCTTGGCTATTCATAGCGCGCTGAACGGATTGACGCAAACAATAAACAAACAGCATCTCCTGCTATGAGAAGAAATCGGGGTTTAATTTAGAGCTAATGCTCGCTGTGATTTAATGGATGCACTCAGGGCCGAATCTATAATATTTCGTGTGAAAACAGTGCGGTGGGCCACGTTAACAAAATATTTAAAAACCAAAAAATATCCACCACTTAAACTTAACATTGCATATGTCATGGTATTTTATTTATTTCATACTCTGATATTAATAAGCCTAGCTATTATTGATGTTGTTTGTGTCATCTAACAAGTCTTGTTATTTCTTCATGACAATACGATGTCTGAAAAACAGACAGTCTGAAAACACAGACAAACTGACAAGGGCCTCTGACTAGACAAAATGCGCGCAGGAATGTCGTTTATGTAATACATTGTATCTCAGAGATTATTTTGTTTCTAAGCTGTATAGCGTGCCGTGAATTATGCATATTAATATCATATTTAATAGAGCTGTGTCCTTAAGTTGTTGGGTACATTTTTATTCGATCAGGTTCGCTGATTTCAGACTATTGTAGTGAGGTTAACACACAACAGTGTAGTCTGAACTGCCCCTGTCTCTTCTGTATATAGTGTAGTCATCTGGACAATAGCCTCCTGTGTTTATAGCTACGCTTCATAGTGAAATGAACGTGCGCAGATTTCTCCTGAAACGGTTTCTTGTTCTTTAAATAGCCATGGCAACACTGTAGATTCGACGTTTAGGTGCTGATGCAGAAGATGAAATGTTGCTATGGTTACCAAACACAAAGGGATGTGGAGGGCAGAAAGCCTGAACAAAGGAATGAAGCACAATAGACTGTGCGACCAAAACATGGATTGTAACGTCTTCAAGAACTTACTTTCAGGGCCATTAAATCTTAGGTATATTCTGGTTCACGTTTCTTTTGAAATACAGAACAGGTTTGTTTGTCTTTTAGTCAGTACGTAGTAAAAAAAAAAAAAACTGTATATAAACACAGACAACGCGCGTTTCTTTCGTAGTTGTACACGGACTTCTGTTTTGATTTTAGTACAGAACGTCAAAAATATATATTTTTTAGTTTTTTATTGATTAAAAATAATTCAAATTAAATAAATTGTCTGTTATTTATAGATTTATTACTCCAATAACACTCTGCAGACGAGACATAAATGTAGTATTCACAAAATCAGAGTTGATGATGCTTTGTGGAAACAAAGACTCTAAAATTCTAAATCTATGTCCTGTTTTTTTAGCGCTTATTCTGTTCTGAAGTTCATGATTGTCTGGATGCTGGTGCTGTTAGCTGACTTTGTTCTGGAGTTCAGACTGGAGTACCTGTGGCCTTGTTGGCTCTTTCTAGGGACCGTCTACACCACATTCCACTGTCATGGACTGGTAATGCAGCATGCGATTGTATTGTTTACTTTTAGAATAATAACAAAACTCGGTCTATGATTAAAAATGAATTTTCTTGTTCCATTTTTCTTTCTTATATATGATATTTTAATATTATGTTCTGCTGCATTTATGTGCATTTCAAACTGCATTAAAAAAAA
Organism: Anabarilius grahami; assembly: GCA_003731715.1. Lineage (NCBI taxonomy): Eukaryota > Metazoa > Chordata > Actinopteri > Cypriniformes > Xenocyprididae > Anabarilius > Anabarilius grahami. Next base: position 187,879 of record RJVU01072567.1, on the reverse strand, counting down.
CAACAACTAACCTCTGCTTTTCTTTTACAGGCCATCTGTGTGGTTTTTGTGTGTGCAGCATTTACCCTGGACTTATTCTGTTTAATTTTTGTACCCTTACACTGGTTGTTTTTTGCAGCCAGCACATATGTCTTACTCAACTATATGTGGCATACAGGTAAGCCCTGAACACTAATTGCCATTTCATTAACACTCACAGATAAAGTCACCTGGAAGTATAAAGATATTTATTTATTTACTTACTTACTCACTCACTCACATGCTTACTTGCAGAGAAGGGAATCTGTATGTCAACTGTGACATTATGGATACTCTTAGTGTACATGGAGGCCTCTCTACGGTTGAGGGACCTGAAAAGCCCTCATGCAAATCTGTCCCATCTATTTGCTGCACACTGGTAAATCCTGATTGTCAATTTTAGAGCGAAATGTAATTTTGGGTTTTAAATGAACAATAACTTTACCAGCTGGGTTTCATACTGTACAATAATGATTTCTTCCAGCATTGGTTATCCACTAGTGTATATGGGATTTGATGCAACCTGCTACTTCTCCAGTATGTTTAAGCTGCGCGCTCAGAAATCTGTTCAGAGTGAGAATGACCTCCACATGGATCTCCTGCAACAATCCCTACCTCCTTATATGCACCTGTACCCAAAATTGTGGATGGAAGGTAGGTGTAATTTCTTTAATGGTACCATATAATAAGTGACATATTTTCAAAACTATGTTTAGGAAGTATTTCTAAAATGTTCAGTACTTTAATTCTATTTAAATAGGCCATATTATGTCCTTATACATCAAAGTCTAGATTTTGTTTATGGGGTCTACTAGAATAGGTTTTCATGCTTGAATGTTCTATAAAACATTATTTTTTACATATTTACATCGCAGTGTGCTCTGATTGGTCAGCTGGACCAGCGCATTGTGATTGGTCACCCACTTTGGGGGGGGGGTTAAATGAGGAATACTGTGAGGAATACTGTGATGTGGACATTCTGGACAAGAAAACTCAAGACTACAACCAAGGCTTTTCAGGGGTTCGGAAACTGCACAATGATGTAGAGAATAAAAAGGCCCGTTCACACCAAGGACAATAACTATAACGATAACAATAAAGACATAGTTCTACAATCTTTCTAAAAATAAAATAGCAGAGTCCACACTACATCTATAACAATAATGGCACAGAGAAACAATATCATTGGAATCACTTTCAGAATGATTTTTCCAACTGATGAACAATACAATCAGCCAATCACATCCATCCTGCTATTTAAAGCGGCAGACAACAAAACTGCAGCACACACTTAGCTGTCTTTTACACTACTCCGGTGTTTGCGACCCTCGAAAACGGAGACTTTCGAAAACACTGCAGAGCCCGTTTTAGTTAGAAAACGCCGGGGTTGCTTTTCAGTGTAAACAAACCAAAATGGAGACTCTTGAAAACAATGGCGTGGCTGCCCACATTCACTCTGCGTATCCTTGACGACCATGTAAACAATAACATGGAGACTGAACTGAATCTTTGCTGGCTTTGTTGTCATTTTTAGCAGCCATTGTGCAGTTAAACTCTGCATTTTTTTTAATACTGCGGCAACCTACATGTGCAAGAGGCAACTGTTTACACTTGTTCACACATGCCCAGTGTGCATGAATGGTCATGTGACATGCTTTTTCGGTCGTGTAGTGTAGACAGAGATCGATTCTGAAATGCTGTGGAAATGCCAGTGTAGACAAGGATCCCATTGCCATTTTAAAACGAAAACGAACTAGTGTAAACGGGGCTTTAGAATAAACAGAATGGTATTGTCCGCTGGTATGGACGGGCCTTAACTCCCTTTGGAGTGGACTTTCTGCTTTGTAAGACCTTTGCAGACATTTTTCATCCTCAAACAGCAACATTACACACGGCGTAATCCTCTTTAAAATTGCTCAAAAAATTCATTTGAATGATGATATAATTTGCAATTCAATTTAGTGATCAAATCTAAGAAAATTAAAATTGTGACAAATGTCTTTGTACAGATCCCAAATATAAGGTGGCCAAATCCAGGCCAACGCAATACCAGTGTCCATCCGATGCCGTCACTTTAGAGGACAAACAAAACATGGAAGACTGCCTTCAAATCCACAGACTTCCTGCGAGACCCGAAAGAGACACAAACCCACAAACTCCAGGACCCAAGAATCGTGGAGGTGAACTTCATGTGGACTCTACATCCATGCTAGAGATGACTGAAAACCTACCTCAGGAGGACCAGAGCAGCAAAGCTCAAAGACCCTCCAAGAGCTCTCTGCCTAAAGTGCATCGAGGTGCAGTGAATATCCCTAATATCAAAGGGGAGAAGAGGCAGAAAGCCCCCAAAGCCATCAACTTGACAGGGGACTCTGCCGAAAGGTGCTCGTCAAACATCTCACCAAGTCCTCCAAACCCACATGCTGACCAGATGTTAAAGTATGTTTATGTTATTTAATTTTTACATATACTGATTCAGCTCAAAATTCATAGGTTTGCAGAAGAGTAATGGATGGTGGAAGATGGTTAATGAATTTTGAGTACATTTACTCTGTGATGTCCATCTGTTCCACAGGCTGGAGCAAGAAATGAGGAAGCTGAAGGGAGAGCTGCAGGCGAGCAGACAGAGTGAGCAGGAGCTGCGCAGTCACATTTGTAATCTTACCAACAGTGAACACAGTCTGCGCCCTGAAGTCTCTCTGCTCAGACATGCAAATGAACTGCTGCAGAACAAGTGAGTCCTCTGATCTCTTCCTGTTGGTCTTGGCATTAGTGCTCTGGTTGATGTTCGGTCACACTGATTGAAGTTTGACTGGTTGATTTGTGTTTATATATCAAGCATATGGGGGTTACTAACTGATTGCATTTATTTATGTTATATGATAACGTTAAAATTTGAATAGTTTATTTTTTTTTTACCATGGCTTTTATGTATAGATTTAGATATTGAATTTTTAAACAAACTATAAAAATTCATCATAAAAATGTATTATACTTTTAAAAACTATGAAAATATAAACAAAGACTAAATTATAAACCATTTCAATATTTATTTTGTGAAAATAATGTGGGACCATCACAATCACCAAATTTTGTCCCATTAAAGTTTTTTTTTTTTTTTTTTTTTTAAAAGTAAGTATTCTTGGTTACCAAAGAGATGGAAAACTAAATTCCACTTATGAACAGAATATATTTGTGTGTTTTTTCCAATTAAGCTTATGGACGAAATTGTGAAAATAGTATTTGTTTGTATTCAGGATACATAAAATGCTAGCTATGAAATGAGACATTGAGCCAAATTGCATTTTGTGAAGAAACACACTACCGTTCAATTTCTAATTTCTAATTTCTATTTTTTTTTAAAAGAAGAAATTAATACTTTTATTCATCAAGTGTAAAAAAACTATTTCAAATAAATGCGGTTCTTTTAAACTTCCTATTGATCAAAGAATCCTTAAAAATGAATCTCGGGTTCAGTATTGATAAAAAATGTAATGTTTTTGAGCAGAAAATCAGCATATTAGAATGATTTTTGAAGGATCATGTGACACTGAAGACTGGAGTAATGACGCTGAAAATTCAGCTTTGCATCACAGAAATAAATTACATTTTAAAAATATATTCAAATAAAATGCTGTTGTTTTAAATTGTAAAAATATTTCACAATATTACTGTATTTTTGATCAAATAAAAGCGGACTTGCTGAGCATAAGAAACTTCTTTAAAAAAAAAAAACATTTCATAAAATGTCTTGAATGGTAGTGTAAACATTAAAAATGTATGATGTGCTACAAAGATAACTATGAAAGCTTTTCTTATTGTAAGAGTATGTGTAACATGAATAAATCTAACACTGTCCCTTTAAATTCTTTGGTGTGCTGCTGTGCAGGATTCAGTGTCTCACAAAATCCAGACAGAAGGACAAACAAAACTGTTCCTTGCTGGAAAAGAAAATCAGAATGGAAACAGAGGCTCGAGTTGCGGTAGAAAAACAAGTCACAGAAGTCAGAGCCCAAAAATTTGATGAAGCAACGATTTTACTCCGGAGCGCATCACATAGGTAATTGTGTTTATAAAGCAAGAATATGCATGTGTTAATCATGTATATGTGATGTTGAATGATGCTTAATCTGTCTTTGAGACTAGGTCTAAATGGCCTGCTTTTCAATTATGGTTATAATTGGCAGTGGAAATCTCAATTCAAAATAGCAATGGCAAAATAAACCTGTAAATTGTTGTATTTTTTCCATCCACTATAGGCAAGAACACTGTGAAACTCAAATGTTGAGGAAAAAAGCTAAAGATCTAGACTCAGAGTACAAACAACTACAGCTGGAATATCAGGAGAAAGAAAATCGAATGATAGCTCTAGAGAATGAAGTGGAGGTAAAGGACGCGGTTCGTAGATCTGTTCAGTTACATACTGCATTGAATAGATGTGATGTGCTGGATGTATGTGGCTCATATTTTTGTGTTCATGTTATGACACATGTGGATCCGGTATCTTGATGTCTGTGGTGTTCAGTTTGTGGCTTTTTTTGATTGGTGTGGGTGAAAGTTTCTGTGCAGAATGCTGATTCTGTGTTATTCCCTGCTGAGAAATCCAGCATTGCTCATCACCAGCATAAGGTATGTTTTGGATGCTGGGAACATCATGGGATGCTGGTTACTGTTTTTTTTGGTTCCCTGCGAGACCAGCACTTAACCAGCTCTAACCAGCAGGAACCAGCCTGGACCACCATGCAATTTATGCTGGATTGTGCTGGATTTTTCAGCAGGGTTTCTTTCTTTTCTTCTTTTTTTGGTCATTATTTCTTGTTCCTTGCCCAGTTTAAATGCTGTTAGTGCCATCTGTTATATAAAACATGCCAAGACAGAAACCACATCTTTCATAAACCATCGTGCAACCTGAGAATTTTTGTATTATGAATTTAACATCATTTACTCTAAAAATGCTGGGTTAAAAACAACCAGAGTTGGGTTGAAAATGGACAATTGGGTTGTTTTAACCCAGCAGTTGGGTTAAATGTTTGCCCAATGCGCTGGGCAGTTTTATTTAACCCAACTGTTCTTTAAAAATTACTAAACAATTACTAGAGGCAACAATAATAATCAAAACATGATCAATTATTAATAAGCAATTAAAAAAAATATTTATTGTTTAATAATTATTCATTAAACTTAAACTTTAATAAATGTTCTTTTTTTTTTTTTTACATATTAATAAATGTTAAATTCCAACATACTTTGGGTTCATTTTAAGCAAACAATACAGTAATTTTTAAACAATAGTTGAGTTAAATAAAACTACCCAGCAGGTTGGGCAAACATTTTACCCATTTTCCGGGTTAAAACAACCCAGTTGCTGGGTTTGTCCAGTTTCAACCCAACTTAGGTTGTTTTTAACCCAGTGTTCAAACTTTTTAATGTTTTTCTCTTTAAATGGAAAGCATTTCTGAACTTTTTTGTACTGGATTTGAAAGAGTAATGCAAGTGTGCAAGACTAACAGATATTTATTAAACTAAATGTGTGTATACAAAATTGTACATACATGTACGAAAAATGCAAAATGTATGATCCACAACAACATATACTCCTATAATGGCCCCTTAGCTGAAGACAAACGTAAAATGTAAAAAGTAAAGTGTGTAATTTATTTTCCTCTAGTGGCGACCAAAAGAATGACACAAATCATTATTAATTATTCCCTGCTTCTGCATATTTCCCTGCATACTATATAGAATGCAAAAGCGGAGCATCAAATGAGTTGAATGCACAAATATCCAGTATTTTTGTCCAGTAGGACAAATATGCCCAATTAACATAAATACTGCATTCACAGATATTCTCAAGTGTGTAGCCAGTGGAAACTAAAATCCCATGATAATACCACTGGAGATGAAGCTCTGTCAGATTCAACATTAAAAATGGCATTCTACAGGACATTTTATGTATGTTAGAAGAATGACTGTGGTCACTGTGATTTTGCCAAGTAAGACATGTTCGTGGATCAATTTTGTTGATACTGGAACCGCATTCCTGTCTAAACATTTAGTCCTTACCCTATCCCTACCCTTAAACCTAACCTACTCATAACTTATCCCTAAAATCAGAGGGAAATATGTGATTAACACCGATGTAGAAGCACCTAACCCTGGATGTAAGCCTAAACTTGACATAAACTGTAAACTTGTCCCTTAAATCTGATTGGTTGATTGGAATTTTGTTGTTGTAACATGTTCTCTTGGTGAAATCACGTTCACCGTCTGGGTCCATACTTAAAGAATGTACTTCAAGTTCTTCCTCAAATTCAGTGCACAGTCTGAAAGTTGAAAGTTTCAACAACAGAAAACAATTAAACACTTCAGCCTTTTTTACTGGAAGGTTGATAGCCCAATTATTTGAAAACTAGACAAATGAGATTCAAATGTTCACCTGAATTATTCAAAATTGCTCAAATCTTTCATATCACCATTATTTCATACTGTTCTGTTCTCGTCTCATCCATGGAATATTCTCCTGCTCCTCCCCAGACCCTCCAGAGGAACAGATGCAGCGAGCAGGAAGCAGACGCTTTGCTCTCAGCTCTGTCCTCCTTACAAGACAAAGCTCAGCATCTAGAGTACAACCTGAGTGCTGAAACCCGTCTCAAACTAGACCTCTTCTCAGCGCTGGGAGATGCACGCAGACAGCTGGAGATAGCGCAAGGTTCATCTCATTTCAAATTATACCAGTCATCCATCCAAGACCCACACTGCAATTATTTTTTTTAAGAATGCATGAAATATCGATACTATATTGGTAGATTTTTAGATTTAGATTTTTAAAGGCACACTATGTAACTTCTGGCCATCTAGCTGTTAAAAAAACAAAAATTGCATGCATTTTGTGGAAGAACGTTATTTTGGTTGTGCTTCGGCTCTGCGTGACCGCGGATGATTATGACCCTTTACAATAGATAATGCTTGAGCTACATATGGCAATTTATCTGTTCAAAAAAATACCTTACTGTTTACGTATCTTTTACAACATTTCAAATCCCTCAGTTCACGCCATCTCCAAAAAGTCAAGCCAATGTTGATTCTTGTTTTATTACGAGCTCTGCTGCATTCTCTTTTCTGTTCGCCGTTTGTTTAAAACGGGTGATTCCGCAGAGGTTCGAGATTTAGCGTGATCCATGTCAACCTTTCTCACTCCTTGTGACAACAAACTTATACCACTCCCACACCATACATGCGTCAAAGTAGCCGGATATGATAAGACACACACTGGAGAGTAACGTATGTATTTGTATACGTTTATATGCGGGAAAACCATCCCAACAAGTCTAAAATATAAACACTTAATAGGCTTACCATAGTAAATCATGGTAGGACAAAAACACGTTTTGGAAGAAAATATATTTTTTATTCTGCACAATAATGTTATGCCTAAATTGACTTGTAACATTTAAAATGATTGATTAAAATGATTAAAAACACAGTTCATTGTTTGTTCATGATGGTTCAAAGTGCATTAATAAATCTGATTTAAAAAAATTAGAAACTGTAGAAATTAAGATTTAAAAATGATATAGAGATATTATATAGACATATTGTTATAGAAATATTGTTAAAGTCCCCCTGTAGTCAATAATTTTATCCCTTAAAACTCATTCTTTTAAACATTTTTCCCTGTGAAATTTTTTTTTCTTCATGCCTTAAAATAGCTTGAATGTAGCTCTACACCTTTGCCTCATTTAATATAAGTGGATCAATGAATATGCAAATTAGCCCCACTTCCACTCGCTCACGCCAGTTTAGAGATCCACTCGGTCAACTTACTGAGGTAAACGCTGCACAATGTTATCGCTCTTTACAACGTTGGACACATAACGGTAATTAATATAATTAGCCTTTTGCTTGACTACATTATCAAACAGCTAATAATGTATTGCTAATGTTACACAAACCATGTTCCTGTGAATCACATGTTCCTTACAAACGCTTTAACAACTCAGAACATCATAACATCGTAATATACATCATACACCCGCCATATTGCTAAATCTACACGATTTTCCATATCAGCAGAAAAATATACCAGGATAACCTGGCTTCTCTTGAGACTCTCCTGCTAGTTCGCTGTTAATGATATGCTAAAGCCCTCCGCCACGTTGACGTGATTGGTTACAAGGTAGTTTGTGATATCACAGACACCAGTGATTTCAAACCGCGGGTCTTTTTTCATTGCAGTTTTAAGGGGAAAATACTCAGCAATGGTGTCGACTTATAAATTTGCACATGGTATGTCTTAAAGCATATTAAAAACACCACATAGATTAGACAAATTAAAAATGTGATTTTCACCACAGGGGGTCTTAAGTAATGTAGTTAATGTTAACAAATTTGTCTGTTAAAGACAAAACTGTATAGAATGTTAGTATAATAATATAATATAAATCACTAAATTAATATACAATTATTGGCTTGTTGGTATTGGCCACAATATTAATATCTGCTTTACTGTCTTTCTTTACAGTTAAAATTTTGAAACAAGACCACGAGGTTAAAGAAATGAAGCAGAAGCTTGCTGAAGCGATGGCCGTGGCTCCAGGTATGTCATACATGACCCCGAGGTCCTCTATGCCTCAGTATCTCAAGTTCTTCAACTCTGAGCGCTACATGCTGAATCCCAGAGCACTCATGTACCAGTGTCTTAAGAAATAAGACCTGCAAGGACAAATCGGATGGCTTTTGAAGGATTGTTTTGACTCGACATTCCAAACACGGGCGCATCTCTGCTTCAAGGTTTGCTTGAAAACTTTGCCTTTTGACAATGCCAACAGCCTCTGGTGAGTCTATGGCTGTTTACGGATTTCAGCAGAGACACTGATGCTGGTTATAGTTGACCTTGCTTTGAGCCAAGATTAATTTCAGATGAAATCAAAGTTGACTGTAAATACATTGTTGACCAGCGGATGACCATCGAATGCTGAGCAAACCGCTGCGAGCTGCATAGACAGCAAGATATCAGTATGAAAAAAAAAAGTGTGAACTTGATGAGGAGAACAGTTCATCATGAGGACAGGATATCCTGTGTTGGGTGTAAAACGAAGAGGCTCTTCTTCAGCCATGACAATAACAGGCCAATGCCTCACTTGGTCATTCTGTGCCTCATTATTTATGTGAATTCAATTTATATAACAAGCCAATATCAAATGTAAGTCAGTATGTGAATATTTGAGTGCTTTGTACTGTTTTGTATTCTTTTTACATTACACACATTATACAGAATTGACCAACACCCAAAAAAAATGTTTGTAGGTTTTAATGTTTCTGAAATCGTTGCCTTTTTTATGTATCAATGGGATGTTTTTTATGAAAAGTTTATTTTTCTGGCTTGACATACTTTTTTTTTTCTTTTTCCCTGAACCAAAATGAAATAATGGTTTAATTTTGTAATTCTACTTGTTGGTCTGCATGCCAATTTATGTAAATTGATTGTTTTGGACAAAAAAAGAAAAAAAGAAAAAGATTTTGATGTCTATTTGTGCATTTGTGCAAGGGCTGTTTTCTTCCAATAATTCTGGAAGCAGTAATAAAGTCATTTTCAATGATAATCTTGTATTCTTTTCCATACGATTTTCTGACAGAAGCCACTTAAAAATTTAAATTCTGTCATTCACTCTCAAGGTTGTTCTAAACCCATGTGAATTTATTGCTTTTGTGGAACTCATAATGAAAGTCAATGGGTTTCAGTGTTTTTGGACCCATTGACTTCTACTGTATGGACAAAAGCGGTTAAAACTTCAAAATATATATTTTGTTTGTATTCTGCAGAAGTCAGTCAGTCATACAAGTTTTGAATGTCATGATGAATTTTGGGTGAACTATCCTTTTAATATTGTATTCAGGAGATTGAATAAAAACCTAATAATTCCAAATGACACAAAATCCAAAAGACAAAGAATGGAAGTACCCCGTATCTCATCTTTATATCAAGAAATGGTGCAACTTTGAAAAGAGAGTTTAACAGAGTAAAAGCAGTTATGAGTTTCTGAATGTTTTGCGTGAGACAAAGCCTGTTTCTTTCAAAACAACTACATAGCTGGTCTGCATTAAGAAAAAAACAAAAACAAAACATTGATTTGGTGTGCTTTTCAGGCATAATTGCCACTCCACTATTTATAATATCTGAATTTGTACCATTTTTATAACTGAAAAGAAACAAGCATCGCAATGTGTCAGAAAAAGAAAACGTTAAACTACATTTCATGCATAATTTCAAATTTGCTGCTTGTAACAGACAGATGCTGATATACCATAGAGGTGAATATGAAATTTATTGCCATCAACATAAAATGAATTGGTGCAAACTGCTTGTTTGGATTGAAATGATGCTGCCAAACAAATGCACCACCAGAAACCCCAGGAGTTTTAATATACTGCAAATACGCCCAAAAATGTTACAGTATATTAGCATGCAGACCAGTTCAGAAAGAAACAACACTACAGGATCTGCACAATGAAAAAAGGAATAATACAGTATGTTTGTCAGTCTATGGGTCTTCTGAACATAGATTGATTGTGTCTCTGTTAAAAGGCACATTTTAACACGTCTGGTACACTGTAGATAATTTCTTTATAATGAAACTCATAACTGTGTCACATACAGGGGAAAAAGACAAGTCTAAATCAAATCAAGTGCCCTTCTCTTAGAAACAATTAAAATGAAAACTTACAGCATACATTCACAGGTAATAAAGGGGGAGAAAAACAGCCGCCACAATGATGAATGTGAAACACGCTTGAAGATAGACCATACGCATAGAGATAAATAATCTGTTTGCTTTTTTCAATTCTTCGAGAACCCCTTTCCTTTCACAGTCGTCATAGATCTTGCATTGCAGACCAAAGTTAACCACAATTAATGTGTGCCTTAAAAGGTACAACAAAGACAGTGTTATTTGGTAATTTCAACAACGCATTCCCCTTGCAATAAAAAAGAATAAATGAATGTTTGAAAGGGTGAATAAAAGACCATGAAAGATGCATGTGATGTGCCTGAAAAGACAACAAAAAGGATTTGCTAAAGTGCAAACCAGAAGTAACCGATCCCACACATACTGTAAGCAAAAATGTTCCAAAATACAGCTCGTAATACTGATTTAAATAATAACCGAGTCATTTTTTTCTTCTTTTAAAACAGAGAAGCAGACTGCTACACTGACAGAATAAATGTACACGGGAACCATCAGCCAACACCTAAAGTGGTGTGAAGAACAGAGCGCAGGGGTCGTTTTCTTTTTGAGGCTCAGTTCGAGGCGTTCTGATCCCTCCCCACAAAGCTCGAACACAATCCTCTGAGTGATGAAGCGCTGGAGTCCCGTCTCGTCCCGTCCCGTGCATGAAGATAAAAGGATGGTGGAGAGGAACTGGCAGATTCGACCCTCCGCTATGAGGACACGGTCACAGGATTCAGAGAGCCGTTACGGCTGTAGAATCTAGAGAAGGCCTCCTCCAGCACAGTAGTGAGACGTGGCTGATCCCCCTTGAGAGAGACACAACAAAATTTAAAACGAAAGTGGGAGCAGAATTTTTTTTTTTTTTTTAATTAAAAAAAAGAAATGGTAAAAATAAGAAACTTTATAAAAGGACAATTAAATTACAATTTAAAAAAAGAGTTTTTTTTTGTTGTTTTCCATCTTTAACCCTTTAAAACCTACGTGAGCACGTTTGTGTCTCTATTTAAGAGCCAATAGAAACAAACTAAATAGGTAGCACAATAATTCCTTTTTGCATACAAAATCCGAGACGTTACACGTATAGATCAAGCCTCCAACATGCTCCTGTTGCGTTGTTTTCGCCCTAATGAGTTGGCACAAATTGCGTAATATGCCTTTACAACAAAAACAGCACACAGGCACTAAGTGAAAATAAATATGTAGATTTCACGTGCCGTTTTGGCTTATAACAACGGAAAATGCACAGATAGTAGAAAATGGCACATTATTTACAGCAGATTTTCATGATTAAAAAAATCAACAATCCATTGTGTCGATCACGAGATATTACTCACAGAGTGATGTAAAAAACTAAAAAACATGTCTCTCGTCTTTCTGGGATGCAATGTGTTATCCAATGTTCTCGGAACCGTACATGCTTGTTTTCCAATGTGGAATAACAAAATAGATTTCATTTTATTGCATCTAAACATTTTGATGAACTCTTAAAAGAGTGCCGATAAGTCCCTATAAACCGGAGTGTACCGCCTGCGGGCGCCACCTAACAACGGAAAAAAATTAATAATTATATTTTAGAGTCTGAACTTTACAATGCATATAGCCAATTCGATTAACTCCTAAGTAGTGCTGAGTAATTTGCTAATAAATAGGGGGGGGGAAATCATTATTTACAGCAGATTCTCATAATTAAAACGATTCCAAAATCAACATAATCCTGATGGAGGCACAATTTTAAAAATGCCCATTAGGGGGCCTCAAGGGCTAAACAAAAAGGCTACCTTGGTTCCAAAAAGTGTTGATTTCGATAACAAAATCTATGACGAAAAATGTTCGTCAACAAAGTTTTTACCCTGTCTAAGACTAGACGATGACAAGATAAGGCCATTAAACGATAACTGTGACTGTATCAAGATGCAATATTGTTGACAAAAGAAGACGAGACTAAAATGTAGTTAAAAGAATGAAAACTGTATTTTTGTTAAAAAAAAGATCAGCCAAAAAATTCCAGACTGCTGTACAAGACTTTATTAGGCAAGCGTTCATGTTTGCGGTTGCAAGAAACAAACAGCTCAAATGCCCCAATCAGAGCTTTTCTGTTAAATGGATACATGCCAGCCTTTTTTCCTCTTTGTGCAATCTGGCAACCATTCGCACACACTCTGCGGAGACGCCATGGTCTGAAAACACAGGTATTCTGCTTAAATGAAAGTGTCATTTAGTCAGTCTGTGTTGTGTCATGGATCTCGACTGTATTGTTTGCGATTGTGGTTGCTGATTGTACTTAAGCAACCTCCGTGTGGCAATATGTACGGTCTTTTTTTGACGTTGTTTTAATAGAGAAGCATTAATGCAACTTGGAATTATTGGAATTACTATTAGGAATTTCTGTTTGTTTTACCAGTTTTCATAATGTAGACAGGGCGAGTGCATTTCTAAAGTCTTTGGTGTTTATTTAGCTATAGTTGATAGCCTTTAATAAATCTATACACTAGATGAGGTAAAATAAACCATGCATATGAATCGATATTCTGTTCATTTGTGCTTATTGGTGAAAGAGTAACTTCTGATGAAATGTACAAATAAATTTCCAAAATGACAACAATCATTGCAATTAAACTTGAGCAAATTAATAATTTTTCATTTTAACCATTATACAGTATGACAAAAATGTGTATGTTTCCATTGACTAAAACAATCAGACATTTAGTTGACTAAACCTTGACTAAAAAAGCAAGACAAGGTTGACTAAATTTGATAAATAAAAGTTACATTTGACACAGGACTAAGACTAAATTTAAAAATAGCTGATAAAATTAACACTAGTTCCAAATGCTGTAACTTTTGATTACTTTATGCTATCACCACAAAATAATAAAAATAATTATCCTGCCTTATTTCCTTCCTGAACTATTGCATGTCAAATAAGATAAGCAAAATTATAATAAAATGTAAAAAATTTTTATTGTATCAGCAGTTTCTCAGCATAAGAATGTCCAAATGTAATGTACTGTATTACTTGCTGTAGATTTGAAGTCTTTACTTGTCAGTCAGAAAAAAAAAAAAAAAAAAAAACCCTAAACAACTGTAAAAATGCCTTCAGGTCTTAAAGGGTTAAGAGAATTAACACTGATTAATAAAGTTTCAAATTAGTAAAGGTGTAGTAAAGGTGTAACTGAAATTTCAGGTACACATATCACTTGTATAGATTAAATCATGTAAACAAAAAGTGGATATAAAAAGCTGAATTAACTACTGTTCAGTGTCAGGTATTATGTTAAAGGCAGAGAGATTAAATAAGAAGAATGCTGGAATTACACAGATGGTACAACAGCATCCCTCGCAAAAGTGCCAAATCATGCAGATGACAATACCGATGAGAAGAACTGAGAAAATTCCTTCTTTATAGTCAAGAAAGAGCAATGACTGCTTATTGAGGGTACATTTACACGACAATGTACAATGTACTAAAAACAAAAAAGTTTTTCCTTTGCATTTTTTCACGTACAGGCGACAACATTATCAAAACGATCCCCATTCACACGGACCTGTGAAAACGGCTAAAAACGCTGTATTATGCTGTTAGGCCAGTAGTTGGCGATGTCAAAAACTACACGCCTATAGACTGAACACGTAATACACATGAAGTGACAGTTTTCAAAAATTCACGTTTTGTAGTTTACATGGAAATGATAACAGTCTAGTTTTCAAAAACTTGCACTTTGAAACCTGTTTGCATTTTCAGGCCCCCAAAACGCCGTTGTCATGTAAATAAACAGCCAAAATGCATGAAAAGTTTCTCATTTTTAGTAAAAAATGGTGTTGTGTAAACGGCCCCTGAGACTGCAGAGGGAAACTTCAGGAAGAAAACTGGCTGTGAACAGCAGCAAACAGTTGTATTGGTACTACCTAACAAAAAGCCACGGTAGTAGAGATGGTAAAGCTGCCGTATGCTAATATTCACTAGTACTTCAATGCCAAGCCCTATTGTGGTATTCACTGTGAGAGGTCTGCATCTGGTTTGTGCATTAACAGAGAAACTTTTCAAGTCTGTTTTTTGGGTTCATCTAATCCATGGACTCTACTTTGTGTCCTGTTTTTCTGATTAGCTCACAGCGTTTGTCTTTTCTCCTATATCACCATTCCAGGAATCAGCCAAGGCCGATCCAAAAATTTCCTCAAGCAACTGAATTATTGATTGGAAACATTTTATCATGAATGTTGGCACTAGTGCTTTGAAAAGAAAAGAAAAATAAACCTTTGTAATTTGAACCTGGTGACAAATGTTTTAAAATTGGCCAGAACACGGAGTGATCTCACAATACTAAATAAACAGTAACCATACCAACACTGAAAAACATCACTTGAAAGTTTTTGGATTAACAATTTCTCACACTTCATTGTCTCTGAATCTGTTCTGTGACTGACGAGTTTGGCTCAACTGTATTCATTTTCATAGTCAGAGACGTGATTTTGGCCATAACTTTGACAAGTGCCCATACAAAAAGTGCAATGTCATCATCTTGGGCAAAGAAATAAAGAATTACATCAGTAGTTTGAAAAATTACACCGCTGACATTCTGCCTTAAAAATGACCAACACAGGAGTTAATCTAAATGAAATACACACTTCATCACATATTAAAGTACACTACTGTTCAAAAGCTTGGGGTCTCTAAGATTTTTTTTTTTAAGTCCCTTATGCTCACCAAGGCTGCATTTATTTGATCAAAATAATGAATAAAGTAATATTGTTAAATTTTATTACAATTTAAAATAACTTTTCTGTTTGAATATATTTTAAATGTAATTTATTCCTATGATGGAAAAGCTGGATTTTCAGCTTCATTACTCCTATAGTCTTCAGTGCCACATTATCCTTCAGAAATCATTCTAATATGCTTATTTGGTGTTCAAGAAACATTTCTTATTATCATCAATGTTGAAAACAATTGAGCTGCTAAATATTTTTGTGGAAACCTTTTAAAAAAAGCTGGATTTTCAGAAAGTTTGGAACAGCATTTATTTGAAATAGAAATCTATTGTTACAAAAGAATTACTTTTGATCATGTTACTTCATAATGCAAGTTACTGAGCCCAAACTTTTGGATGGTAGTGAACATTACATCTTGTGGGAAACTTCTTACCTCACTAATGAAACCAAGCTGGACCAGTTCCACAGCCAACTCCTGTACATTCTCATCTAACACACAGAGAACACCATTCTTAAGTTTCAGCAATAAGTCAACAGAAAAGTGCTGTATTTTAAGTTTACTTTTCTATACCATTACTTTCTTTGTCACTATTATGATTCAATTTGATCCACTTCAGCATATCTGCAGAACTCTTATGTTTTTGTGACAATTATTTCATAATGCACAAATAAGGACAGCATATGTGCAAATACACGTGTATATGCAAATACACAAATTTGATTTTGAATGCAACTACACAGCCCCAATGTAAATGTATTCTTATCATCAGATTCTTTCCTTTTTGTGATGGTACCAAAAATCTCTGTTGGATTAAACTGGATGTGAATTCAGGTAGCTTTATAAACATGTTGACAATTGTGACTCTGGACCACAAAACCAGTCATAAGGGTACATTTTTTGAAATTAAGATTTATAAATCACCTGAAAGCTGAATACATACAACTATTTGAAAATCTGGAATCTGAGGGTGCAAAAAAAATTGAAATATGGAGAAATTCGCCTTTAAAGTTGTCCAAATGAAGTCCTTAGCAATGCAGATCCACTCACAAAAATAAATTTTTATATATTTACAGTAGGAAATTTACAAAATATCTTCATGGAACATGATCTTTACTTAATATCCTAAAGATTTCTGGCATAAAAGAAAAATCGATAATTTTGACCCATACAATGTATTTTTGGCTATTGCTAAAAATATACCCGTGCGACTTATGACTGGTTTTGTGGTCCAGGATCACAATTCAACTAACTCAGCAAGCTTCTTGATTCTAAGCAAGCTGACTTGAAAGACAAAGCCGACAGTGCTGATACCCATTATAGTGTCTCCTGCAGCTGTGAATGCAACCCATACTTGTGCTGCATTCTAAACTGCATTCTGACACATTTCAGAACACAATGGCATGTTAAATCAAGCCATGTAGCTTGAAGCATTTAGATACTTGTGCAGAGTGTGTTTGAGGACTGATAAAGTACTCACTTGGCGCCAAATCACAACTCAAATGTCGGTTCAGCTTATCTTCCAGTTTTAGCAGTAAGGTCAGCTATAAAAAGAGCAGTGAGGAGTTATAGATACATTATAAACGTCTGACTTGCATCGTTCCAGCAATGAACAAGGAAAAAGGGCTTACATGATGTTTTGCTCCTTCCTCCACAGGCTCGATGTTGCACTGCATTTGTACAACCTTAAAGAGAGAGATTATCTTTAACACAAACATATGATGCTGAAATACTGCTAACCACCCATCTAGACTTGTTTGAGTGGAAAGTTTTATTCTTAAATCATTGATACTCAGTCACCATCTCCTTAAATCAGTCCAGTTCTCACCTTCCTGGTCTCCAGCTCTGCAGGCTCAGGCGTAGGCGTTTTGACAGAGGGTGGCACGATGGGAGACTTGACAGTCTCTTGCTGAGGCTGCTGTGGGCAGGGCAAGCCGAAGGCAGTCAATGGATAGATCCCATTCCTACATCACAAGAGCAGCAAATGTTGATATTAAGTTTGTGCTTGTTTTTTTACTTCTTTCATGACATCTGAATCCTGGCCCATCTCATTTTTTTATTCCAAGATAAACTGGGAAAATCTATTTTTCTCACCTCACATCCTCAAGGAACTTATCAAGCTCCAAGGCAGGAAACTGTGAGAGTCTGATGGGAAATGAGACAGGATTAGAGAATCTGTTTAGGTAGGTTCCAAAAAAGCTATTTCAAACTAAAACCAATGAATCAAAGGAGGATGCTCACTTTAGCTGGACCTCTTTTCTTTCCATAATGACCTGGTTGGGGTCCATGTTCTTGGTAATTTCCTCTAAAGCATTTTCTGCGATCATGTCTAGTAGCCAAAAGCAAATGGTTTCAATGTGTTTAGAATCACTGAATCCCATTCATGAAGGTGACATGAAATGTCTGAATGGTAATAATGAGATTAGCTCATGACTCACGTTGGTGACTGACGATACAGTGTGCAGCCAGTAGTTTCAAAAGAGGCACTTCAAACAGAGCTTGATGGAAAAGCAGCTCTCTGGCTGTGGGCCTCTTACTGGGGTCCACCTCCAGACACTTCTGAATAAACTCCTAAAACAAACACAAAGAGAAACATGAGACTTTACTATGATTAGTATAAGATTACATGTTTAGTATTGCATAAAAAAGGTGATTAGCTTCTATAGATACAGTTGGTAAGAGAAGGCTCTGCTCACCCATGGGGGAACAAATAACAGTTACCACAGCTACCCATTAATTCTTACAGAGAGAATTTTTTTTTTGAACTTTCCATTCATGCCATGATTTAACCATGATTTCCAAAAAGTTAAGCATCTCAACTGTTTTCAACACTGATAAATATTTCTTGAGCGCCAAATCATATTATGATTTCTGAAAGATCATGATACACTGAAGACTGAAGTAATGATGGCTGAAAATTCAGCTTTGCCATAACATGAATTAATTGCAACTTATATTAAAATTAGAGCTGTTGATTTAACACGTTAATTAGATTTATTAATTACGGTAATTTAAAAAAAAAAATAAATGCATTAAAATTATTAACGCATTTATCGCTCTTTCCCCGCCCCAGACTATGTAGGTCATCTGACACTTCATACAGTTGACTGATGGCAAATGTGTCAACTTACTGCTTGATGAAGCCTATAGAATGATTTTATATTGATTTTATACAACTGTTCAATAAGTAAGTAGTTAATATTGTGTTATTTTAGACACAATATTGTCTGTTTTGCTCAGTATTGCTAAAGAAAATATAAAGAGAAAGAACTGTACATCTCCATGCAACACAGGGGCGTTTCACTTTTGAATCTGCGTTTTGAACAAATGATTCAATGGACCATTCATAAAGAGAACCTTTTCACTTCTGAACGAATCAGCAGTTTGAACGAATGAATCAATCAATCAATGAATGACTTAAACATTAAGACATTTACCTCCACCTACTGGCAGTTTTAGTTTCTTATTTAGAGAAATAAGAAATCTCTCTTTCTCTAACATTCCTCTCATGCCCAGATGCATTCTCTGGTAGCAAAATTTGGCACCAATTGATTTAATGTGAATCGGTCGGTACCCTTAAAAGTACAGAGTTCGGTACCCAACCCTAATTAAAAGGTATAGTTCACCCAAAAATGAAAATTCAGTCGTCGTCATTTACTCAATCTCATGGTCCAAAAGTTTGTGTAAATATATTTTATGTTCAATCAATTAAAATATTTGTTTCTGAAGTAAATTTTTGTAATGTCTATTTGAAGTTTTACACAATAATGACTTTAAATCTTACTGACTTTATCTTTTGGAGGTAATTTCTGAGCCAAATTTGATGTGTGATTCATTTGCGACTAATTATTTGCCACAATGTAATTAGAAAAAAAAAATAATAATCGCTTGCCCTAATTAAAATATAACAGCTATTTCACATTGAAATAATATTTCACAATATTACCTTTTTTTTTGTTTGATCAAATTAATGCAGTCTTGATGAGAAACTTTTTTTTTTTTAAATGTTTAAAACCTTACCAACTCTTTTTGAATGGTAGTGTAATGCAAAGAATTTAACTACTGACATTGTTGACTCAGTCTATACTCACTCTCTGCAGTGGGTCCTCCAGAGACTGAATGGCACTATTAATGGCTTCTTGTGACACGTATGAGGACTCTCCATTACTTTGGATTTCCAGCACAGCCATCTACAACAGTGGGAGAAAAACCTGAATCTCTAGTCTGGTCGATCTGATACACTGATGAATGATCTGCAGCTCAAAACAAACAGCACTCACCTCTAAGGCGCACATTCCAAAGGAATAGATGTCCACGGCTGTAGTGACACTGGCAACAGCTGAATTGGATGAGGGAAGAGGACAAATTGTCCTGTCATTTTTACATAACAAGTGCACTGAAACGACTCTAGAATGAGTTTGAATGCATTTTAAAACCTAGTTTTACCTCCATACTCTGGAGCAAAGAAATGCAAACTCTTCTGTTCCTCCCGACATGTTTTCACATGGTTATTAATGGTGTCTGGGGCCACTACAAAAAAAAAACAGCAACAATACTAAAATCTGTAACATTCAAAAAGCCATACTCAAATACTTTTTTAGCCCACCTGATCCGATTTTGATGAGTCCATTGTGCTGTATGAAAATAGTGTCACAGGTCAGATTCCCGTGGATAATGGGAGGTTCACATGAATGCAGATAGCTGAAGGAAGAATGGTGAGAAACGTAAGTGTAATAGGAGCTCTCCACAAAACATATAATGGAACATCAAAACAAGACGAAATGCTCAGCTATGACAGGCACAGACAACATTTCAGGTGCTAATGAGGAATTTTTGTTCAACATTTTCAAAAATATCTCTACATTATTGGTAAACAACAGTATTTGAAAAGAGAGAGAGAGAGAGAGAGAGAGAGAGAGAGAGAGAGAGAGGGGTACACAAACCTTAAGGCAGATAATATCTGAGTGCACCAGCGTTTCCATGCCTAAAAGAGTCCCACAAAGAGTTAATGGCATCCGGGAAGACAAGCCCATGTCTGATATTATACTATGTCAGGATGTTCCATTAATCCCAACTAATACTACACTCAATTAAACCAATACATGACTGATGGTATTACTAATATTTAGAAATGCACCAGTCCTATTACTGGAAAAACAGAATAAACAGAGACATGAATGCAATGCAAAAATGACTTAAAAGGTTAAAACAAAATTAAGCTAACTGGTATGATGACCTGCTTCATGTTAAAATAAAGTAAATAATGCATTTTGTTTTTATGATGACCTTGGTGATAAACTACTGTCCTGTATTTGATTTTATTATTATCGTACCAAAAAGCAAGTATTTGTACTAGTACTCTTTCTCTAAAAGTTTTAAACAAATCTGTTACGGGTCATACCTGAAGGCAAAGTCAACAATGACTAACATTCAAGCAAGAAATTTAAGACAAAAGACACATTTTAGTCTGTGGTACATTATGTCTCAACAGCTCTTTTGTCAATTTGTCTGAATAGAAAAATAGCAGCAATCATACCTTTTCATTCATGGTCTTATGATTCTTCTTTGTCTTCTTTAGAAACTGCTTCAGGCTCCCAGAAGACATGTACTCTGTGATGAAAATAACCTGAAGGGGGTAACAAAAAAATCTTATGATTGAAAAAAATTTAAATCCCAAAATGGCACATTTTTTTGCTGTTGTTACATTTCTTACCCTGGCCCTGTTCTCCTTCACATCAGCCCAGTACTTGTGAAACTTCACTATATTCAGATGTTCCAGCTGGATGAGGTTATCAAACACTGCTTTCACTTTTTCCTGAGTAATATAAAAAGTAGATTAATTTACTAGAAAACCTTCATATATGTAACAACATCTTGAATTCTAGAGGAACAGGTTATTATAAATAAAATACCGAACTCTTACTTAATTATTTAATTATACAATAACAAATAATGTGAAGTATCAGTGGGGGGGTGGGGGATAGCTTTTTATGGCTGGACTCACTGCAATAGTCACATGTGCTTATGGGAAATGCAATCAGCAATGTAGATGGCAAAGCCTGTCAAAACGCAACCTCTAAAATTACTTATTGAATTCCACGATGAGTGTCTGCCAAGCAGAGCGGATCGCAGTATGTGGATGGGCCAAACAGATGGCTGTCCACGACTCTATGCCAGGCAATAATGAATCGCGTTTGATTAAAAGTGCTCACAGGCAATGAAAGAGTGAAGTATGCTATATTAAAAAGAGCAGAATGACCTTTTTAATATTTGAACATTCAAGAAATAAGAGTTACATAACCACAGAGAAGGTTTTCTTAAATACTTTTCAATAAAAGCTAAGCGAATGCTGTTTCAATAAAAGCTTGGCAGCAAACAGGTCAGACCACTTTGTGTAAGGAGCTTACACCCAGAAATAAAGGCAAGCGCACTCATTCTGTGAAGCAATCAAGCTGTCCTAACACTCTCATAATAGTTAAATAATCATTGGTATTGCTAATTCACAGCTTAACATGTTAGTAAGCAAGAACACAGGAAGCAATACAGTTGAATATGTGGCCAAGTATAGAGACAAATAAACAACAGTGAATATTACGCTTGCTTCAGGTGCTTAAAAAAATAAGTTTAGCAGGATATTTGAAATAAAGTGTTTTATGTAACTAACAGTAAACCATCAGTTCATTCAT
Organism: Anabarilius grahami; assembly: GCA_003731715.1. Classification (NCBI taxonomy): domain Eukaryota; kingdom Metazoa; phylum Chordata; class Actinopteri; order Cypriniformes; family Xenocyprididae; genus Anabarilius; species Anabarilius grahami. Next base: position 165,740 of record RJVU01072567.1, on the reverse strand, counting down.
GTCGGCTAAGATATGAATAGAAGACTTTTTAATGTTTTTGAAAGAAGTCTCTAATGCTCACAAAGGCTGCACATTTGATCAAAAATACAGTAAAACACTAATATTGTTAAATATATTGCAACATTTTTTTTTAAAGTATTTTAAAAATGTCATTATTCGTGTGATGCAAAGCTGAATTTTCAGCATCATTACTCCACTCTTCAGTGTCACATGATCCTTCGGAAATCATTTTAATATGCTGATTTGGAACTAAAGTAACATTTCTTAGTATTATTTTTACATTTTATTTCTTATTATTAGTGTTTAAAAAAACAGATTTGCTGCTTAATATTTTTGTGGAAACAGATTTTTTTTTTTTAGGAAGGATACTTTGATGAATAGAAAGTTCAAAAGTACAGCATTATTTAAAAAATAGGAATCTTTTGTAACATTAGAAATGTCTTTACTGTCACTTTACTAAAATTTCCTCACCGAAAATTCAGCCAGAAAACAGTAGACTTCACAAAACCTGTAACTGCAAATCTTCATAAAGCAGGCATACAGTTGTATATAGTTTTACCTCTTGTAGTTTGAAGTTCTTCCGCTCAGAAAACATGACCTCATTCCACACCACCTCCACACCCTCCTCTGTGTCCATGGCAAGGTAAGCATTGTCGATACCTGGGACGTTGCGCTGGTTAACCTGTGGGGGGGGTAGACATTAAAACAAAATTGTCATCATTTAGCAGATGGTAGCATTATCAGTGAATAAAGACTTGAATTTTGGTCCATTCTACACACAAAGCTACTGAAAGACTTTAAATATACCTCCTCTCTTCGTTTCTGCCAACGTCCACAGGGGCTTTCCTCCAGAATCTCAGATTCATCTTCGCTCTCCTCCTCCTCATCCTCAGTTGCAGGTGGTGCTGGCTGCGTTACTGTGGACACTGGAGGAGACACTGATGAAACCGTCTGGCCGGTAGGTGGCGAGGCTGTGGACTCAGACTTCGTGTCCATAGTGGACGCAGCAGCAGGTGCAGCGCTCTGCTTTCCTTCTTCTGACATCATTGACTGATAACTGACAGCCCTGTCCTGAACCGCCACAGAAAAAGAAGTCTGGCTGACTCACACCTCGAGGTCAGGAGGCAGAGAGCTGTGAAATCAGGAGTGATTCAAGAATATAAACTCTAATCATAAACAGTATAGAAACATATTAAAGACAGATATTATTAAGGTACACATTACAATAAGGTCACATTTGTTAATGCATTAACTAACATGAACTAACAATTAATATATGTGTGCAACATTTATAAAACTTTGTTAATAAAAATATTCATCTTCATGTTAGTTCACAGTCACACAGTGGATTAACTAATATTAACAGATACAACTTTTGATCTTAAAATGTAGGCTTATATTGAGATTAACAATAACTAACATTACTAAATGCTGTAGAAGTATTGTAAAATGTTAATTCATGTTAACTAATGTTAACAAATGAAATCCTATAGTAAACTGTATCCTATAGTAAAAGTATCATTAGTTACAAAATTTAATTCAGTTAAAAGTTATTTTCTCCTTTACCTAAATTCAATCAAAATTCATGGTTCCCATAACTTTTGCTTTGACCAATAAATTGTGATTTCCCCATGACATTTGCAGTTGTAAATATTTATAAAAAATAATTTGGGTGGACTGCAAATATAAAGTACACCTATCTGTTCTAATATTTATTAACTATATACATTTCCATGGCTTTCTGATTTGTTGTTTATTTTCCATTAATGTAGGAACCCTGAAAATTGAAAGTCAAGTGAGATTAGACTTCAGTTTAACTGTTATATGGTGTCCCATGTAAATTGTACTTTTTGTCTCTTTCTCTGAATATAAAATTCGAAATTTTAATATATAAAATTCGAAATTTTGCATTTTGAATGTGCCCAAATCTCAAAAGAGGGAACCCTCAAATCACTTTAACTCTTTAAAAAAAAAGGTTAACTAAGAGCAGCAGGAACTTAAATTACTAGCTTTTAAGTAACAACCTGGTGTCACCGTGTCAGTTTCAGCTCCAAACTGAACACTATGAGCAGTAAGGCAAATTTTATCTCCAAATCTGGACAAGACTATAACAGCTGCTGAGGTGTGAGCAGATAGACGCTTTAGTTATGTTTACATTATTTCTCCCTCCTCATAGTCCTGTCCTCAATTCAACCCAGGCCACAGTTTATGCTCAAGCATTCTCTCCCAACTAATTGGCAAGAAACAATCATACAAACAACAAATACAACATCTTGCTCCCCATCATATAAACTGCTATGTTGATTATCTTACTTTAGTTTATCTTGGGATGAGCGGCGTCGCCAGCTCGCCGGAAGCAGCTAACCGTCGGTAGCTGAGGACACGGAGGAGGAAAATCCTCAGACAATAAGAAAAAACGATAAATTCTTAAACGATATGGGTCCGCGCAGGGGGTCAGCTCTCGATGGTAGAGTTAGAGGTTCACAGAAATACCAAGATATGAAATGACGGTAAATTTCCCCTTAGCAGAGTGAGATAGAAGCTAGCAGCGCAGCTCCGCGGCCTCCGGAGCCTTGGCGAATATTATATCTGGAAAATTGGTTTCCTTGAGCGATATGGTCTATGTTAAATAAAATAATCAAAAGATCAAAACTGTCGGGACAGTAAAATAAGCTACAACAGTAATACAATTTTTACTGTCTGTCAGGATAGATGCGTTTTGTCTGTTAGCCGCGGATGCTACACTCCAGGATATTCGCGTTCTTCACTTAAGTCTTCACAGAACGATTCGTTTCTCCCAAAAACACTTAAATATTCCGACACGAATGGACTTATATTAAATAAACAGCGATATCCCTGAAAAAGCTACACGTAAATGACGACAGCTCCGAGTTTTGCGGTAACTATAAGCCGTTGCTTATTCCTGCATGAACTGCTCTGTCGTTTAAGTAAGTGTAAATCGGGACCAAGTTCACACAGCGCCATCTACAGGATGACTGGATTCTGCCACCTTCACTGCTCATGATTTAACCCTCAGTGACCCATGGGGAGAAAAAAAAATACACATTTATTCATTCATACTCCTTCGTATATCATTTCAGTATATATATAGACATTATTAGGTATGTTAGATGTATTATAAGTAAAAAGAAGTTTAAGTATAAGTTAAGTTTACAGAATATAAATGAAGGAAAATTTACTTTTAAATAGGACATTTTTTAATCTGCAAACATTTGTAGAAATATGAATTTGGATGCTTTTTTGTTATAATGTTCCTGGGTTTTACTTTTCAAATCTTTGACTGGACCTCTGTTATTCCCATTATCCACATTGGAAATGTCTGAGGTCACCAGCTGGGAATCATGCCCCCATTAGACAGGCAGAAAGAGAGAAACCCTCAAGTCCCTGTAGGAGGCCTATAAATAGAGTTAGCTTCTAAGAGGAACGGGGAAAAGTTGGGTGGGTGTATGTGTGTATGCAAGTATATGTGAGCATGTGTGTGAACCGGTGTGGAACGTTTGCCTTATCGTGACTTTATTTGTGTACATGGCCAGGGGAGTGCCTCCTCCAGAATATAAAGGAACTGAGGAGTTAAACCAGGACTAAGCTGAGAAAACTGAGCTACCTCGGATACTGATACTAAGCTTCATATTCATTCATCGGTCCTTCAAAGAGCAATATGGCAGAAGAGCAGAAGTTCTCTGAAACATCTGTCCAGCTTACAGAAGCTGCTCCACAGACTGTGGGCAGCGGTTTTACTGCCCCTGGAAACATTTATTCAGCCATTCTGAGCCGTAATGAGACTGTTAAAGATGCCAGGCGGCTTAAGGAATTTCAGGAGCTCAAAGACAAATATGTATGCAAAAGAGTGCTGTTTGAAGACCCCCTGTTCCCGGCCCAGGTCTCCTCTCTCTTTTTCAGTGAAAAGTTCCCACTAAAGCTTGAATGGAAGCGCCCATCGGTGAGTGACTTGCCGTAAGGTGGCAGTGTGCATGAGATCAACTGCATTGCACCATAGGACAGAGATGTTGTTTGGATAATATAATTTCTGCATTTCCAGGTATGTATGTTTTTTTTTTTTGCTTATTAAAACTTAATTTAATTTAATATGATTTAATTAATTTGTTTTTTTAAAATATTATTTTATAACATTTTATTTTTGCCTTTTATTTGTGAGGTGCTTAAATAAGTTGGAATGTCACTTTATTTCCTTATATTACCATCTCCATTAATTTTCTGATGACCTGCCTATAATACTTTCAGAAAATTAATGTAGGTACTCCTATATTGACTGACCATTGATTAATTGATTAAGTATTGATTAAGTATATTAATTTTTCAGTTGGTTTCACTTACCTAATCAACAAAGGAGTTTACATTTGTTTTCAACTTCTATCTGAATAGGCTGAAGCATGAGATAAGATATTTCTTGCAGGCATCCCATGAGAATGTGGCAGTGTTCCTGTAGCGTGTGTGTTGGATAGATGGCTGCGGTTTAGCGTGTTCTGTAGTCTCAAGCAGCTGACTTCCCAATGCTTCATAAAGCAGAGCTCTACCTGATAATAGACTTGTCTCAGTAGGTTTGATATGTGTTCTTCTTATCATCACAAGTTAAATAATGGAAACAAAGTTGGTGTAACATAATAATGTTTTTAAAGTGTAGACAGATTACACGTGTCTTGCTAAAATTTGGAAACAGACAATTAAGGAGAGCATCTGCTTGTGTCTTCACTGGATATATGCAGGCAAAGTCCATCTCATGTAACTAATAAAAACTTGACTATTTGTTTTGATTGAAGTGTGACATATACATTTACTAGCTTCGCTTGATGATACTGCTTCAGAGAATCAGGTTACTGGACATGGTCTTATATGTCTGCAAAGCCTTTGCTAGGTCGGCAAAACAATTTTTGGACAGTGCTTCGAAAAGAGAATACTGACACTTTAAAAAATAATGAGTAGAAGAATGTGACTTACATACTGTACATGATCCTGCCCTGACGTCCTTTGAGATGCAGCTCATAAAAATGTATTAGCAAAGGTCCGGTCAGCAAACTTTATGACCCAAGACAGCTGCTGTATTTCTGTGGTGGTGCTGAGATCTTCACATATACAGTCATATCCTTTTTGTGAAGCCAACAGAGGTCTAACAATAGAACTATGATATAAAATTGATTATAATAACTGTAAGTGTGTGTCTCTTTTCCATAAACAGGAAATTTGTAGCAATCCACAGTTCATTCTTGGGGGAGCCAACAGGACGGATATCTGCCAAGGAGATCTGGGTATGAAAGTGCTAATATATGACATTCTATCTAAATATATTAAAACTCAGAAGGATACCAATAAACAGTTAATTATTTGTCATGGCTGATAACTGATAAATGGGTAATATTACAATTATATTTTATCTACAAATATTTAAAAAACTAAAATAGATTTAAATGCTACGTGAATTTAGGCATCACAACATTATGTATAAAAAATTCATATACATAAATTTGCTAAAAATTACATTTAGCAGTGTTAATATTGTGTTTTTAAAGATTAACTTTTTAAGTGACCATTAGATGACACCAAATGTAAATGTAAAATATGGGAAATTAGCAAGAACAATTAAATATCCAATATCTACTATACAGATCATTAAAAACTCTGTAATATTGGCCGATAACCAAAATGGTAATATTGTGCTACCTCAAGCTGTTCTCTTGCCCTGGTGATCAGGGTCAAAAGTCACTGGGGTTCAAATGTACTTAATTACATCTGAGATACACAGACAAACCGTATCTGGCGTACTGTTATTAAATAGTGTGACACCGTGATGGACCTACACAGCTGAAGTGGTCTGCGTTGAAGAGGGAGGCCCTGTCCCAAATGGAACACTTCATGTGCACTTGCTGTCTTGTGGACTTATAATGGCCACCATGTACACGTGTCTGTTAAGTCAAGACCGTAGGGCAGGGTTCCTCAAATCCAGCCCTGGAGGGCCACTGTCCTGCAGAGTTCAAACCATGATCAAACTCACTTACCTGCAATTTTCTAGTAATTCTGAAGACCTTGACTTACTTGTTCGGAACTAAACTCTGCATGGGCTGGATTTGAGGAACCCTGTCTTAGGGTGTCCCATTTGTCATATTAGGTTTCAGAAGGGTGCTTGCAAGTGCCCCCTTTGTGGCCAACATGCGCCATCGATTCACACTTTTGCCAAACCCGCAAGCCCTCAACAAGCTCCGCAGAAGTCTTCTACCCAACAGTCAAAGTGGCATTATGTCACCAAAGTTTGGACTCAGAAGAAGATTGTGAGGGCCCCTCTGAAACCTAAAATGACAAATGGGACACTCTTGTGGACTTAATGGACACAAGCATGGGGCACCCATTGTAAGTCCACAAGTCTGCAAGTGAACCTGAAATGTGCCATTTGGGACAGGACCTTAGGGTTCCATTTGGGACAACTTTTGAAAGGGGGCAGTGTTTGTGATCCTGATTTTAATGAGATCCAATGTTGAACATTTCCTGTTCGAAGCGTGGCAGTGTCACCAAAGATAGGATCTGCTTGTGACCTGCATACAGGGATGCTGCCCATTTCCTCACCTCTCAACATATTCAAACACTCTGTTGAATAAATAGATCAGTTGCGTGACTCTGAAGGCTTGAAAAAATTAATAAAGTGTCCGCTGCGGTATCCATGTTGCGGTGCTGTGTTCCACAGAGGCATCCTGTGAATGCATGAGGCGCATAGAGCAAAGACATTTATTTCTGCACCTGTACAGTGTACAGTTTCATACACGCAAAGGGTTTGCAGTGCAGGTTTTGTTTAAACTTAAAATCTTTGAATTTTCCATGAGTAATTCTGCATTATTTAATTATTTTTTTCTTGAGGCATGATATGCTGATCTCCTTTCTAAAACTACCATTTTTCAAATTGTATTAGAATTATTGTGCATGCAGTTTCATGACCTTATTTTAGTTGAGTGCACAGAATATACATACATTTCTATGTTCAAAATAAAATTCCAAATATTTTTTTTATATAAAAGATTTTAGTAGGTTTTAGTAAAACCTTACATCCGGTGGTCCATTAACACCTGCAGGAGACTGCTGGCTGTTGGCTGCTATAGCTTGCCTGACCCTGAATGATATAGTCCTGAAGAGGGTGGTTCCCCATGACCAGAGCTTCTCTGAAAACTATGCTGGCATTTTTCATTTCCAGGTATAGGCATCTAAACTGGACCGTCCTGTTTTTCAGATGTACAACCCGAATTCCAGAAATATTGGGATGTTTTTTAAATTTGAATAAAATGAAAACTAAAAGACTTTCAAATAACATGAGCCAACATTTTATTCACAATAGAACATAGATAACATAAATGTTTAAACAGACATTTTACACTTTTATCCACTAAATGAGATCATTTCAAATTTGATGCCTGCTACAGGTCTCAAAAAAGTTGGCACAGGGGCAACAAATGGCTAAAAAAGCAAGACATTTTTTAAAGTATCAGCTGGGAGAACATCTAGCAACTAATTAAGTTAATTGATATTAGGTCTGTAACATGATTAGCTATTAAAGGGATGTCTTAGAGAGGCAGAGTCTTTCAGAAGTAAAGATGGGCAGAGCTGTGAAAGAGTGCATAAAAAGATTGTGGAATACTTTAAAAACAATCAATGTTCCTCAACGCCAAATTGCAAAGGCTTTGCAAATCTCATCATCTACAGTGCATAACATCATCAAAAGATTCAGAGAAACTGGAGAAATCTCTGTGCGTAAGGGACAAGGCCGAAGACCTTTATTGGATGCCCGTGGTCCTCGGGCCCTCAGACGACACTGCATCACTCATCGGCATGATTGTGTCAATGACATTACTAAATGGGCCCAGGAATACTTCCAGAAACCACTGTCGGTAAACACAATCCGCTGTGCCATCTGCAGATGCCAACTAAAGCTCTATCATGCAAAAAGAAAGCCATGTGTGAACATGGTCCAGAAGCGCCATCGTGTCCTGTGGGCCAAAGCTCATTTAAAATGGACTGTTTCAAAGTGGAAAAGTGTTCTATGGTCAGACAAGTCCAAATTTGACATTCTTGTTGGAAATCACGGACGCCGTGTCCTCCGGGCTAAAGAGGAGGGAGACATTCCAGCGTGTTATCAGCATTCAGTTCAAAAGCCAGTACCTCTGATGGTATAAGTGTGCCTAAGTGCATACGATATGGGCAACTCGCATGTTTTGGAAGGCACTATGAATGCTGAAAGGTATATAAAGTTTTAAGAGCAACATATGCTCCCCTCCAGACAACGTCTACTTCAGGGAAGGCCTTGTGTACAGGCTTCGTCGTAGAAGAGTCTGGGTTTGGAATTGGCCTGCCTGCAGTCCAGAGCTTTCACCTAAAGAGAAAAATATGTCAAAGATGACCACAAACTCTTCAGCAGCTGGAAACCTATATCAGGCAAGAAGGGGACCAAATTTCAACACCAAAACTCCAGAAACATAACCCTGATGCCCAGATATCTTCACACTGTTTTGAAAAGAAGAGGAGATGCTACACCATGGTAAACATGCCCTCGTCCCAACTATTTTTAATAATTGTAGCAGGCATCAAATTTGAAATGAGCTCATTTTGTGCATAAAATTGTAAAATTTCTCAGTTTAAACATTTATGTTATCTATGTTCTATTGTGAATAAAATATTGGCTCATGTGATTTGAAAGTCTATAATTTTTCATTTTATTCAAATTTAAAAAACGTCCCAAAATTTCCGGAATTCGGGTTGTAGTTTCTGATACATAAACATTTCTCTCTGATGAATGAAGCACAAGCTCAACTATTTAAAACACCATTTATTCTTCTAGTTCTGGCGCTATGGTGAGTGGGTGGATGTGATTGTAGATGATCGACTTCCCACATACAAAAACCAGTTGGTGTTCACCAGGTCTGGACAGAAGAATGAATTTTGGAGTGCTCTTTTGGAGAAGGCATATGCAAAGTAAGTTAAACATCTTAATTTATTGATTTAATTTTTTCATCAATAACACCATACTTTGTCATGATATTTAAGCTCTTCTAGAAATCATTTTCTTGTGTCAAAAATCAGACCAAGGTGCTAAATGTGTTGCTTTGACTTCTGTTTCCCAGGTTACATGGCTCTTATGAAGCTTTAAAGGGTGGAAACTCACTGGAGGCCATGGAGGACTTCACAGGAGGAGTAACTGAGTTCTATGAGATTACAGAGGCCCCGAAGGAGTTGTACAACATCATGAGGAAGGCTCTGAAGAGAGGGTCCCTCATGGGCTGTGCCATAGATGTAGGCTTCATTCTATTCCAAATGTACTAGATGCTGTTAGGTTTAAAAAACGGCTGATAAATATAGCCGACACTTCGTTGTGTGTGCTGTGTCTAAAATGTACTAACTATTGAGCTTATTGTTACATACTCCATTGATGCTGAATTCGGAACCTCATACTAGTATACTAGTAGAAGTAGGATGCTAGTATGCAGTTCCAAATTCAGTGAATCCTTCACTCAAATGATTTGTTCAGATTCGATTCATATAGGAAGGAAACAAGACTGTGTCTGAAATGTTGTCATGTGACCTACCAGCGTCAGTTATGCCATTCAAATACTCTCTTGTGGCCCCATGGGATAGTTAAGTGTCCACTAAATGTGCATTATCTTGCTGGAAGTAGTAGGTCATCCTGGGACTTTTCAACTATTGAGTACTGTGAATTTGGACATACTTGTTTTATCTACACTGGCAGTATTGTATTTAAAATTATTGCACTATAACGCATAATCACAATCCTCTTGCTGGATATTAATAATGTAGGTATATGTGACAAGCAGGGCGAGGCCTAGAGCCATGGGAATGGAGTGAGGCCGGTGGCGTGAGCGTCACATATATGTGCAACACCAGTCTCGCTTTACAGTCCTGTTCCCTATGTACATACTATGTACTTAGTTATTACTCAGTTATTACAATAACTATAATAAGTAATAACCCTGAACCTACCACTAAATCTAACCTTAACCCACCACTAAATCTAACCTTAACCCATGTAGTTACCTTATGTTACCCAGTAATTTCTTAGTTAAGTACATGTAAGTGCACATACTGTAAAATAAAGTGCAACCAACTTTTTAATAAAAACTGCTGCATTACTGTGACATAAATTTAATATTCCATTATATTTTGATTCTCTTGCACAGACTTTGGTCCCAACTGCTCAAAGGACTAAAACTGCATCTGGACTCGTGAGAGGCCATGCGTATTCAGTAACTGGAGTTGAGCAGGTGGGTTTGTCATGTACATGAGCATTTGTATCTGTCACATCTAAATACAGGATATAAGTACACCGTCATGGTGTACAGTACTGTGCAAAAGTCCTAGGCCACCATTACATGTTGTTTTAGCAATGATATAATGACCATATAAAATTATTTCTCTCTTTATTAGAATATAGCCAAAGTACAGTAAATTTGAATGCAGTATTAAAAAAAACATAACTTCAGAATAAAAACAGCTTTTATAGGCTAAAGTGGCAAGTATTTATTGACCTCCCCTTACACTTGCACAATAGCAGGAACCTGGCTCTCTTAAACCTAAATAGAATGGAAAGGACTGAAAGGCCAAGAAAACTTTCAAAATCTGATGAGAAGTTTCTTCTTTGAGAAACTGGAAGAAGTCCAGGAGGTCACACTAAATACTGATTTTTGCTTAAAGAAGCCATTTTGTTCAGATTTTATCATTTTGTGTACATATTTCGTTTATTTTCTGTTTGTATCGTAATAAAGAGACTGAAAAATAAATATGGATGGTCATTAAAACATTGCTAAAACAACAAAGCTTGTGGTGGCCTAAGACTTTTGCACAGTACTATATATCAGCAACATAGTTCAATGCAATAGCTAAAACCTCATTCACAGGGTAAACGTAAGGATGGTAAAGACCTAATGATCCGTCTGGTTCGTATACGAGATCCCTGGGGAGTTGCCCCTCCTCCCGCCTGTAAGTCTAATGACTGGGCTGCACTCGCCAAATCTGAGCAAGACAAGGAGAGACTCCGGCCTACAGAGCAAGGGGAGTTCTGGTTAGTACCTTCACAGCTTCATGAGACCATAAGGCTTCCAGAAAGCCTCAAACAGTCACTTATGCTTCAAACGGTATTACACTTCATTTAATACTCATAAATGGAAGCTGGTCTCTTTTATAATTTTGCTCATTTCTCTTCATGCAAGGATGTGCTTTGAAGAGTTTCAGAAGAACTTCACCAAACTGGAGATCTGTAATCTGACCCCAGACACTCTTGAGGATGACCGTATGCTCAAGTGGAATGTGTCCATACATGAGGGCAGATGGGTGAAAGGCTGCTCTGCTGGTGGCTGCAGAAACTTTCCTGGTATCTAGTATAATCTTGCAACATTGTAGACTCATGATAAAAAGTGTGAGATGGTTTTAAAAGCCACTTACATTAACAATATTTATATTGCTGATGGATATATGGCCTGTATCTTTCTGTCCATTTTGTTACAGACACATACTGGACAAACCCTCAGTACCGCTTGGTTCTTGTGGACGCAGACGTTAAAGAGAAGACCTGCACGGTGGTGGTGGCACTAATGCAGAAGGGCAGAAGACAAGAGCGCTGCGCAGGTGCCGCCCTACACAACATTGGGTTCGCCATCTATGAGGTGCGCTCAAACATCCTTTCAGTATTAATAAGAACATTTCAGCATGGTACATATGTAATCAATTTGAATGGCTAAACAGCATGTATCTATTAGCAGTTTAATAAACTAAAATCATATGATTTAAAGTGTATGATAAACACTTTAAAGTTTTTTTTGAATTAATTATCTTTTTTGCTGATTCATTTCGTTTTACCTTTCACAGGTTCCTAAGGAGGTATGACTACATCATGAAGAGACCACACTGATGATACCATGATGTAATTGGTCATAGAAAACCTGTAAATGTTAAGGCTTTTTGAAAATTGTGATTTCAAGGTCTGGAAAACTCATGAAAAATTCTAAAAAGAATTTAGATTTTTGTCTTAAATCTAAAATATTTCTTTATTTAAATTGGCTAGGCTAGAAATTATAATGAACAACTAGATTATTAGTAAAAAAAAAACATCAACATAGCAACCCTATATTTTCCATATTCCATAAAACATTTATTTTAGCACCCGATTAATTCACATTAATTGTAGCTTGTTTTAATACATCACAAAAAACAACTTTTTTTTTTTTTTTGTCTTTAAATGTTCTATCTGTCTAACTACATGGGTTCCCTCTGCTATCATTTTAGATGAAGGGTAGCCAACAACAGCTGTCAAAGGATTTCTTCCTTTATAATGCTTCCACAGCTCGCAGCAAGTCTTATGTCAACATACGTGAGGTGACAGAACGTTTTTGCCTGAAACCGGGCGAGTATGTCATCATTCCGTCCACCTTTGATCCCCACAAGGAGAGCGAGTTTCTGCTCAGAGTCTTTTCTGAGAACTGGAGCACCTCAGAGTGAGTCTGAACACTGAACTTCTGTCTGATTATGAAATATCAGTCATTATAATGAGTCGTTATAACAGCATTAACTAATATGTTAACAGATTGTATCATGATGTTGCCATAAAAATTATATATATAATTTTTATATTATTATATTAATATGAAGATTTTCAGAAGCTATTAATCAAGTTTTCAGTGTCACATGATCCTCCAGAAATAATATGCTGATTTGGTGCTCAAGAAACAGCAGCTGTGCTGCTTAATATTTTTGTTGACAACGTCAAACATGACAAGTAACAGTAACATTATAAATGTCTTTGCTGTCACTTTTGATTAATTGAATGCATCTTACTGACCCCAAAACTTTTGAAAATATGCTTCATATAAATTCAGTTGTTTTTATATGTATTCTTATATGAATGTACATGCAGTACTTATCTGATAAGCATTATATAAAGTCTGTTAATGACTTTTTAATGAAAATTGTTTCATGTTTAAGCCCTTTTCTTACAGTTTAATGTTTTAAAGAACCCTTTGACCTGTAAATGGTCCTTGTAAATGCATTTGGCTGACAGCTGCATGTTTTCTCTAAGGGTTATAGATGCAGAGATTGAGGCAGAGCCTGTGGTGAGTCAACACCTGTCTCTGTCTGTCTGTCATGTTCTGTGGCAGCTCATAAAATAGCTTTGTCCCAATTCAGAGGCTGCATCCTTTGAAGGACCTCAATGGCCACACCTTCGAAGATGGCGAAATTCTGAATGAGCGTTGGTAAATGGGACGGTCTAGCCTATAGAAGATTGTTCTTGTCGCCTAGCAACTGTGACAGTTGCCATTGACGAGTGCCAGTAACGTTTGTACTGAACTGGACTTTTTTGAAAGTTGTATTAACAAACAAAACAGGGTTTACAACCTGTCTAAATATGTTCACCTTGGTCCATTTCTGTATATAATAAAGAGTATAAACTATATAAAATTGCATCTTAGCAAAATATGTCAACATTTGAAACACTTTATATATATTTTAATTTGTACATTTGTATCATTACATATTTGAGTAAGTTGAAACCCAATACTTACATTTAAGTGTAATCTGGCAATTTCTCTTTTTAAAAAATTCTGTCGTCACAGGCGTGCAATGATTTCTGGGGTAGGGTAGGCCACGAAAGATCCATCTGTTGTGTCCTTTTTTTATGCCCGGATTTGAAGAAGCCTTCGAATTGGGACAGCCTTGAAATGCGGCTTTCAAAGGATGCAGCCTCTGAATTGGGACGCAGGTCACATTTCATACAGTCTCTCTGCTTGTCCAACTTAATGAATCGGTATGTCAAGTGTTAGTATGACCAAACAAAATAAAAACTCAAGTTTTTTGTCTTAATAAGCACCAAAGAAACTAAAAAAGCATATCTAACATTTCACTTTCTTATACCAAACAGATGGATAATATCAAGAAGAAAATCAAGGTAAATATGGAAATGAGACTTGAGATGTTCCATCTGTGCGATATTCTATGTCAGCCCACATCAGATGATAAAGATGGAAAAGGAGATGGAAAATCATTATGATGCTCTGTTAATTATCTGCACTGCTGCAGACGTGCAACTCTGTTTTCATCTTCAGTTGTGCTTCAGTCATAACAAAAACAGCATGTGCACAGCATGAGCTAGTATAATATGTCAAAACTGTAATTCATAATGGCATTCAGAATCATAACAACACAAAACTGCCTAGTGCAAGTACAAACCTGTCAGTGCAACAGTCTTGGAAAAGGTAAATTTATGGTCTAATGACAATTTATAAGCAAACATTAAGTGG
>RJVU01072567.1:118670-140792 GCA_003731715.1 Anabarilius grahami | reverse complement strand
ATATCAAATTTTTTACTTTTACTCAAATTAGGGTGATGTAAAAATGAGAACACTGAAAGTCTCTGGAGCAAACCTAACTTTTAGACTACAAATGTCTACTCAACCTGTATGTGCAGCAATTCTCTATTTATGAAAACACACACTTCTATAATCCTATAAGTTGACAAAAAAAAAATCACTTTTAGCAAATATACAATAGAAATTTACAGATTTTCTCGTCCTTGAAAACGGACTAAAATATTTGACTCATCCTGCACGCACTCATTTTGTCCAATCAAACAGTTTTCAGGATGAGAACGTCGCAACTGTCATGTAGCACATAACTCTTATTGGCTTTTTTAAATTCTTTGAATAATGTTAAGTGCAATGTTTAAATTAAAGGACAACAAATCATAATAATACACTAAATCATCGAATAAACCCAACTATGTCATTTGTGAAATTATGAAACTATAAACAAACCTGATCTCCGTACTGTTCACCGCAGATAAAACATTTCCGGTATATGTCGGGTTGGGGAATCTTCTTTTTCTTCTTCTTTCCGCGGTACATGGCTGCCTTAGGTTATTTACAGTAGTAGACGAAAAAAACGTAAAACAAAATGTTTTGAGAGGGAGTTACAAAACGTCAAAACATGCTAGACATTCAGAGCAGTTAGCTGGAAGACTCTGGTCATGGATGGTAGTGGTTACGAACCAATTGTATATTAATCTACCCAAAACAACATTTTTATTAGTTGTACGCTTCGATTTCCATCCACGTGCATGCTAAATCAGACCATGTTGATTGTAAAACATTGTTGCCAGATCTCGCAAAACAAGTAAACAGTTAAAACGAGCCTGTGCGACTTGCCAAACCAAAATTAGCTACCACCTGGATTTGAGCTTTGATGAATTGCATGAATGAAACTGGACTAAAAAACACAAACAACTCGCTACTTTATAATTTATACACATAAATGTCTTGTCGCAGTCGCATATATTCAATAGACATGGCAACACTGCTGTCTGCTGTAAGAATGGCCAGTCCGAAGAAACGGGATGCTCCCCCTGGTGCAGTGGTTCTCAAACTGGGGCCTCCATAAAGTTTTATTTGCAAAAAATCATTTTTAATATTATTAATAATAATAGTACACTGTGTTAATGTCAAATCTGCTAAAAATATATATGTTCAATATGTAACGTGAATTATAATTCCCACTGCAAAACAAATAACTGACTTATTTTAGCAGAAGTAAATGACAAAAAGTCAGAGGCTGTGTAGGATTTCGAATATTAACAATGGACTATATGCACGGAGCGTTCTTTAGAACTTCCGCATTAATTTAAGCCACCTCGAAAACTTCCGGTGAGAGTCATTTGCTGGTGTGTTGAGCATCAGTAGTGTAATACTTAGTTTATAATCAGAATATAGTCACTTAAATAGTCAGGCATAGCATTAATTTAGTTATTCAAACGTAAGACAGCATAAAAATAAATAAATAAAGATGTACCTCAGTGTTCCTCCTCGGCTAAATTCAATTCAACCATCAGTTTTCACACTTTTATGTGAAAAAAAGCTTCAAAAATAAAATATTTATTGTGCTCTTTAGTTAGATTCATTGAATAAAATGTGTGTTTTTACAATTGTGCTGAAATCATGATATTGCGCTGCACTGACAGACAGCTGTGATTACAAAGGGAAAGCGCGGTGCTCTGTGTCATTCATTCACAAGAAAAGTTATTGTTTTGCTTAAGATTTTGTAAGTATTTCATACTTCACATTGACAAAATGTATTTTTAAACCTAGTTATTTTATAATGTTTAATATTTAGTCAGAAACTAAGTAAAAAACGATTAGAGGAAATGGCTGATATATGCGCAAATAAATGCTACTTTGCCGCCACCTGCTGGTTGAAGTGGTAATTATTGTCTTTTTAATTTTTAAATAAGTGTTTTCTATCAAATGTTGAATTTCCTAAATTTTTAAACGTTCGGTTTTACAATGGGGACAATCTCAGAAGGATGAACAAATAATGTTTGTGGTCGTCACATTAAAAATAACATTTGAAGTGCTGGGGGAAAAATGCGTGTGTGTTTCTAATTACAGACACTGTGTTTTTTAACGGTCCCAATAGCTTCGTCTTTGTTGCAATCAATAAAACTGGTTTATTGGCAAATTAGGTAAATGTGATAACTGCATTAAAATATGAATACAACATTAAAAAGTCAACCATTGATGGTTTTATGTCGATGTACAGCGAGTACAGAAAGAACTGCAAACAGTTCACCGGAAATGCCCGAGCTGGCTAACGACAACCAGGAAGTAACTGTGCATATAGTCCATTGGGATGTGGATGTGGGACTTTGGAGTAATAAGTTAAAAAAACAATGCCTGGATGTATCATCATGGATGTCATCAAACTTTATTACAGACTCAGGGTCCCCCCCGAAAAAAGACAATAAATAAAATCAATAGCGTACTGCATACACAACATACAAATTTTTTTTTTAAATTAAACTTCAATGTGTTCAAATTTTTTTTAATAAATAAATCTGTAGGGTGACCTGAAACGTCACACACATCTTTCGATGCCTTTCGATGGAGGCGCTATACTCACCAAAATCGTACAGAGAATTCAAAGAAGAAGACGAACACGGAAGCGTCTCAGTGCTTTTGATCTGTCTGTGCTATTTTCTTAACTCTCTGATCCGAAATGTGTACTGGTTGTGTGCAGAAACAGTATCCCGACAGGGTGAGTTCATGATCATTTGTGACCGGCACACCTCGCGCGAATCCTGCTGCTATATACATTTTTGATGCTATTAAAGTTCAAAGAGGCAAATGCAGCGCTGGTTGTTGGTTTTCAGCCAAAGATGAGCATCACTGCAGTTATGTTTCCTGAAAAGTTTTGTGCTTGTATCCAAACTATCTATTTGTTTTAGGCATTTATTTATCTCTTCCCATTAATTCTTGAGACAAAACATTTGATAGCACTTAGTTGAACTTGTTCTGGTTGTTTATGCTTTGTGCGCTGGGTAGTTCAACAGAGTTATTTATTTATTTACATTTATTGACACTGTTAGACTATTTATATTTTTTGCTAGTAACTGTATTTCAGGTGTTTATTTAATCTGTTTTGTGCTTAGGGTAATACGTGTCTCGAGAATGGGTCATATCTCATGAATTTTCTCGGCTGCGCAAACTGTCACCAGCGGGACTTTGTGCTGATCGGAGACAGGACGATGGTGAATGAAGATGAGGAGGAGATTGTCACTTACCTGCGTGAGTCACGTCACATCAGTACATGTAAATATTCCGCTGAACGTCTCAGACTGACAGCATCAGTATTTGCTTTTCAGATATGTGCAAGAACTGTGATCATGTAATAGCCAGACATGAGTACACCTTCACTGTGGTGGATGATTATCAGGTGAGCAATGCTCTCAGTTCAGTAACTGGATACTAAAATGGTTTAGGAATAAAACGTGTATATGTACAGTACAGTCCAAAAGTTTGGAACCACTAAGATTTTTAATGTTTTTAAAAGAAGTTTCGTCTGCTCACCAAGGCTACATTTATTTAATTAAAAATACAGTAAAAACAGTGATATTGTGAAATATTATTACAATTTAAAATAACTGTGTACTATTTAAATATATTTGACAAAGTAATTTATTCCTGTGATGCAAAGCTGAATTTTCAGCATCGTTACTCCAGTCTTCAGTGTCACATGATCCTTCAGAAATCACTCTAATATGCTGATTTGCTGCTCAAGAAACATTTATGACTATTTTCAATGTTGAAAACAGTTGTGTACTTTTTTTTTCAGGATTCCTTGATGAATAGAAAGTTCAAAAGAACAGCATTTATCTGAAATACAAAGCTTCTGTAGCATTATACACTACCGTTCAAAAGTTTGGGGTCAGTAAGAATTTTAATTTTTTATTTTTTGAAAAGAAATTAAAGAAATGAATACTTTTATTCAGCAAGGATGCATTAAATCAATCAAAAGTGGCAGTAAAGACATTTATAATGTTACAAAAGATTAGATTTCAGATAAACACTGTTCTTTTGAACTTTCTATTCATCAAATAATCCTGAAAAAAAATATTGTACACAAATATTTTGTACAATTGTACACATTAAATGTTTCTTGAGCAGCAGATCAGCATATTGGAATGATTTCTGAAGGATCATGTGACACTGAAGACTGGAGTAATGATGCTGAAAATTCAGCTTTGCCATCACAGGAATAAATTACTTTGTGAAATATATTCAAATAGAAAACAGTTATTTTAAATTGTAATAATATTTCACAATATCACTGTTTTTACTGTATTTTTAATTAAATAAATGTAGCCTTGGTGAGCAGACGAAACTTCTTTTAAAAACATTAAAAATCTTAGTGGTTCCAAACTTTTGGACTGTACTGTATATATATACAGCTATGTAAAAAATTAATTAATTTTTTCCATAGCTATATAAAATATAATACACACACACAAACTAAAAATGAAAAAAATATAAACTATTACATTATTAAAATCAAAAGCTGTATTTAATGCAGGAGTTCTCAAACTTTTTGGAGCCAGGCCACCGGGGACCCCTTATTGGATAGAAAATTTTCCAAGAACCCCCTGATGATTACAACAGTGATTAAACCCAAAATTAATGTGGGTGGGAGTAATTTACACGATATGCTTGGTCTCCATCTGTAAATATGCATTTTTAATAATACAGCACAATTTTATAATTTACCGCAAAATAAGTTGCACCTAAACATGTTGCACCAGGTCAAACTTGAGTTGTTGAGAGAAAAAGAATGCAGATAAATCATCATGTCGGTGTATAAGTCTCATTTTATTATTACATTCAAAAATAATGTAAAATACTGCTAAATAAACATGCATTTAACTTCCCGTCCCTGCACAACAAACCCTTTCAATTTAACAGTATTAAGAACAAAACGAGAATGAAAAATAAAAGCTTAAAAAAAAAAAAATTATTGTGACATTCATTACAAGCATTTATTTTAAAATCTGAATACGTTTATTTAAAGCAAAACTGAAACTGAAGCCGGTGTTGGGCTTCTCTCTCATTCAGCACAAACTAATGTTATTTTACAAAAATAAAATTACAATTTTATATATACAGCTATGGAAAAAATTAAGAGACCACTCCAAGTTCAGAAATCAATGTTAAGTGGTCTCTTAATTTTTTCCATAGCTGTATATATATATATACATACACACACACACACACACGCACACCAGTGTGTGTTTGTGTGTATAATATTACAGTAATTGTTGTTATTGCATTAAGTAATAGTGATAATAAACATTATACATTATTAATAACCTTATTACTGTTGTAGTCTAATTATTATTTAGTTATTGTCTCAAAAAGCCATTATTTCAAGTTTATGTAAATGGTGCAGTACATGGCTATTAAAATGTTGGGCAACTTTAGAGGATTTGCTTAGTTTGTTTAGTTATTTTAAAGGGAATTTTTATTTTATTGTTTATATATTGTGATTTTTTTCAGGAATACACAATGTTGTGTATGTTGTGTGGAAAAGCAGAGGATTCCATCAGTGTGCTGCCAGACGATCCCAGACAAACAGCTCCTCTTTTCTAGAGTATTTGCCTAGATGCAGAGACAGGGAATTTAATTCTTTGTAAAGAGCATGCTGGAGGGAGCCATGACATATGCAAAGTTTTACATACTGTACGCTTAGCACTGGAGAACGACACATTGTCACGTTTAATCCAGGAGAATATTGCAGAATGCATCATGTTCTTTGTTTCTACTGCTTAAAGAGTGGCACTAAGGTTCACAGTGTGGTTCCGACTCATAAAGATAAAATGAGTTTGAGTCATTTACAAATATTAAACCTAATTAGGTAGCATTGTTTCTTATGCTTGTGTTCATCCTGTTTGATTTGTTCACTGTTAAAAGCAAAGTGTCTATTGTTTCCCATGGTAAAATGCTTTTTCCTATCCCATCTTAAAGGTGCAATGTGTACATTTTAGGAGGATCTATTGACAGAAATGCAATATATGTTTTCAGTGGTGTATAAAGATGTTACATAATGAACCGTTATGTTTTTATTACCTTAGAAAGAGCCATTTCTATCTACATACACCGCAGGTCTCCTTACATGTTAAATCGCCATTTTGCGCCAACATGTTTCTATCTACAGTAGCCCTAAATGGACAAACTGCTCTACAGAGCGTGTTTGCTTGACTTGCTTCTCTCTGCCGTTTCAGACGACGACATTTTTGTCCTGTGTTGGCCACCGTAGCTTCTCTATATTGCAATTCGCAACCTCACCGCAAGATGCCGCTAAAATTTACACACTGTCCCTTTAAGGCCAATTCACACAGCACAACAATTTTGCTCTGTTGCCAATTATGAGTTTGCAGTGGAAATATCAGACTACCAAGAGGTTAGGTTTAAGTGAATTAGCAATTTGTTAATCACGGACAGGAGTTTTGTTACTATGCAGCACTTACATAGAACATGATTGGTTTAGATACATGAAATGTTTTAAATGATGAAAAACCAGATTCCTTGTTGTTATTACTGATACATTTAAAGTATATATGATGTCATACTGTATTTCTAGTGTTAATGCAACAAAATATTTTGTGAGCTTTGTCTAAAACTATGAAACACTGCATTTTGTTTATTAAGATAATGACAGTATAATGTCATCACAACATCAAGCATTTGGTATTTAAGAGTACTTATTTATTCCATTAATATGAATACATATACATTCCAACATGGTAACTTTTTTTGCATGATTGAAATATGTTTGTTAGCAAAATACAGTACATGAAGCATGAGGTGGGATTCCTTTTTCTTAATATATTTATATCTATGTACAGTTCAGATTATGTACAATTCTTAAGATAATAGAACATCCGCCGTTCTGCAGTTGTGGGCCTATAATGATGCTTTTTAAAGTAAAATTACTTCCAGAGGACAAAACAGACGATCCAGAACAAAACAACTATTCTAGCTGCACAGCACACAATAAAGTTGTGATAATGATGTAGCTACAATCCCTTTCTTTGTACATCCGCAAGGGTCTAACACTCCTCAGGCAACTTTCAAGAAATACCATGACAGAATTCAATCCCAAAATCCGCAGAAGCATCTTGGCATAAGCAGCCATCTTATCAAGCAGCCATCTTGCAGATGTATTCAAGTAATATGGTAATGGGACTATAGTGTTTGAATCAAGAGTTCCTTTAAGGGTCTGTATAGTGTTTCGCTGCAATATATTGGTAAGTTTCTTACTGATGTTATAACTATTTACAGGGACTGTTAGTATGATATTGCAGGCATGGAAGAGATTATACTTGGCAATTGCAAGGTTGCTGACTCTTAATGTGATGGCGAATTCACTCAGTAGCAAGTCATAAAGCTACATTGTCATGTACGTAACCACATCCAATAAATAAATAAATACATTCTATAGATGATACAGTTTACAGTACATACATTCCCTGAAATACATATATACACATGCTTGCTTGGACCAGATGTACCTATACATGAACGATATCACATTGTATAGATGGCTAAGGGTTGAAATGAGCATTTAAGATTAAACACTTTGACCAATGATTAAAAAACAAAAAAAAAATTATAGAAAATGTAATGTTGGTGTGCCTACAAAACTTAAAACATGCATCTGTTTGACAGAATACAATGAGTTACTAAGTGCAGCCCCATTGTTTTCACATTTCAAACATTCTCACTGATAGTGACAAATAGTGTTTAAAATCTGACATATGTAAAGTATGTAAACTAAAATGTGCAACAACAAAAAAACATTAAAAAGATAGCAAAAACAAAAAAAATATATGGCACAAACTATATAAAGTGTAAAATAAATAAATAAAAATAACTGCGATGAAATGCAATGGGCAAGTTTTTAGGACAAAGGTACACAGCGTCACTGAAAAGTTCAGCAGTTAATATTTCATGTTTTCTTAAAATGTCAAAAACATGATGCTTTCAAGTAATCACAACCAACTGGCAAACACCTGGTCCTTTATCGCTCTACTTATCAAAACACCACTTGTAAAAAGGCTTCAGTTCATCAGGCTTCATCATGTGACGTTAAAAGCTACTTTTGGAACAGGTTGTCAAATTACGGACAACTCACGCCATCCATTACATGCTTTTCTCTTTATTTGCTCGTTTTGGTTGTGGTTTTGCTCTCAGGACTTCCTGCTCTGACTCTGGTGCAGAACCCTGTCCCGTGATTTACTCGCAAGTCACTGATTCGAGGAGGCGGGGAGGCTGAGCAGCTACTTGGTGACGGGCTCTGACCCCCCTCAAAACGGGAAGGGGAGGAGCTTAGAGAGCGCTGCAGAGAGGAGGCGGTGGTGCGCTGGTAACGAGAGGAGCTGACGCCCAGCCCACCTCGCTCCTGCATGAGCTGAGTGAGGTTGTCCAAGAGGTCCGTGTCACCGGTGCTGCTAGCTCGAATGCGGTAGCGTCTGCGTCTGAAACATTCAATATCACACTGATCATTTAGATGTATGCTGTAAAAGCTAAAGGTGATGTTCATTTAGCTTACATATGAAAGAATTTCTCTCTTTTTTATTGCTGTGAATTACACATGGCTGTTTCTCTGACTGATTTAGACTAGTATTCCAGTCATTTGAGTTTATAAGAGTCTTTTGTCCATCAACTAGGGCCCTATGAAATCCTCAAATTCCGTTTTATTTTTTCCTAATTCTGTTTTATTTTTTTTCCATTTTAGTTTTTCTAGATTCCGTTTTTCAGTTTTAATTTTTTTGGACTCCATTTTAATGGTTAAATAAAATTTTTGTAATCAAAAAGCATGTCTAATTCATTGAAATCATGAAACTTATACAATTTAACAACAATGTATTAAAAGTTTAACAAAAATTACATTTTTTAGGGCCCTATGAAATAAGTTTTTTTTCCCTCTCAAATTCCGTTTTATTTTGACCAAATTCTGTGTTTCCTGTTTTAAGTTCTCTGGATTCCATTTTAATGGTTTAATTAAATTTTAATAAACAAAAAAAGCATGTCTAATTAATTGAATTCATAAAAACAACAAAATGTATTAATTTAAAAACATCTTTTCTATGAAATGTTTTGTTTTTGTTTTTTTAGAAATTCTGTGTTGTGCATTTTAATTTTTCTGGCAATCAAACAAAGGCATAAAACATTTCATTTATGTTTTAATCATATGACATAAAAAAAAAACTTTTGTCAAACAAAGTGATGCACTTCGCTGCACAAAAATTGTGATAATTCCTTAAAAAAAATAATGTTTTAATAATATATATTTTTTAATAATTATTATTATTTTTAATGTTAGTATTATTATTTCACTGAGATATACACTCACCTAAAGGATTATTAGGAACACCATACTAATACTGTGTTTGATCCCCTTTCGCCTTCAGAACTGCCTTAATTCTACGTGGCATTGATTCAACAAGGTGCTGAATGCATTCTTTAGAAATGTTGGCCCATATTGATAGGATAGCATCTTGCAGTTCATGGAGATTTGTGGGATGCACATCCAGGGCGAGAAGCTCCCGTTCCACCACATCCCAAAGATGCTCTATTGGGTTGAGATCTGGTGACTGTGGGGGCCATTTTAGTACAGTGAACTCATTGTCATGTTCAAGAAAACAATTTAAAAAGATTCGAGCTTTGTGACATGGTGCATTATCCTGCTGGAAGTAGCCATCAGAGGATGGGTACATGGTGGTCAAAAAGGGATGGACATGGTCAGAAACAATGCTCAGGTAGGCCGTGGCATTTAAACGATGCCCAATTGGCACTAAGGGGCCTAAAGTGTGCCAAGAAAACATCCCCCACACCATTACACCACCACCACCACCACCAGCCTGCACAGTGGTAACAAGGCATGATGGATCCATGTTCTCATTCTGTTTACGCCAAATTCTGACTCTACCATCTGAATGTCTCAACAGAAATCGAGACTCATCAGACCAGGCAACATTTTTCCAGTCTTCAACTGTCCAATTTTGGTGAGCTTGTGCAAATTGTAGCCTCTTTTTCCTATTTGTAGTGGAGATGAGTGGTACCCGGTGGGGTCTTCTGCTGTTGTAGCCCATCCGCCTCAAGGTTGTGCGTGTTGTGGCTTCACAAATGCTTTGCTGCATACCTCGGTTGTAACGAGTGGTTGTTTCAGTCAAAGTTGCTCTTCTATCAGCTTGAATCAGTCGGCCCATTCTCCTCTGACCTCTAGCATCAACAAGGCATTTTCGCCCACAGGACTGCCGCATACAGGATGTTTTTCCCTTTTCACACCATTCTTTGTAAACCCTAGAAATGGTTGTGCGAGAAAATCCCAGTAACTGAGCAGATTTTGTGAAATACTCAGACTGGCCCGTCTGGCACCAACAACCATGCCACGCTCAAAATTGCTTAAATCACCTTTCTTTCCCATTCTGACATTCAGTTTGGAGTTCAGGAGATTGTCTTGACCAGGACCACACCCCTAAATGCATTGACGCAATTGCCATGTGATTGGTTGATTAGATAATTGCATTAATGAGAAATTGAACAGGTGTTCCTAATAATCCTTTAGGTTAGTGTAAATTCTACTGTACAACAGTAATATATATCTGTCACAATTTCTTTAAGTTAAACAGAACTTTTATTGTGACGGGTTTCCGTGAAGACGTTTGAGTTTCTATTTCTGTGTGTGTTTATATGATATGACGTTAGCTTTTCTCAAAATGCTAAAATGCTCATGGAGAGAGACCCTCAAAGCGGCTCTGGAGATTTAGTTTACGCATTCATGTCCTCATATAGTGAGGTGACAAACACTGTGAGCGTCATGCGTGCCTCAGTGTGTGTGGTAAGTGAAACCGCATGTCTGCGCCATTCATTCACACAGAGACGCGTTCTGCAGGATAAATATTTAAATTGTCTTTTTGCATTTTAATATTCACAGACACTAGTCTATATCGCGATTTGATTTAAATGTACTGACCTACTTTTGATTTATTCATCAAGAATTTGACAAATTCCGTGACATTCCGTGTTATACAGTAAATTCAGTTTTTATGACTGAATTTTGTGATTCTATCTGTGTTTCTGCATCGCGGAAATCATAGGGCCCTAATAAACTGGACTACATTGGTCACACTTGATTATCTGGACCAGCACATAAAGAGATTTCATGGACTACACTGGTCTCATTGTATGTGTGGTTTTTGCGTGCAGCCCATGAGGACAACTTGATACAGTGAAATAGGGAACTTGCTACATTATGAAAATACTAATTTAGCAATTCTTGCTTTTCTTACCTGTTCTCGCCACCTGTGCGAAGGGGCGGTTTGCCTGGTGGTGGCCGAGGAATAAATCGAGAAGACAGCTGGTCCGGTACTAGTGTGGGGCTTATGGGCCTCGGTATTTTACTCTTGCTCGACAGAGGTCCTGAAGAGGAAGACAGAGAGAGCGGATCCTCCACCTGCCAGTCTGATCCTCGAGAACCAGTGGGGAAGATGAATTTGTCACGCAGCAACGCTGAGGGGAAGTGCTCACATGACAGCGACAGAGATGGGGAAAGCGGAGCTGGAAAACCCCTGCGGGTCGGAGAGTCTGGGTCACGAACCGGGATGCGACTGGTTCGGGGTGACAGTTCACGAGGTGACAGTTCACGAGGTGACAGTTCACGAGGTGACAGTTCACGAGGTGATGCCGGAGCTGCGTCAACATTGTGCCCAGTTGTCTCACCCTGGTTAGGGGTTGAGGGAGGCCCGCCGTCAGGACAGCCCGAGTCGCTCTCCACATCCTTGTCAGAAGCCTTGACAGAGATAATGTTTTCATCTGGCTTGTTAGGGCGTTTAGAGGGTGAAATTGCTGACCCATGGTCGTGCTCTTTTTCAACAGGACCTGATGGATTGTCAGGCTGAGAGTTGTCTCCTGTCTTCTGCTGAGGCTGAATGGGCTGTAGCACTGCACTGGATGACTGTGAAGGGAATAGCATTAAGAGACATTATTAATGGAGCCCTGCAGAGATATACTCTCAAAAATTTGTTTTTCTTAGTGTACCATCCTCTGCCTGGCCAAAACATGAGCTCTGGTGAGATTTACTGAGTTTGTGTCAGCTTCACTTTTGGTCTGATGATGTTAATGTGTAAATCCAAGTTGCTGGCCAAAATCCGTGATGTTGCAGTGAAACTACTGCAATGCACCCATAAACGATAACTACTTACTGCTACAGTTTCAATCACACAATGAAACATTATGGAAATGAGTTTTTTTTTTTTTTTTTTAAGAAATTAATACTTTTGTTCAACAAGGACACATTAAATTGATCAAAAGTAACAGTAAATACATTTATAATATTAAAAAAGATTTCTATTTCAAATAAATGCTGTTCTTTAGAACTTTCTATACATCAAAGAATCTTGAAAAAATGTATCACAGTTTTCATAAATATATTAAGCAGCACAAATGTTTTTAACATTGATAATAAATAATAAGAAATGCACTAAATCGGCATATGAATGATCATGTGACACTGAAGACTGGAGTCATATTTTTTTTGTAATAATATTTCACAATATTATTGTTTTTACAGTATTTTTTATTAAATAAATGCAGCCCTGGTGAGCATAAGAGACTTCTTTCAAAAACGTTAAAAATCTTACAGACCCTAAAAGTTTTAGAAGTTGTATAATTGACATCATCTCACAAAAATGTGAACTTATTTGTTTAGAAATTCACAAACTCTTCTACTAAGAATATAGCATGAGTTTTTTACCTGCTCAAGATGAGACCTGCTGAGGTGGACCATTGACGCAGGCTGTATTGTGGGAAGTCTTCTCAATCCAGACAGGCCTATTACGCCAGGCAAACCTGGAAGTCTGGCGAATGGAGGTCCAGTGTGGCAGATACCTGTGTGGAATTCTGCTGAGCCAATCAGGCTGCTAGCACGCTGAGGCAAGGGGTCGGACCAGGTGCGAGGGAGGGCGAGGGGGCTGGAGGAGCGTGGCGAGATCCCTGAGCGTTCCTCCTCATCTGGTTTAGAGCCAGCTGAACCACTACCTCCCTCAAGCTCAACTAGGACCCACTCCTGTGAGTCACCCTCTTGAGGGACGGGGCTGAGGTTGACGGCAACGTAACCACTACTGGCTGCCCCCTCCTCATCCTCCAAAGAGCCCTGCTCGACCCGACAGACAGACCTGTCTTGGGACAGACCTGGCCGCTGTTTGCCTAAACTAATAAGATGAAGAAGGAAAAGTTGTTATGATGTCTCTAGAGACCAATTCACAATTATAAGGATGGAAGTTCATTAAGAGTCTGTTTACTGACTAGGCCTCAAGGAATCGTTCAATGGTGGGTTTGGGTTCAGGGGTCAGTCTCTTGTCCAGCCCCATGCTCTGACTATGGCGCATCCTTCTCAGCAGAGGAGCCACGCGGTCGATGAGCAAGGTCTCTGAACGCACACGTCTGGGAGAGCCCTGGATGGAGCCACTGTTGGGGCTCTGGTTGCCCTCTTTGCTTCGCTCCTCCTCACTAGCCACCTGAATCAGCAACACAATCTCATGATTATCTCTGAATTAAATACAAACCTGCGAAAAAGGTGATGGGGAGGGTATAAGTAGCAATAGACCTACTCTTTAAATTCTTCTAATGAATATGGTAATATCCTAAATTGTAAAAGTTCAAATAATAGTTTGAATAATAATAAAAAGTTTTGACAAACACAAAAAGTTTTTATAAAATGATAAACCTCACATTCCATCCTAATAAATGATTATGCACTTTATATAAATGGTCTTAAAGGGTTAGTTTACCCAAAAATGAAAATTCTGTCATTAATTACTTACTTTCTTGTCGTTCCAAACCTGTAAGCCCTTCGTTCATCTTTGGAACACAAATTATGATATTTATGATTAAATCCGAGAGCTTTCAGATCCCCTCATAGACAGCAACACAATTACCACTTTCAAGGCCCAGAAAGGTAGTAAGGACATTGTTAAAATAGTCTGTGTGACTACAGTGGTTCAACCTTAATTTTATGAAGCGACAAGAATTATTTTTGTGTGCAAAAAAATAATGACTTTTTTCAACAATTTCTTCTATTCCGTGTCAGTCGCCGACGCTTTTCATAATTTTGAACTAACCCTTTAAGAAAAATGGCAGATGGGCTGAATGAAAATGAAAATTCACTCTCTGACAGTAGGTGGTGCTTATCAAAGAGCAAAAATATAGCAGTTACCACAATCATATGATGCGGAAAATGGAAAAGAAAACGGCATTGAAACTTTTATGAAGACAGTCAGTTCCCTTCAGATATACAGTAGTCAACATTTGAAGTGGATCAAATCCTTTCATTAAAGTTGTCCTAAGAACTAAGTTGTCCTAGGAAGAAGGATTTAGGACAACTTTGATGAAAGGTTTTGATCCACTTCAAATGTTGACTACTGTACATTCATATAAACCCCCCCCCCCCAAAAAAACCCCAAAAAATGTTTAATGCCAGAATGACAAGTTTACAGTTATGTAAATAACAGAGTGATTAGCAGTCATTCCGTCTGAGTGTGCCGCACAAATCCTGAAAAGTGAAGCCAAAGCATCTCGATCCTCCCCAGGTGGTTGGTCCTAGTATAGGTCATAAACCCCGCCCTCTCCATGTAATTTAGTGGGATGTGAGGAAAACTAAACAATTCAATTACACTACAAATAATTTTTTCCAAAGATGGTTTCTGTCATTTTATGTAGTTTTTATCATGCTGATGTAAGTTCAAGTGTTTGTTTTTAAATAAGTTTGGTTTTAGTTCATTATTTGATTCTATAAAAACGGGGATGTGACGTCATAATTGACAGCTGTGATCGACAGCTTCTCTCAGCAAAGTACAAATCCGATTCCAAAAAAGTTGGGACACTGTACAAATTGTGAATAAAAACAGAATGCAATGATGTGGAAGTTTCAAATTTCAATATTTTATTCAGAATACAACATAGATGACATATCAAATGTTTAAACTGAGAAAATGTATCATTTTAAGGGTTGATTTTAAATTTCATGCCATCAACACATCTCAAAAAAGTTGGGACAAGGCCATGTTTACCACTGTGTGGCATCCCCTCTTCTTTTTATAACAGTCTGCAAACGTCTGAGGACTGAGGAGACATGTTGCTCAAGTTTAGGAATAGGAATGTTGTCCCATTCTTGTCTAATACAGGCTTCTAGTTGCTCAACTGTCTTACGTTTTCTTTGTCGCATCTTCCTCTTTATGATGCGACAAATGTTTTCTATGGGTGAAAGATCTGGACTGCAGGCTGGCCATTTCAGTACCTGGATCCTTCTTCTACGCAGCCATGATGTTGTAATTGATGCAGTATGTGGTCTGGCATTGTCATGTTGGAAAATGCAAGGTCTTCCCTGAAAGAGACGACGTCTGGATGGGAGCATATGTTGTTCTAGAACTTGGATATACCTTTCAGCGTTGATGGTGCCTTTCCAGATGTGTAAGCTGCCCATGCCACACGCATTCATGCAACCCCATACCATCAGAGATGCAGGCTTCTGAACTGAGCGCTGATAACAACTTGGGTTGTCCTTGTCCTCTTTAGTCCGGATGACATGGCGTCCCAGTTTTTCCAGTTTTTTTGTTCAGACCACAGAACAGTTTTCCACTTTGCCACAGTCCATTTTAAATGAGCCTTGGCCCAGAGAAAATGCCTGCGCTTCTGGATCATGTTTAGATATGGCTTCTTTTTTGACCTATAGAGTTTTAGCCGGCAACGGCGAATGGCACGGTGGATTGTGTTCACCGACAATTATTCCTGAGCCCATGTTGTGATTTCCATTACAGTAGCATTCCTGTATGTGATGCAGTGCCGTCTAATGATAACTTCAAACTCTTTGCAATTTTCTCTGAGAAACTCCTTTCTGGTATTGCTCCACTATGTTTCGCCGCAGCATTGGGGGAATTGGTGATCCTCTGCCCATCTTGACTTCTGAGAGACACTGCCACTCTGAGAGGCTCTTTTTATACCCAATCATGCCAATTGACCTAATAAGTTGCAAATTGGTCCTCCAGCTGTTCCTTATATATACATTTAACTTTTCCGGCCTCTTATTGCTACCTGTCCCAACTTTTTTGGAATGTGTAGCTCTCATGAAATACAAAATGAGCCAATATTTGGCATGACATTTCAAAATGTCTCACTTTCAACATTTGATATGTTATCTATATTCTATTGTGAATAAAATATAAGTTTATGAGATTTGTAAATTATTGCATTCCTTTTTTATTTACAATTTGTACAGTGTCCCAACTTTTTTGGAATCGGGTTTGTAGTTACTTTTTTCGGGAGGAGACTGGAACTTTAACTGTAATTTCTACATTTCCATAACTGTTTATTTTTACACCAAAATAATGAGTTGTTTCTGCAGTAAACGATTCTGCAGGAGTGTGGGCAGGGCTTTGATAGCACGCAGCTACACTTCATGCTCACTACTGTGCAGAATCGGGTCCCAAGTTCACTACTGCGCAGACTCAGGTCCCAAATCTGCATAAGATGTCAGCGCCATATTGGGACATTGGTGGCTTCACTTTTCTAAAATGGAAGAGAGTGGAGGTGCGTCGTCCATAGTTTTTTACAGTCTATGGTCTGAATAGTACCTTTCTGATTAGCGGCTGAACATGGTTGAGGTTTCGGTCACGGCTGTGCTCCATATCCTCCCAGACATCCGCTCCCTGCACAGGCTGCGTTGGGATGGGAGCACAATTATCAGCCTCACTGAGGCGCTCACCCTGAAGGACGTCCTCTGTGTTCTCACGCTGCAGATCGCCCGGGATCACGGAGGCATTGGCCATGCTAGGAAGAAACATTCATTTAACCATGTAAACATCAAATAGTTTATATAGAGACTCAATGCATTATTGAATCATCATAGATGCTGGATATCTACCCCAAATATGCAGGTGTGAGTCGGGTCAACTGCTGGGCTGTGGTTGTCAGGGTTCCAACATTAAGTGTGTCCTCTGAATCTGTTCTCTCCCAGTCATACGGGTCGTTTTCCACCACATTGTAGCTCTTCATACTGTTGTCAAAGACTGACATCAGGAGCTGCAACACAATGAGAGAGTATGTTAGTGAATGGGTACGCTTACAAAAATCTCTGCTAAAAAATGGCTCAGTTTAGTACCTGATAATCCGGTTTAGTGTAGTAGTCCAGATTGGAGATATGGTCGAGGAAAATGCTAAACTCATCTGGGAGGCTCTTGAGCATGAGGCGATGGTTGTACGTCTCCTTCATATTTCCGACCTGTTCCTGTATTGATAGCAGGATTAAGAACACCAGAAGATCTATTATCCATGGAAAATTATGATTTGAGCAGAACTTACTTTGTCTTTGATTTTCCTCCAGGGTAGCTGACCCACCATGAACTCCACAAGCATATAAAATAACGACCAGAGGTCATCATGACGACCCATTTCCTTTGAAAACAAAGGATGTGCATTTTAGTGAAATATGAATAAGTAATATGACCTGCTGTGTAAAAGACACCTGATCGGCATCTGCCATTGGCTTGAGAATGTGTGCAAAAAGAGAGAAGTTACCTTATTTTTGTGCGCATTAACTGAAGCATAACGGACGGTCCCTCTGAAACCTGCCACTGGGCGTGGCTTTGGACAATAAAGAGAATGTGCAGTAAAATAATGTAATAATGCAGTAAGTAAATATATAGAAATACATTACAGGTATAGTTCACTCAAAAATGATGACATTGAAAATTAAGTCAATGTTCACTTAAAAATCTTGACATCCACCTTTTGGTTAATTCATGAGAGTTTGAGTAGTATCTTTTAGACCAGTTTTGTGAACAAGATCAACTGATTCAATGAGAAAAATCATATTTGAAAGACCCATTCGTTCACAAATCGTACATCACTACATTTCTCATGAGCTCTGAAATTCTGACTTAAATTTGGGTTATTTCTCATCCAAAGCTTCTGTATGATTTCAGAAGGCCTGTAGTATAGTGCAGGAGCCATGTGGAACCACTTTTATGAAACCTTTATGGTTCATTTGTGTCCTTTTTAAATATTGAAAGCTTCAATCCTCAATCACTGTAATAGAAAAGAGCAATTCTTCAGTAGTTGCTTGAAATTTCTGCTTTTGTGTTCTACAGAAGAAATAGTCAGAAATAGAATGCGAGTAAATGATAACTGAATTTTAATTTTTGTGTGAACTATCCCTTTAAGCAGCACTACTATATGACAATAGCATCCTTAAAAAGACAGAGTTATGTTTCATAAATATAAGCTTTAAAATACATCTGTGATTACTCACTGGACGGACTTCTTGACATGAGTTTGTAAACTGACGTGCCAACCCAAAATCTAGCATATAACAGGTTCGGCATGTAATGGAAAGTCGGCCCATTGCGAAGTTGGACTGTTTAAAAAAAGAAATGGTTTGATGATTAGTTTATATAGTCTAAAAATGAAGAATAAGGCTCTGTTAAAAAATCAGTTGTAGTCAACATTAAAAGTGCTTTTATGCCCAGGGCCATCTGTGAGAGAGCAGACTTACGGGTTTGATGTCTCGATGCAAAAAACCCACAGAGTGGATGCTCTCGATGGCTTCCAAGATTTGTCGACCCAGCCTGAGTGTGGTGGAGACACTGAATGTGCCATGGCTCATGTTGCGTCGAAGGTCTGCCAAGTTCCTTCCCTGCAGTTCAATGGACAAACATCACTTCAGGTGACTGAAGTCAGGGTTGTTGTGTTACTACGACCTGTATGAGATAACATCCATCAATTCAGAAACAAGAATAAATCATCTGACGCCCTACCTGAAGCTCCATAACCACGTAGTTGAAGCGGTCATTGCGTCCACAGCCAACAAAACGACAAACATGGTCTTTACCTATGAAATAGGTCAAAATAAAGAAATAGTGAATGTTATACAAATCCATTTGTATTTTTGGCAATGAAATACTGTTTTTGCCCATAATAGAGTAGAATATAGTGTTTTTATGTTTGTTTAATAAATGTCCATCTTCATCTTTACCCTGAAGTCTTTTCAAAACTGCTACTTCCATCTTCAGGACCTGTTTGGGTTGCTGGGCAGACTCCACTTTCAGAGCCACATTGACCTGGTTCGCCTGGTCCAGGACTTCATAGATCTCGCCAAAACCACCCCCACCAATCTTCTTCAACTAGACAGGAAAGAAAAAACGTGAAATAATTGACAAAGAAATCCTGAAACAAACAAAACAAAAATTATTTTATGAAGCGAGCATTTACAAGTACAGCGTTTATTTGAAATAAAAATAACATTGTCTTCACTGTCACTTTTGATCAATTTAATGCATCCCTGCTAAATAAAAAAGGGGAAAAATACCTCAAACTTAGAGAGTATACTGTTTATATCTTTTTTCCTTCTCTAATTGAGTAGACAGCTTTCAAACTTGTGTTGGAGAACAGATGTTACATGACAGTTCTGTTCAGACATGAAATACTGCCTTTGAAAAAATGTCCTAGCAAAACAACACTTTTGTCATGAAATATAATGCTGTGTCTCATGACTATTTGTCAGCATGCTGTACAGTTTTCCGTGCTGATGTCAGCACTGCTCAACACACCTGCAGTGTATCATTTGACTGAGTTTAAAAGGAAAAAAACTCCTCGTCTGTGCGAAAGTTTACATAAAGGAATCTGACAGCTTTCAGAACATGTCTACGAAACTAACAGTGAGTATCTGAATAGTCCTGAAGCCTTGTCCTCATAAATACAGCTCCTTCAGAAGAACTCACCACTCTCCATCGCTCCCGGACCATGCTCCCGACAGCCAAGATATCAGTCTGCTCCCCTGTTCCACTCATCCTGATGCTCAAGAGTGGACTGAGCACACTCAGAGAAGCTCTACACCTCACATCAGTGAGCTCGGGTCCTCACTGAAAATCACAGTAAGATTAGAAAAACATCTGTAGACTTTAGAAAGGCTTCATTTAGTTGGAACTGCAGGGTTACAGCAGAAATGAAAGGCTCTAGAGAAGTTTGCAGACATAAGGGAGATTCCTTTGCTACGATGGCTTTAGACATGACAAAAATATTTTTTTGGCTGTATCCATTAGGAGGGCCTTCTGTAAAGGCAGCCTAAATTACTTGAATCTGACCTGTCCCAAGGTTGTCTTTTTAACAGAATAGTCAAGATCTGTATAAGAATCTGTCCTGGTTCTTTTTTGACTGTCAATGCTAGGGTGCAGAGCAAAACTGATGCTGCTAAATACAGTAAAACCCTTGAGGAACAGGCTTACTGTAGGCCTGAAACAAGAATAAAATCTGCAAGACAGTGACTCAGGGAAACATAATCTGTAAATCTACATCACAAAGACTATCTTAATTATTATATATGGCTATCTAGTTATAAGACAGAGAACCTCGGCTCTGTTTGATGTTAACTATAAGAGAAAAAAATGCAATCGTTGCTATTTGCTAAGAGTCTACATGCATATTGAGAAACATTCTACAACTTATTTACCACTCCAAACACTTGTAGGTAACATGTGCATTATCTTGATTAATATATGTATTATTTTGTATATTATGCACAAGTATACTGTGCATTGTCTGTCAATAACTGAGTGCAGTGTTGGTGAATCATGCACAAAAGACTTTCACTTATTGTTCCACTTGTGTAAATGCTGTGTGTTTCTCAACCAGGGGTCCATGGACCCCTAGTGGTCCTTGACATAATGCCAGGGGGTCCTTATAAAATATCTGAATATGAATTTTTGTAAATTTTGACATGTTTCCATAAAAGAAGAAGATAATATATGTATAATATAACTGATGATATGACTAAATATAGGACAAGTCAACTAACGTAGTAGTAAATTATACTTGCATTTGGTCGTCACAAAGACATTAATGATACCAATGAGCCAATTTTATTCTGGGGTCCTTGAGGACGGTTCCAAATATGACGGGGGCCCATTACTCAAAAAAG
Source organism: Anabarilius grahami (assembly GCA_003731715.1). Lineage (NCBI taxonomy): Eukaryota > Metazoa > Chordata > Actinopteri > Cypriniformes > Xenocyprididae > Anabarilius > Anabarilius grahami. Next base: position 119,791 of record RJVU01072567.1, on the reverse strand, counting down.
GTTGAGATTCACTGGGTAGTGGCAATAAAGTGAATTAATTTGATTAGTCACAGCACAAAGGTAAAAATATGTAACTTGTCAAGTTTTTTCCATTCTGACACACAAAACTGCTTAAAAAATTAACAATGCTGTAAAATGTTTATTTTTATTGCTGTAAAATTCTATAATTGTATATATATAAACAATAAAAATGTTTACTGTACTTTAAAATATAACAAATTATTATTGTCTATAAAAGACCCAATTCTGTTAAAAGGCATTTATTCAGGCTTTAGTCATTAAATCTGTACTAAACTATCAATACTAATATTTTTCCCCACCGGTCAGAACTGAACTGATGGATGACAGTCCAAACCAACTGCCATACGTTAGCTGCATGCAGTAACTGTTTTAATAGGGATCATCTTAACGGTGGCTGCAGCTGGCCTGTTACATGTCTTTATTGGCTGGATGTGTGACTGAATTGTGAGCATTTTAGCTTATGCTAACATCCACAAGCTATGTTGAAAACTGCCGCTGTCTTGTAGATGTTGGTTGAGTCTTTCTCTCTGTCCTTTCCGCATCCATTGATAATAGAGGGAGACATAGGACAAGGTTAGCTAAAGCTAAAGCATCAGCCAAAGCCAAATCACATGAACAATACAGCGCAATGAAACGGTACCGCGCTAGCTAATTAGCCAAACTGAACATCTGCGCCTCAACATACAGCTATTATTGAACATACGGTTGCCAGGTTACGCATTGGCAACACTATGTTGTGACGGCTTTGATCCCGTTAATAATGCGGAATAGCTCGCTGTGCACGCGCTCATTCTGGTACCCGGTGTGTACATTACCTCTGTCTGCAGCGGAGGTCCAATATGTTGCCGAAGGCTTCAAAACATCTTCTTTTGTTCTATAGACCATGCTGATATGAAATGTTGGACATACTAATCCCATAACGTTTTAAAACACAAAATGAAGACTGAAGTTCACGTTATCAGCTTCACTTCTCTCAGCAGCGGCTCGATGACTGAGCGAGAGTACCGATATGTGACGTCACATCTGGTCGATTGGGTTTGATCAAAAACATCGTTTAGTACAACAAAAATAATTATACATTATTTATATATATATATATA
>RJVU01072567.1:101380-118659 GCA_003731715.1 Anabarilius grahami | reverse complement strand
TTACATGAGTTAACATGAACTAACAGTTAAAAACATTTACGCATTTATTAATTTTAGTTAATGTTAATTTCAACATTTACTAATACATTTAAATCATAATTTCTCTGTTAGTAATATTTAAAGGACCTCAACTGACACAAACTAACAATGAACAGTTAATAAATTCTTAAACAAATGAATTGCTCATAGTTAGTTAATGCATTAACTAAAATGGAACATTAATGTAAAGTGTTACAGTTTCTGTAATTCTTTGTATTGATGGTCATTGTTTTAAACTTTGCATTGGGATATTATGCTTACACACTGACAATCTGTTGTGCAATAGTGTACATAAATGTAGACAAAAGATTTACATTAAAAGTTACAAAATTATCATCATCTTGGTCACATATAGTATCTTCATTGTAGCATAGTTCAAACATTTAGTTTGAACCAATAATCAAAATTAGAATAGGTTTGGCAATAGATTTGTTACATACACATATGTGACACCAGCATTAGACATAATTGATCTAATTAACAAGTCACGGAGTGAAACAGTTCTGTCCTCTTCAAGTTCATTTCATTTACAGCATACAAATGTATCCACAATGCAAAAAAAAAGTTTCTTACAAGAATGTGAGAGGAATTTATACATTTATGCAGAGGACAGATTAATCAAACGGAACACAGAAGATATCAATGCTTAATACATTTAGTAAAAACTACACTGTTTTTGAAATTAATTTTCCTTGCACCTCACTATGAAAAAAAAACTTGCTGAGAACTACTTTTCATATTTTTTACAAACCAAATATACATGGACTAACAGAAGGTTTTCTTGTCAGTACATAATACCCGTTTCAGTGATCATTAAAAATATTCCTCAAATAAAATGGTTGGAGAAATAATGTGCTCGCAACAGCACATCATGTAAAAAAAAATTGTTTTGAAACCTATAAAACAGAATTAAAAACTTTAAAATATTTTTCTAAGGTTTTTTTGGCATTCAAAATCATGTAACAATTATATGTTTCCATCCCTTTCACAAAGTGATAATTTGCATACAAAACCTTTTTAAAATCTAAGCATCACTGTCCCTTTTTTACAGTTGAGACATGCCCACAAAAAGTGGATTTAAGCAATAAGTAGTGATGGTTCCCAAGTATTGATTCAGTCATCTAAAACAATACTAAAACGTGATTCTCTCTTAAAATGGAAACAACCGTTAAAACTAAGAAAATTAAATTTTTGTTAAACGTCCAACATTAGCTCTCCTGGGTGGCTTTTCCTCCACCAAGCAGTCTCTCTCTCTCTGGAGCATCTCCTTCCTCTGCTGTCTGCTCTCTAGGGAAGCAGGGAAGTTTGTCCATCAAGGGCTTGTGGAGTCCATTGTACAGCGCTGTACCCACGAGTAGGATGATGAAGCCCAGAATCTGTAGGCCCTGGAATTTCTCCCAACCCAGCGCCAAACTCACCACCCAGATGACTAAAGTGCGCAGACTGTCCAGCACCATGCGAGTGGTGGCGCTTATCTCCTTGGTGACGCTGATGCCAGCGAAGTTAAAGAAGGCGATGCTCACAGTGTTGCCCAGCAGTGCCAGCAAAATGAGAGGTTTATGGCCAATTTGACAGAAGGCGTCCAGGGCGTCTTCAAGGACCTGCCGTGGGTTATCTGCAAAACTGCCCACAGGGATGTAGAACATCGGGATGAGGAGTAGAGAGAGGATGACAAATCCAAAAAAACCTGAGAAACAAACAGAGAGAGGGAAGACAACTAAGACACTGGGAAACAGTGTTGGGGAAAGTTACTTTGAAAAGTAATGCATTACAATATTGAGTTACTCCCTTAAAAAGTAACTAATTGTGTTACTTAGTTACTTTTTAAGAAAAGTAATGTTACGTTACTTTTGCATTACATTTCTTCACCTGGGCTGGGCTTTGTTTTGTTTTTTAACAAAAAAGTTCTATTTTAGGGCAAATGTAAAGGCTGTCAGTCAATAAATGGGAAAACAAAGTAACTTGCATTACTTTATTAAAAAAGTAACTCAGATACTTTGTTGTAAATATTAAAATTAATGTGTTACTTTACTAGTTACTTGAAAAAGTAATCTGATTACATAACTCAAGTTACTTTTAATGCATTACCCCCAACACTGCTGGGAAAGATTAATCCTGTTGAACTTTTTTTAATTTAATATTAAAATTGCATCTGTTTGTCAGTAGATGTTCATTAGTAACAAATTTCTTTTATCTATACTATCCTTTATTACTGATGTAATCATCTTAACAGTTAGCCTTTTCCAGCAAGGACAAGTCTAATTGGTCAAAAAATGACAGTAAAGACTTTTGCATTCTTACAAAAAAAATTCTGTTTAAAAATGCTGTTCTTTTGAACCTTCTACTCATCAAAAAATCCTGAAAACATATCATGGTTATGGTTTCCACAAAAATATTAAGCAGCACAACTCTTTTCAACACTGATAATAGGGTAACACTTTGGTATGGGGAACAATTCTCACTTTTAACTACTTGCTTATTAGCTTACATATTGGCTGTTTATTAGTACATATAAAGCACATATTAATGCCTCATTCTGCATGACCATATTCTACATCCCTAAATCCTACCCAATAAACATAAATGCTACAACAACTACCTTACTAACTATTAATAAGCAGTAAATTAAGAGTTTGAATCATAGTTAATAGTGAACATGTGTTCCCCATACCAAAGAGTTACCGATAATAGTAAATGTTTTTTTTAATACCATATTAGGATATTAGTATGATTTCTGAAGGATCATGTGACACTGAATACTGGAGTGATGACTTCTGACCTTTGCCATTGCTGGAATAAATTACATTTTAATATATATAATGAAATAGAAAACAAACAAACAAAACATATTGTTTTACTGTACTTTTTATTTCTTTCTTTAAAAAACATTTTAAAAATCTTGCCAACCCCAAACCTTTGAACTGTATTGGATGAAGTGAAATTATAATCATTACGGCAACATTAATATTAAGTAGCATCAATATACTTGGATCAAATTAGTCATGTGGCAACTGATTAAAAATGACTACATCTTTACCTTCAGTCCCAACAGCCTTCAGTGGATGCACGTTGTGCTTGTAAACAAACTTCTCCTCCAAGACCATCTGGACTGAAACAATAATCTGTGCCATGATGATCAAAAGGTCCCCTTTAAGAAAAGATCAATGGATCATCAGTGATACAATCCAATCAGCTTCAGATGCAATATACAATCAGTTAAAAAAATATCCTGATAAACATCTCATGAGAGGATTTTACTGATTTGTAGACAAAGTACATTACTCTGTATGATTAAAAACGTTTGGCAGCAGCAGAGTTACCTGTGATAACCTCACTGAGCTTATGGGTGTCATTCCCATGGCCGTTTACAAAGTCAGCCAATCCAACCACCACCAGACCAAGGATGGTGACTAGGATCCCAATCCACTGGCTGGGCTGCAGACGGCGTCCTAAGAACGCTACAGACAGCAGTCCGGTGAAGATGATCACAGCTCCTCGCAGCATCTGGAAACTGGAGGCGCTGGTCATGTTCAGTGCTAGAGATATGAAGAAAAAGAAGGAAATCTTTTTAAAACAGAATGGATGTTTTTAGATAATATAAATCTAAATCTAATTATGTATAGTTTTAAAGTAGATCACAGTGTCTAACTCAAATCGAAGTGAAAGATGATTGACACTCACCAATATACATGATGGACGTTCCCAACATGTCACAAAGAGCAGGGGGGAGGAAAAGTAAGGGGTTAAAACTCTGGCCTGGTTCCATGGAGGGCTCGGGTCTGCGCCGATCATGACAAAGGAGAATGTGGAACACCACCAGGCAGGACAGCTCTCCCAAAAACATTCCCACAGCCTGGAAGGGCGAGAGGAGGAGAAGTACGATGAAGGAAGTTTCGAAACCAGTTCTCACTTTGCCAAAGCATAAGATAACACTTCAGTCCTCTGCTGAGCTACTGAAAAAACATGTGCTCTGAGGGGAATTTTGATGTGAATAGTGTGTTATCTTGGTAAGGATAACTGAATGTCATTACCTGTACAAAAGGGTGGGAGAAGGCATGATCTTTGGTACCATAACATCCAGGTGCAGAGAACATATCAGCCCATCTAAAAGATGAACACATTTATCACATTAAAGGTGATGAGTGTAATTTTTGGATAATAAAATTCCTTCCAACTTAATATGCAGTATAACTATAAATAAGGCATTAATAGCAATCATTAGCTTAACAATGGCTATGATTTTGAATCTGTTTGTCCAAACAACGTGGATATGCAATGTGTTATATTTAATAATAAACATTTATTTGTATAGCACTTTTCAGACATGAAATGCAGTGCTTCACAAGCATAAAAACAAATACTGGCAGAACAATTTCACACAATATCAATATAAAATACTCAAAAGCAACTATATAAGGTTCACAAGGTAAAATAAAGACATACACCAAAGTTTCACACAATTTCACACAATATCAATATACTCATAATATAAGCAACTTTAAAAAGATATGCCTTAACTCGACTTTTAAAAATGTGAATGCTAGAAGCCTCTTTCACTTCATTCGTATTCCAAATTTTTATAACACAACTATAATGTTTAATTATGATAATTAATAATAATGAGCATTTCCACACCACACATTGAAACTACGACGTTTAAAATGTAATATCTATCTTTCACCTGACAGTCAATGTAAGTTTAATAAGTAACTGTGCACATGGTACACTAATGTCACTTTTACAACCATGAAAAGACAATTCATGACCTCACGACAAAGAAAAGACTATAATTTTCCCTCTTTAGAATTAAAATTGGATTTAATTAATTTAGCAAAGCTATTTTATAAACTGTAATAAAACAGATGCATCACACCATCAGTGTCAGTTCTTCAGCAGAAATGAAGTGAAACTGTGGTCTCAAATACCGTCTTCCTAGAAACATCAAGCTTGTTTTAGACACAAAGCTGTATCAAATTACTTCAAAGTATTTGTGGCAGACAGCTTCGTTTTTGACGAGACGGGCAGCTTAAGTCCAATTGCAAGATATTTAATGCTGCGACTGCACTATTGACTAATAGTCACAAGTGTTTTGGTGGCAGAATTGCTGATTTTGCAGCAACAACATGTCACGACACATCGGATCGTTACAACTGCACAACAGTCATCTAATCATCTTGTCCTAAAAAGTGCGATTTTCAACTTTATCGGTGTATATTAACTGCATAGAATGTTTGTTATTTGTTTTTGTTTTTAAAAATCAATCCAAAAAGGTTCATCTTTCTTTAATCTTATTTGTTTACATTCTTTTAAAGTGAATTTATACTATAAAAAAATGACATATTCACAAACAATGAGGACAAGATGTACAGTTTTGTGAAAGACAGCGAGAATACATCCTTGTCCGCTCTATTAATAGAGGTACAAATTTGGGGCAACTAATAAAAGTAAGCAGAAATAACATGTAAACAATTACCATCTAGCGCGTGCGTGCTACTTACTTTGCGGAGAGTGTGTTGATGGAGCCTGTGGTGAGCATCAGACCGGCGAGAAAGAGCTGGTATTTTGTCCAAGCCATGGTGAGTGTTGGACTGACTGACTGACCGCGAACATCAGACACTCCAATTGTCTTGAGATTTGTCTCTCTCGCTGATGATGATGACTACAGCTATCTGAACAGGTCGTTCCCCTGTATGCAAATCACATGATGGCGATCATGTGACACACCAGCTGACGCCTTATTTCCGTGAAGAGATCTTCTGCTTAATGTGACATTTAAAAGAGCAACGCTGTCATTTGTCAATACTAATAATGAAACAACAATGTTGTGTTAAAAGTAATAATAATAATAAATAAATAAATATTTTACTCAACAGTATTTGATTAGTAGCTTTTGAACAAGAAAACTTTATCTACCTCAAGAGACAATGTTATATTATAAAAAGTTTCTTTGTTTCTCAAATGTTTGTGTTGCTTTGTAGAGATTTTGAATCACTTCAGTTCACTTCAGTGAACCAAAAATATTAGTTCAGATTCGTTCACTGACACTTTATGTACGCCAGTAGGTGGCGACAGTGTCATTTGTATCTCGTTAGAGTCGTTGAATCTTCCACTCCGATTCGTAAAAATCGCATAATCAAGTCTGCCCCCTTTTCTTTTTCCCCCCAACAAGTGATATAAATAGTTCATCACAGTCCGCATTCACACACTTCACAGGAGAAAAGTTAATGCATGGATGTGAACCAAAATGATTCGTTCATTTAATTTTTTTCCTCAAAAAACACTGATTCGTTAATTAATTAAACACTATGTTTTATCCAACATAAATATGACAATATGTTATTTTTATGCAACTAGTACTTTTTATGCTACTACCAGTACTTTTTTGCTCAAAATGTTTTAGTGGTTCATTATTGGATACTGGTTCTCATTTATTAGTTAATTATTCCAATAGTGACTACTTTACTAGTTAGAAAAAAATAGAACTAGAATTAAATAAAAAATTAGAACTAATATTTAGTATTTAGAACCAGTGTTGGGTAAAAAAAGAAATGTATTAATTGCTACTAATTACATCTTCATCAGTGTACAAATTTCTCTTTCTAAAAAATATATTGGATTACTTATTAATGACTTTCTAAATCCCATATCAACCTCGACCAGCTGAACAATACAAAACTGCACTTTTGATTCTTTCAAATAAACAATAAAGAACTGCATGAATTATTCTTGAACTGACCAAAGTATTTAAAGGGAGAAGGTTACATTAAAAACATTAACACTACATTTTGATGTAAATCCACTATTGTTTTATATAGAATTGTTCATCAGAAGTAACTGTAATTAAATTACAGAAAAATTGAAGGCTTACATTTTTGTGGTAAGGAGCTTGACATCAAGTTACAATTACATGTTGTCCAAAATAGAGCGCTAGATTTTTATATCTCGAAGTCAGTGAAACTTCCAACACATCCTGTGCAACTAGTATATCTCGAAGTCAGTAGAAGCGAAAGTAATATGGAAATATAAATGTCGTCTTTTTCAGTTGGTCTCACTTATTAAATATTGCACATTCCATTCCAGCAGTGCGCGAGAAGTTCCTTCCGTCCAATCACAGCGTTCGCTTTTGCGCCTTGCATCGCCTCGCCTTCAACCCGAAACACGCTGATTGGCTGCGTGGGTGCGAACTGTTTTGTTGATAAATAACTTTGATGGATTGGTTATTTCAAGCGGATCCTCGAACTCTACGCATCCTGCAAACAGTGTCGGTAAAATTGCGCTTAAACGGCAGAATGTAAACAGGAAAGCAGGTTTGGCGACTACAACCGAGGTGTTCGGATACAAAAAGTTGTTAGATTTGTCAGCCTACATGTTACAAAGGCCTCTCGATGCATTATGACATGGTATTTTAAGGTATCAAATGTGCGCACTTACGTCTAGGCGTTTACGTAGACTGCATTGTTCGTAGTGTGTTTATGGTCATGCACGCTGTTGACTTTGCCCAGGGCTGGAACTGTTTTGTAAGGTGCTGTCACCCGAACTTGAGAAGTAAGGAAGGAGTACGTCAATACCATATTGCAACAGCGTAAGTACGCTACAGTTCTATTCAATTCATACACGACATTTCGTTCAATAAGCCAAGAAACGCAAAGGAGCAAAGTGCACTAATACTGATACTTTATAGTGTTACAGGGAAGTATGTAGGGTGGTTTGCTTTGCTGTGCAGCGTTACTTATACACATATTTTGTTATAACAAATGTTTTCATCGTAGTTTCTAGGTTGGGAGGGGTCATCATTGGGTTGAAAAGTAGTTCTGCTTGTTCTCTCTCTCCTGTATTCTCTCCTTATCTCTCTCTCTCCCTTTCCCTCTTCACTTCCTGTAATTCTTGTTGTCTTGCATTGCACTTTTTACGCCCCTCCCGTGCCTGTCTGCTGTTGCCTTCTGCATTCGTGTTTGTCAGGTTTCCTGGTTTTAGACCACTATGTTCCTTCTCTACGCACAGGTCTTGTCAGTAAGCCATTAATTAATGCTAGGCATAAGGGACATTTTCAAATTTGATGTCCTGTCACTCGTGAGTAAGTTTTGACGTTATGGCCTGTTAGGTAATTGGTGATCTGAAGTTTGCTTGACAACTCCTTCTATTTATTGTTTCTGTAGATATTTGATTTGTTTATTTGGGGACCCACACTGACATTTGGCTCAGAGTTTACATGATATAGAAAACAAAAATTGTTTAAAATGTGTCTTAGATATGTACTCTTTTTGTATAATTTTTAAGAAAACATGTTTAATTTAATGATTTAAAAAATATATTGTGGAGTTCAATAAGGGTTTGCGTGTTGGTTGCACACATTTTAAAATGTAATGTTTTGTTATTTAAAAAAAAAAATTAAAAGCAAAAGATTATGCCAGTCTACTCAATCCGTAACTTAACGCTTTTAATTTTGTTTTTCATTATGATATCAGGATTCATTTCACCCTCACATTTGTATATTTGTTTTTTTCCCCTTTAAAAATGATCAAAATTCATTTTAATTCAAAAAGTAAAAACATGCTTATTAGAGAATCCCCTGAGGGGCCAGGTAATAGAAAAAATGTCAATGCTTTTGCATTTGTTTGCAAAAGTTTTGCGTTTCCCTGAGAAATTTTGTTTCACACAAAAAAAGTGTTGCGTTCGCTCACAAAACTTAGATCACAGAAGAAGTGTGTGCAAGTTATTGTTTGTATGAATATCATGTTTAATATATTTGTTTTGAATAATTTAATGGATCTGGACAAAATGAGATGAGTGTCATGTCAATGACCTATTTAACATTTTTTTTTTTTTTGTCTTTTTATGTTGTGTTTAATGCAGACAGCATTAAACTCCTATTGTGACTGATTTCAAAACCTACCTTTTTGTCTTTCTCTCCTTTTTAGAACATTTCCCGTGACTGAGGAATGACTGAGTTTTTAAATATTTACACCACCTTTATACTGCAGTTTAGAAGCAAGTGGGGAGGTGAGGCTTCTAGACCCCACATAATCCTGCATGTACTCTGTAAAAAAAATTGTTTTATTATTATTTACACTCAGCCTTGTTTAAACCTAATCAGGCTTATTTAAACCTGAAGTGCTGAATGCCCTAGGTTTTTGCTTGTCTTCTAGTTTTACACAACTGCCATGAGTCTTTCTCCACACCAGAGAGGAACCATAAACAGTATTAGTAAGCAGAATGTTGAAGCCATTGGTGAAACAATGCAGCATTCAGGGAATCTCTTCTACAACGTGGGAGCTCCTTCCTTGGAGCAAACTCTCAGCAGTCCGGAGGTTTTGGTGGATTCTAGCCCTGAAGTCCAGGGCGTTTTCAAATCTGATAAAGGATATCCGGTCCGAGGGCATTTTCAGCAGTCGGGACCAGTGAAGTGGGTGCATCAGGACCCAGTGCAGACCTCAAATTGGTTTCAGGGCCTCCCGAACATGAATAAGTGGTCACAGAACTTTGGCCCCTCTCTTAGTGCTATGGATGACCCAAGGGCCTTTCACAAAAGTCATGAGATGGAGGCTATGAAGTTGGAGAAGCTTTCTCCAGGTTCCTCGCAGTCCTACACAGATGCCTCTCATGTTCCTGGGGTGGAATGGGACCATCATACGATGGCAGCCATGCATCATGCTCAATTCCAGGGTCTCCAACAAGGTCACAGACCTGCAGAACTCCAATATCAGCCTCAAGCCATGCATCACGATATGCCTGATTCCACTCTGCAACCCTTCCAGTTGGCATTTGGACCTACCAAGCAACCGCAGGCAACTGGTTTTCAACAAGTCTTCCAAGGCAACAATGCATCTTTAAATATGAACTACAACGAGAAGCCAAAATCGCAACAGCAGCTTTTGCAGTTGCAACAGCAGCAGCTGCATCGCCAACACCAGATGCAACAGCTGCAGCAAATGCGTCAGTTGCAGCAGCAGCAACAACATCAAATGCAGCAGCAGCAACGAATGCATCAAATGCAACAGCAATACCACCAGCAGAAGAAAATGCAGGAACAGCTGCAACAGATGCAGCAGCAATTGCAGCAGCATGGACAAGGTTTTCAACACATAGAGTCTATAGAAAAGCAGCGAGCCAAACAAGAGCTTGAGTCACAGGATCTTATCAACACTCAGGTGAAAACAGAATCGAGTCAGACCCAGCTCACTGTCCCTCAACCACAACATCTTGTTCCTCAGGCATCAAATTACCAGGAATCTAGCCCTGCAGAGGCCACTCCAGACCTCCAAGAAACCCAAACCAAATGTCAGGTTCTCCCTCGCCGCTCTCGGCGACTCTCTAAAGATGGCGCCTCTCCTCAAGGCGACCAGCCCTCCAAGGACAAGGTTTCTGCCCAGAATGGAGGAGTTGGTGGAGTTCAAGGACCCACAGTGGGGGTTATCCAAAGCACTCAGAGACGACGGAGGGCCTCAAAGGAGATCAACCTCGAGACTCTTGCTCAAAAGGCTTCAGAGATGGAATTTCTGCCAGCAAAGGTGAGCCAGTTTCATTTGGAAATCCATTTGAAGCCTAAATTTACAACAGTGAAATAATAGAAATATGTTCTAATATTAAATTATATTAGCATATTTGAACATACTGGGCTAGAAATGTTCTTAAATACATTTTGTGTGCGCCACTAGCGTCACCAAACTGAATTGCAAATATATTGATTGTTTTCAAAAAAGGTTTCTTGAGCTCACTCCCTTCCTTGCCATTGGTCAAACAAAAAGATAGTCTCGCCCCCCAAATCCATTTCATTGTTTGTGGCACTTTTGCAGGATGCTCAACTAAACAAAGTCATTTTTAATAACGCTACAGTGTTTAAACTTTCTTAGGAAATTTAATGGCAGTTCAAACCATTCAAAAGTTTGATGTTGGTAAGATTTTCTTAAGCTCAACAGGCTGCATTTATTTGTGAAAATTGATTATAATTTAAAATAATTATTTTCTATGATAATATAATTTAAAACGTAATTTATTCCAGCAGCTGTTACTCCAGTCTTCAGTGTCACATGATCCTTCAGAAATCATTCTAATATGCTGATTTGGTGCTCAAGAATCAGACAGACTTTTCTGTCACTTTTGATTGATTTAATTTGTCATTGCTGAATTAGTAATTCTTTTTTTGTTTTTGTTTTTCTGTAAAAAAAAATCTTACTGACCGCAAACTTTTAAACAGTATTGTATGCCTTAAATATTTAAAATTGTTATGGGATATTTTGCTGCTTCGACGTTGATCTCCTAAGTTTTTGTTGTTTACAATAGCTTATGAATTGGCTTATTCAAAACCTTAAAATTTCCACTGCTGACTCTAGTAAGAAGCTGAAGCTGGGTGAAACCTAATCAAACTGTAAAGTAAACATTACAGTACAAACTCAGCTCATAGTAGTGTTTGCTATCGAGCTTTCCCAGTCATATACAGTATGATGCAGTAAAGTTTATGGAGTTAGTGAGCATTGTGAAGCAGTTTGGTGAGCAGCTGCATGTCTGCACACCTTCACATTCCACACTCTCTCAAAATCCTTTCAGCTGAACTTGGGAGTGGCCGATTCACCAAGCCCTATTTGCTAACATTTATCCGATCCAAACTTCACAAAACAAGAAGTTTATGGTTTGAATATAATATTTTAAATATCATAGACTGTCTTCAAATACGTCCATGTAACAGGAAATAGACACCTTTATTTATTTGAGAAGGATATTTTTTTAAAAAGTATTAAAAAACATGGACTGTAACTATGTTTTTAAGATTGCGTAAACCATCTAGTTCTGTGACTCACTTAAACGCTGCAGGTTGCTTAAACATAATTAACTTTATTTGTGCCTCTCTATCTCTATTTACATCTTCTTTTGTCTTTTTAATCTTCTCTTAATAGAGTGAGGACGTTACTCCTGGTAGACCAGCTGGTATGGCCCCCCTAGTCATCCCAGTCTCGGTGCCAGTTCGTAGAGGTCAAACCCAAGTGGAAGTGCCGGGCAGCTGGGCACAGACGGATAATGTTCGGCATCCCTCAGAGATTTCACATCAACAGAACCAGCCTGATCGCAAACCCTCTGTTATTGTAGCACGCCGGCACTCATTAAAGAACTCTGCATCCGAGAGCTTCATCCAGGTACAGGTTAATGTCAAGTCAAGTCGGCTTTATTTACATAATGCTTTATACAATACAGATTGTTTCAAAGTAGCTTTACAGTGATGAACAGGAAAACAGTCATCAGTGATGCAAACAGAATTAAATTCTGCTGGAAAGAATCACTAAAAAAGGAAAGTGTCATTATTCAACATAAGTCAGTTCAGTGTTAGTAACTGTGTAAAGTTCATCTTTATTATGAAAAGAGTTCATTTCTATAAAGCAGCTCTACAGAAAACAGTGATGTCATCAACCAGCTCAGTTCAGTTCTCGTTCAATAGTTTTAATGCAGTCAAATCAATAATATTGCTAAATATTAAGTGTCCCTAATAGGGATGGGCGATACTACTTATTTTGTTTTCGATACGATACCAATACTTTCAAAGGCTAGTAACCGATACAATACCTCTAAACTGAGCTTTTAGATTATTAAATTTTTAAATTATTAAATTACTAAGAGTAAAATGGGTAATGATATCCACTTAACTTTAATTTGAAAGGCATTTTAACATTAAATACGTCTTAATTGCAACTTATTAGGTTATATTTTTGTTTACATATGATTTTTACTGTAGTGGTAACCATGGAAACTACAAATACTATTTTTGAACTACGGTCACTGTAGTAAAACCATGGTTCATTTTCATAAGGGACTGCCAGTGACAGGCTGTTGCACCAGTAAAATGCAACCTTTTTATTCTGACAGTGTATGATTTATATTAACATTACAGAATAGAACATGATCAATATGAACCTTTAACGTTTAATTTAAATTAATGTAATTGCACAAACTATGTAGGATACAATTTAAATTTGTTTGTGAAATAACTCAAACATATTGTTTTTCTTTCTTCTGAAGCATTGTTCTGGGCTGCCATTCCCAAAAGCATCAATGGTTTCTTATGATAATTTTGGGAAACGCAGCCCTGTTTGAATGCAAGGTCAGAAGTGAGTGAACGCTCTCTATGATTGATTGGATCTGCGTGAGTTCAGATGAGCAGGAAAACAGTTCTATCCTACACAATTATTCGCTAACATAGGTTATTCGTCCAATTCAATGCTTATTGTATGCATTAAATTTCTTGTTCACTGGTACAAAATCACTGGTAAAAAAACACACCTTAGTATCGATATTTTTTTATTTGAGTATCGATACTTTCGATACTCACATCAGTATCGATATATCGATACTTCAGAATCGATACGGCCATCCCTAGTCCCTAATTAAACAAGCCAAAGTCGACAGTGTCAAGGAACCCAAACGGTTCGCAGATAATTTACATGCTTTTGCACACTAAAAGTGTGCTTTTAAACTATTTAGAGCTTTTAAAATTAAAAATTCTTTCATCATTTTGCTCACCCTCAAGTTCTTCCAAACCTGTATGTTTTTCTTTCTTCTGCTGAACACAGAAGAAGATATTTTGAAGAATCAAACAGCTGACTGTAGTCATTGACTTTCATAGTATGGAAAAAATACTATGGAAGTCAATGGCTACAGTGAACTATTTGGTTACCCACATTTTTAAAATATCTCCTTCTGTGTTCAGCAGAAGTAAGAAAACCTACAGGATTGGAACAACTTCAAGGTGAGTAAATGATGACAGAATTAAATTTTTGGGTGAACTATCCCTTTAAAATACCTGTTTCTGCCATTTATGTTTTAAATAGGGTAAAGGACAAGAGGACAAATCCAGGCGCCGTCCACGACCTGAGCCTTTGGTCATACCTCAGCCGTGCACTTTCATCGCCCCTTCTGTCTACTCCAGCATCACCTCCTACCAGAGCAATCTGCGCTCCCCAGTGCGCCTGCCAGACCATGCCAGCATTATCCCGCCGTACACCCCGCCGCCCATTCTTTCACCTGTGCGTGAAGGCTCTGGGCTGTACTCTGTTCTGTTCCTCTCTTCTATGGCAGCAGGCAGCCAGGTCCTACCACCCCCATCCACACCACGGAGCGGCACACGAAGCTTGCTGCGCACAAGTGCGTTCCACCTTGCATTTTGCTTCTTTTTTTTTAAGTAACAATTTACAATAAGGTTCTAAGCATTAACATATACTGATGCATTAGTTATATCAAACTACCAATGAACAATAGTTTCTTACAGCATTTTTTTATTTACAGTATAAACACACTATTGTTCATTGATGGTTGTTAATAACTGATGTTAACGTACAACTTTTAATGGTAAAAATATGTTAGTATATTTAGAAAAAAGAATAAATGGACCAATAATGAAAAATACTTTTATTATTAACATGGTAACAATTGTACTAACTAATGTTAACTTATGTAACCTTATGGTAAAGTGCCTCCTTTTTATCTTCAGTATTTGTTTTATTCATACTTGTTAATAGATGAATTAAAAGTTATCATTAGTTAGGTATAATAAACTATCAATAAACTGTACATTCTTAGTGCATTAATTCATCTTTATTAATATTAATTTACAGTATAAATACACTATTGTTTATTGTTAGTTCATAATTCATTAACTAATGTTAATTTATAACTTTATAACTCAAAATGTTACAAATCTGTTAGTATGTGTAAAAATAAAACTTAACCTAGATGAATAAAAGCTGTAATTGTATTGTTTATTAGTTAATGTATTAGGTATCATGAACTAACAGTGTTCAACTTTATTGTAAAAATGTTTGTAGTGTTATTGTATTATTAGTTGTTAGTTCATGTTAACTATCGTGCTAACTAATGTTAACTTACACAGCCTTAATCTAAAGTGTTACCTTTTTTCTTGTTTATTAATCTTAATTCTTACTTATTAATTCCAAATGTAGATAAACTGTGTGTAGCTCATATTGACATGATTTCTCTCTCTCTCTTGCTGACTTTATTTTCTGCACTTCAGGCAGTTCTGATATCACTCCTCCTGCACTCCCACTGATTGGAGAAGCAACGGCTGTCAGCCTAGAACCGTGAGCATTTATTTAAAAAAAAAATAAAGCTATTCATCACAATCACTGTCCACTAATCTAATATGTTCTCCCTCTCTTGCATGTTTAGCCGCATAAACATTGGCTCTCAGTATCAGGCAGAGATTCCAGAACTATGGGATCAGACCTTGGCCCTAAAAGACCAGCATAAAGCTACATTGGTCTGGCTCCCTAATTCAGAGGCTGATTCTACGGCCTCCCAGGATACAAAATGTAACTTGTCTTTAGACTGCATTGATATAGCTAATGTTCACCAAATGCATATAACACAGACATACTCACAGGCTACCTTTCCAATCCTTATTTTCCAGTTGATGACCTAATGAACCTGGTCTCCTCCAGTGTCATGTGTGGAGGAGGAACCAACCCAGAGCTAGCGATGCACTGCCTACATGAGTGCAGAGGCGATGTCTTGGTGAGCACAGTCCTCAATGCACAGTTGAATGTGTTTGGACACTTAAGTTAAACATACAAATCTGACTTCAGACATCAAAAAATCGCATTGACACCAGTTGGTTAAATGTAATTGGAAAAAAGTAGAAAACTGTTTACAAAATTGTTTGTAATATATTATATATCTAATGCAATGAAATTCATACACTTTTAATGACTTACACTACTGTTCAAAAGTTTGGGGTCAGTAAAAAAAGTTTTTGACAGAAGTCTCTTATACCCTCCAAGGCTGCATTTATTTGTTAAAAAATATAGTAAAAACAGTAATATTATGAACTAATATTACAATTTAAAATAACCAATTCAAATATTTGAAAATGTCATTTATTCCTGTTTTCAGCATCATTACTCCAGTCTTCAGTGTCACTTGATCCTTCAGAAATCTTTCTAATATGCTGATTTGGTGCTCAAGAAAATTTTTTTACTTGAAAATAGTTTAGCAGAAAATATGATACTAATTTGATAAATGTAATGCATGTTTGCTGAATAAAAAAGCATTATATATATATATATATATATATATATATTTACAGTGCCCTCCACAATTATTGGCACCCTTAGTAAATATAAGCAAAGGCAGCTGTGAAAATAAATCTGCATTGTTTATCCTTTTGATCTTTCATTAAAAAAATTCACAAAATTCTAACCTTTCATCGAAGTAAAACAATTGAAAGTGGGGGGAACTCACGTTATGAAATAAATGTTTTTCTCCAATACATGTTGGCCACAATTATTGGCACCCCTAGAAATTCTTATGAGTAAAATATCTCTGAAGTATATTCCCATTCATATTTACATTTTTTAGCACACCAGGGTGACTAGGAGAATAAAATTGTCCAGTCATGACTTCCTGTTCCACAGGAGTACAAATATGTGTAAACACAAAGGCCAAATTCCCTTAATCATTCATCACAATGAGAAAAACCAAAGAATATAGTTCTGATGTGCAGCAAAAGATTGTTGAGCTTCACAGAATAGAAAGTGGCTATAAGAAAAAAGCTAATGCATTGAAAATCCCCATTTCCACTATCAGGGCAAAAATTAAGAAGTTCCAATCAACTAAAGATGTTACAAATCTGCCTGGAAGAGGACGTGTGTCTAAATCGTCCTAATGCACAGTGAGGAAGAAAGTTTGAGTGTCCAAAGATTCTCCAAGGATCACAGCATGAGAATTGCAGAGATTAGTTGAGTCTTGAGTTTCAGAAAGCCTAAAAAAAATTATCAAACAGCATCTACATCCCCACAAGTTGTTCCGGAGGGTTTCATGAAAAATACTCTATTCTGCTGGAGGTCCTGGACATCTTGTTCAGATACATGGTATTTTGGATTCTAGCAAATACCAAAAAATAAAAAATCTAAATCTGACCTCCTGCTAGAAATCCAATAATGGGCCGTGGTTGGATCTTCCATCAGGACAATGATCCAAAACAAACATCAAAACCAACACAAAAATGTNTTAAATATACTGCTGGATCTTTAATGTTGTGGGCCTATTTTTCTGCTGGAGGTCCTGGACATCTTGTTCAGATACATGGTATTTTGGATTCTAGCAAATACCAAAAAATAAAAAATCTAAATCTTACCTCCTGCTAGAAATCCAATAATGGGCCGTGGTTGGATCTTCCATCAGGACAATGATCCAAAACAAACATCAAAACCAACACAAAAATGTGTCACTGAGCACAAAAT
>RJVU01072567.1:79366-94595 GCA_003731715.1 Anabarilius grahami | reverse complement strand
TATTATGATCTAGAAGATGATTATTCTTCAAATTACCTTCAATATATAATTAATTTAATAGTATTATTATTATTAAAATTAATATTTTTATTATTACAATTCAATATTTCAGTATTAAATACAATACTACAACACACTTAAAATAATTATATACAATATAACACATTTTAGATTAATCATGCCTGGTTAGTAGAATACTCTTAAGCAGAGATATTATATTTATAATAATTTTAATAATATTATGTCATTGGTCTGAGGCCACATATAAATAGCAATTTTATTCTGTAAAGCAGAGGGGAATTATTTCACTTATGTTTAAAAGTGTCCTTAAAGGTTTAGAAAAATTGTCATCAGTTACTCACCCTCATGTCGTGCTAAACCCATAAGAGTTTTGTTCATTTTCGAAATAAAAAGATAAAAGATATTTTTCATAGTTTCCATTGACATGAATCGGGCAGTTTAGTCCAAATTCTGAAAAGACATGATCACTTTATATGATGAACAGATTGAATTTAGGCTTTAATTCACATATAAACATTGATCAGCAAAGATAAACAGAAGTTCAACCATACTTGATTGACGCGTGAGAACAAATGTCATTGGTTCTTGCGGAAGCTCAGACGTGCTGCGTAACACATGACAATGAACCTCAGTGCTTCTCGCATGTGTCAAGCAAGCATGCTAGAGCTTCCATTTACCATAACTGATGTGTGCGCCAATGAATGTTTGTATGTATGTGTGTGTGTGTGTGTGTGTGTATATATATATATAAGCAGTTTCTTATTTTATTGACTTAAATTAAAATGTGGTCCTTGTGTATATATAGGGTGTTCTATAAAGTGAAGAGCAGGAGTGCTCACATGAAGAGTCACTCTGAGCAGGAGAAGAAAGCAGCAGCACTGCGCCAAAGAGAAGAGGAGGAGCGAGTGGCTAAGGCAAGACAGGAGATGCTAGAGGTAGCAAGGAGGAAGGAGGCACAAGGAGGAAAGCAAGAAGAGAGTAGTGGAGCTGAGGAAAGCCCAGCAGAGCCAGATGATGAGCAGGATGAGGACTGGCATTGAGGAACTAGATGACTCCAGTTGGTACCAAAAATGTGCAACTTGTGCATCTTGGTTAAGGGCAGTTGGGATGTTTGAAATGATAACAGTGGATGATATGTCTTTGTCTTTTTATTTTTACCAAAATTTTATCAGAACTTTCCCTTGTATTTTGTATGTAGTTTTAAAAAATGCAGATGTGTGGCAATTTAGCATCATTCATGATGAATGAGCTTTAAATATGAAATCAAATGAATATGAGCTGATTGTTAAACTTTTCTAGAAATGTACAGTCTTTGAGTTTGATTTTGATCAAAGTATCTGAACAAATTTTGTATGCCTTCAGAATGTATGCTTTTTGTATGCTTTTTTTGAATGTATTTTTTTACATTTGTTTACGTAATATATATAATATGTAATCAAGAACACAGACTAAAATTCCCTCCCTTCTACCTATGGATAATTCAATTAAATATTTTTTTGTGCATGAAATGTATATAATGCATAAAAATCTCTTTGTATTATATTGTGTACAATATTGATTGTGTGTTTTTGTTTTTTCAGTACTCAACTTAAAAAATGTGTATATTTATGATTTGAATGCACTTAAAGGGTAGTGGAATATTGGGATTAAGGGATTTTAAAAAAAAATAAAAACACATGTAAATAAAATATGAAGTTTAGCAAATCACAATAAATACATATTTGACATATTGATCACATTTTTCACACTTTGTTGACTTTTGTGAACACGCTTGATATTTGCTTTATTTCATAAATGTGTGCACAATAAAAACAAACTTTCAGTATAAACTTGTTTTATTTGACTTGATATAAATATGAAAGGAAAAAGTTCATTTATCAAAATTACATTTGGTATTCGAAGAAGAAAACTTGGAAAACAATACTCGTAATTTAATAGTCATTTTGGTGATAGTTTAAATGCATTCAGGGTTTGCTGATTCCTATAAACAGGTAGTTTGGTAAATCTCTTCAAATGAAGGTTAAAATAACTATCATTAGTATCAGAAGGGTAAAAGACACGTTGATTCTTCCACAGCTTCCACCTGCAAGTAAGAATGGTGTTCATTGGTTACTAAATATTCTTAAAATCCACACAGGCAGAAAAAACAAATTGCGTCAAATAATTTGTTAGACTGACAGAAGAGGCCATTTTGAACGAAACCCCTTCTGAGAGTCAAATCAAATGTGCTTACCAACATCAAAGTTATCCACTAGCATGCCTTTGGTGTCACTGAGACTTCCATTGTTTGCTTCTGGAACTACACCCAACAGCTTACACATCAACGGATAGATGCTGACACTGTCAAATGGCTCAGCCAAGAAATTATTCTTAAAGTCTGGTCCAAAGGCTCGAAAGATCATTTTCATATCCATTTCCTCATTACTGAATCCATGATCTCCTTTGTTGATATGCAAAATGATCCTCTGCACAAACAGAAAACAAAAAAAGTTAGAGTAGAAAATAGAAAATAATAGTTTTCATTCAGTTTCCTGTGTTTGCCTTTGGTATTTATACAGTCTGTGTTTCAGTTGCCTATTCTCTGTTCTCATCATTTTATGGAGTTGTTCTGCCACCTGTGTTTTGGTTTTCTGAGTGTCTGAAGTGTTACTTTGAGTTTAGTTGAATTAAAGTGTATATACTGCAATTAAGTCTAGCTTTTATTTCCAGTGTTTAAAAGCTGTGAGGGAGTTTCTAATACAACGGCTTAGGAAGTGACGGCAAATTTATACACCTCTATAGAAGTTTACCCCAACTATGACGAATTCTGCTTCTGAGAACCCCAGAAATGTGAAAACAGTGATATTTATTTCCAAAGCCACTTACAGAGTTGATATTGAACCCCAGGTCTGCCAGAAGGACTATAGGTTGAATTCTCTCATGTTTGCCAATGTGAAAGTGTTCTGGAATCTCTTCTTTCTTATAGACCGTCAGATTGGGATGCGCATTCTTCAGGGCATCATAAACTTCCTGTACTTTGCCCTCCCTAGGTGTGATCATCCCAAACCCACCATAGTCGAGCAGGTCAAAGCGGGTTAAATGTATTAAACTCATGTAATTGCTAAGTTTTATCTCATGAACCTCAGTGGCCTTTTTAATAGTGGTCATTCCATGGTCTGAGGTCAGGATGACATTGAGATGATCAGTCAAACCATTCTTGTGAATTGCCTCCCTGAGGTAGCCAATAGTGCGGTCGATCTGTTCAATGATCTTTCTTCTCTCTGGGGTTTCGGGGCCTACAGCATGACCCACATTATCTGGTTCTCCATTGTAGAGAGTAACAAAGTCAAAGTCCTCTTTGGTCAACCATCCCATCACAGTGTCTATATTCTGTCGCCACTCTGTCTCGTTGTCATCAGGATAACCATGATCTTCCACCAGGGAACGATCCACAGCTTGGCCACTGTAATTTACTCCTCCACCAGGATAGTGAAAAGATGCTGTTTTCAGACCCTTTGAAATTAGGAGAAGTTAGACCAGTATGGTATTTGTCAGTTAATTTACAATGAGGGACAATTTTACAGGACATCTTTAAACTACCAGTCAAATGTTTGGAATAATTGTGTTTATTTATTTATGGTTTTGAAAGAAGTCGCATATGTTCACCAAGGCTGCATTTATTTTATGGAAAATAAAAAGTAATATTGTGATATTTTAAAATGTAATATATTCCTGTGATGGCAAAGCTGAATTTTTAGCATCATTACTCTTCAATATATACATATACAGTATATATATATAGACAATTCTTGTAAATTGTAATAACATTTCATAATACTCTGTCTTTACTGTATTTTTGATCAAATAAATGCAGCCCTGGTGAGCATAAGAGACGTCTTTAAAAAAAAAATAAAGTATCTTAAATATTCCAAACCTTAGACCAGTAGTATACATATATATTCACCTGATTCTGGGCTGTTATCCACAGGGGCAATGCACCATTATCCCACCATTCTGATCTTTTAAGCGTTCCCTTATGGGGAACTCTCATGCCAGTTGTATCATTAAACATCAGGTTATGGACAACACCATGATCCTCTATCCATCTCCCTGAATGAAAGTTGAAGATACAATCATATATATATATTCACTGTACATAATGTTGAAAATTGTATTCAGTCATATCAGCCAATAGGTCTCTGTGGTCAAATAGTGGATTTAAATGAACAAAGATTATTTATGATCAAAGTGTACATGTGGACCCACATATCTTTTTTTTTCTTCTTTTTTTTTACTCAATGCGCATAACTTCAAGGACTATAAATTGGCCATTGAACAAGGTTTATGAACTTGGAACACTGCTTGTATAACCTTGAAGTTGGAGAACATGCTAACTTTGCACTGTATCGTTTAATGAGTTTATTGGGCAAGTAAGTATGTGCTCAGCAGCTCTCAGTAGACGGCTTAAGACTTTGAACATCATGATAATGCAGACTGGACAAGAATATGAACACAGTAAGCTAGGGTGACGCACAACACATCTAAGTGTGAAGCAGATGCACAAATATTTGCAATTATTTCTGCAACATTATATTAAATAATGTTAAATTTCATTAAAATATATCAAATTAATATTCTTTAAATGTATTAACATTTATATTTTTTATTTAAAATGTAAGTTTATTTATATTTTTAAAAATATATATATATTATTTTTTAAATTATTTTGACTCAAGATTGAGTTGTTTCTATCAGTGGCTATATTTAGTGATACAAAATATCCAGTGATACTCATTTTTCTGATAAATCATATGCAAGGTGTTTAAACAGCCATTGATTTAAATGTCATAACATTCAGTATGCATTACAAAAGTTACCAATTCAGTGTTTGCATGAATTGGGCCTTTCAACGTAGCAGTTTCTACACATACGTCAATTAGATATTAAGCAGAATGTACAGCCTTACCAGTAATAGTTGTAAAGTGTGATGGAGATGTCATGGTGATCGCTGGGGGATTGATGTACTTTGCCTTCACTCCCTCTTTAACAAGCTTATCCAGATTTGGTGTGTCCGCATCTTGGTCGTAGTCCCACCTGAAACCATCAAAAGAGATCAGCAGTAACTTATTATACGTCTTCTTTTTGGACAGGGGTTTAGTGCTCACACAGAGAGACAAAGCCAACACCAGCAGAAGTTCTGACTTCATCTTGAGAGACTGTTAAGCAGAATGAAAATCAGCAAGAACTGATCTTGGTGTTATTACGAGGCATTATCAGGGGACTGATAAGACACCCTATACATTTTCTGAAGTTCTCAGTCAGTTTATTGTTACTGAAATTATACTCTTCTATCATACTTTCACTGAGTGAACAAATTATAGATCTTAAAATGTATTGTTGCCTACTGTAAATTAGAAAAGGTCTTGTTATTGATTTTCTTTAACTATTACCATCCAAGTAATAGTTTGTATTATTGACCCACAAGGGCCATTAAGAGGGTTTATCTAAAGAGATAAGTTTTTTTTTTTTTTAGTTATAACCAGTAGCGTTTATTTAAGCACACTGCAGTCTTGTGGGTGATGTTACAGCATATCCTCTCTATAGGTTTGTCAAACATAGCAAAGCACTTAACAGCTAAAACAATCACAATAAAATGTAGACAGATCAGGTTGTGCTCATAAACTGTAAAGGATGATATAAGCTTAGAGATCTGCAACATTGTTGATCATCAATTTATATCATCATTATATACACACAAGAACTACTGAATGAAAAATAACCGTCACATAAATAACAGCATCTACGTTTGTTCCGTTAAGATAATGAACAACATCACTGTCATTTTCTAGCGTAAGGGACTTTTATTGTAGAAATGCTACCGGAAGTAGGAAGTTAATGTTTTTTTCGCTCATTACAGTTTTCGTGTTCACACTGCTCTCAGGGCTGGGTCCCTGACAGCTGATGTGATATTCAGGAAAAAAGCTTTTATTTTAAACAAATATAAGTCAAAGCGTTAAAAAAAAAAACATTTTCGCCACTCCATTGGATGTAAGTAAGGTAAGATTCGACTAGTAGTCGCAGTTTGTTAGCTTCTCATGAAGGCCCCTGCGCTGTTTACTGTGTCAGCTGACCTTTTTATATATACAAAAAAACATCTGTTATTATGACAATAAAGAAATCTTCATATAAAAAACACTTAGTTTGTGATCTAAGATTTGAAAAAAACGAAACGAACTCTGGGTCATGGTCACACCATGAACAATATTCATATACTGTGGTATTTACATAGAATCACCATGGTACTGTCTATTACACTTTTTTGTGAATAATGGACAAATGTTCTGCTTGATGTTACCTATATGAATAATATGGAATTTGTTTGGATGTGATATTTTAATTTTAGAAAACACCTTTTTACCTGCATGTCTGTAATCCTTCAGCCCAATTTGTGTTGTTTTATCTTGTACAGTTGAAGTATTGTTGCACACTTACAGCTGACAGATGAAGTATTTGCTATAATGTAATGACATTATAAATATATTGCATGCGAATAAATACACTTTTGAATGACCATCTGTATAGGAATTATAGCATCAACCAGCAGAAGGCACC
Organism: Anabarilius grahami; assembly: GCA_003731715.1. Taxonomy (NCBI): domain Eukaryota; kingdom Metazoa; phylum Chordata; class Actinopteri; order Cypriniformes; family Xenocyprididae; genus Anabarilius; species Anabarilius grahami. Next base: position 87,983 of record RJVU01072567.1, on the reverse strand, counting down.
TTTAGTTTAGTGAAAATATTGTTTGCTGAATCCCATGACCAATTGTGCTTTTAATTTCAGAAATAAACATGACTGCCATCAAGCACGCCCTTCAGAGGGATATTTTCACCCCCAATGACGAGCGTCTGCTGAGCATTGTCAATGTCTGCAAGGCAGGGAAAAAGAAGAAGAACTGCTTCCTATGTGCCACAGGTAGAACACAGACACAGATGTCAGATCCCATCAGTAAACGTTCATTTATTGATTATTTTACCTCTATAAATTCTGTTTACTATCTTCAGTGACTACAGAGCGTCCAGTGCAGGTGAAGGTGGTGAAAGTGAAGAAGTCAGATAAAGGAGATTTCTATAAGAGACAGATGGCCTGGGAACTACGGGACCTGACAGAGGTTGATGCCAAAGATGCCACTAAGGTCAGAGGTCATACATGAAATGCTATCAATATCAATTCAGACATGAATTAAAGAGCAATAATAAAATATCTATTAATTAAATATTAGATCTGTACCATCCAGGGCTGCATTTCCCAAAAGCATCATGAGCCTAAATAGATTGTAAAACCATCACGACCGATGGTCTCTACGATCAACTTGGCTCATGATGCTTTTGAGAAATGTAGCCCAGATCGGTTAATGGATGATTTTGGATACAGTGTTATTTTAGTATTATTTGTATACTCTTAAAGTGTTTATTAATATTTTGAATTAGCTATTTTAAAATTTCCCTTTTTTATTTTTGGTATGTACTTTTCTTAGTTTTGTTAGTTTTTTAGTATTTCTATTTAGCTTTAATTATATTTATTTCATTTTTAGTAATATTAGTAGTTCAGTGTATACTTTTTTAATTCCAATTTTTTTTGTTTTAATTCTTTTTTTTTTTAAGTTAAAAATTTTCCATGTAATATTTATATTTTATTTTATTTTAGATTTATTTAAATGAACGAAAAACTATTTTTGTTTTAGTTAACATTGGGTATTTAGTTTAAAAAAAAAAAAATTTAATTTAAATTTTATATTACCTTTGCCATCACTTAACGCTCACTTAATAGCACCACTAATTTAATAGCACTGTTAAATATAATCTTTAGCAAATCTTAAAGTTAATATCAACTTTTCATTCTGTACATTGTACAATGTTGTGATGCCTAAATTTACTTGTAGCACTTAAAGTGATTTAATTTTTAGTGTTTTATATTTTAAGTATTTAGACAAATTTAGTTATGGTTATTGGCCATAACATATTAGCCAAAATAATTGGCCTGAATTTACTGAGACAATCCCTTTTTCAGGAGAATCCAGAGTTTGACCTCCATTTTGAGAAGGTTTATCGGTGGGTGGCGAGCAGCACTGCAGAGAAGAATTCATTCATCTCATGTATCTGGAAACTTAACCAGCGCTATCTTCGGAAGAAAGTGGAGTTTGTAAATGTCAGTCCTCAGTTGCTGGAAGGTATGGCTCACTACTTCTCCTGGTGGTGTGGGAGAGTAATAGCATGCTGTTAAACTACCAGTGTTTCTAATATGTACAGTAATTACCTTAGCCCTTTGATAGAAAAAAAAATATTGAAGCTTATACATATAACTATTACATTTGCAGTGGTAGGAGCTCAAACTAGTTTCTGTTTTCCTGCAGCTAATGCTCTCTCTCTATGTTTCTCTTTTTCTGAGCTCTTTGGGTTTCTGCAATGTGTCTTTTAAGTGTCCCTTAATGCTTTAACCTGATCTGTGCTGTTCTCTTTAAATCTCTCACTGGCCAGAGCTTCCTAAAGCTGAAGGTTTGTATGCTGTTTTTTCTTCCATCATTCATCCTCCTCCATTTCCCTTCTCCAGTTTCCACCTCCTTCTGCTGTTTCCCCTTCATTAACTGTCATTCTTTCCTTCCATTAATTAATTTGTTAAACCACATATACAGTTATCTGGGAACATTTGCACAATGCTCACCCTATAGATTTTTTTTGTGTGTGTGCATTTGTTTATTTTAATGTGTTACATTATATTTATGGAGTAGTTTAGTTCATATACTCGCATGCATACATACTGTTCAAAAGTTTGGGATCGGTACGATTTTTAAAATGTTTTTATAAGTCTCTTATGCTTACCAAGGCTGCATTTATTTGATTTACTTGGGGGGGAAAAAACAGGAAAACAGTAATATTTTGAAATATTATTTCAATTTAAAAGAACTGTTTTCTATTTGAATATATTTTAAATATATATATCCTAAAATATATATATATTTATATCCTTAAAATATTTTTATCCTGTGATGGCAATGAGCATTACTCCAGTCTTCAGTGTCACATGATCCTTCAGAAATCATTCTAATATGCTGATTTTGTGCTCAAGAAACATTTCTTATTATAATCAAACAGTTGTGCTGCTTAATATTTTTGTGGAGTTCTTTTTCAGGATTCTTTGATGAATAAAAAGTTTAAAAGAACAGTTCACTTTTGATCAATTTAATGCATCCTTGCTGAAAAAAAGTAATAATTTCAAAAACAAAAACAGCAGCAAAAACATACTGACCCCAAACTTTTAAACATTAGTATATAATATAAATTTGAGGTTTATATGAGTACTATTGTAATGCTCACTGTCTCATTCCTTTTCCTCAGAGTCAGTCCCGAGCGGAGAGAGCCAGAGTGTTGCCGGGGGAGATGAGGATGCTCTGGACGATTACCAGGAGCTGAACGCCCGTGAGGAGCAGGACATTGAGGGCATGATGGAGGTCTGTGAGTACGCCATTTCCAACGCAGAGGCCTTTGCTGAGAAACTGTCCCGTGAGCTACAGGTCCTAGATGGGGTGAGTATATTAGAGCATTTCCAACTGTAAAACACTGCTGTGTTAACACTAGAAGTAATTCATTGGGATTTCATTATAACTGTAATTTATATTGAGCTGGGTGCAATAATTATCTAAAAATCGAGGTAAATGTGGCTTGAAGTTTGTCTGATTAGGGAATAAAGGATAATATCAAGTAGTCTGATTATTTTTTGACAAACATATCAAAAATTAAACTAGGTTAATTTTTGGTGTCGTGAATAATAATATTCACGACACCAAACATTTACAGCTTTCCTGTAGCTCAGTGGTTAGAGCATGGCACTAGCAATGCCAAGGTCATGGGTTCGATCCCAGGGATTGCACATACTCCGATACAAATGTATAGTTATAATGCAATGTAAGTCGCTTTGGATAAAAGCGTCTGCCAAATGCATAAATGTAAATAAATGTAAAATATCTCTTCTTTTCTGCTCAGGCTAACATCCAGTCCATCATGGCCTCTGAGAAGCAGGTGAACATCCTGATGCAGCTGCTGGATCAGGCTCTGGCAGAGGTGGACAACATCGAAGGCAAGTTGCTCAGTTATGAGGAGATGCTGCAGAGCGTGAAGGAGCAGATGGACCAGATCTCCCAGAGCAACCGTCTCATTCAGATCAGCAACACCAACAACGGCAAACTACTGGATGAGATCCAGTTCCTTGTGGTATGTTGGGGCACAATATAGAGAGAGCCCAGTAGGGCTGTCAAAATAAAATCCGAATCTTGAATATTCGTCAAATTTAAAATAAAAATCCACATTCGAATGCAAAAACGATGCATTCGAATTTTAGGTGTGCGGCAGGTGGCACACCTGTCAGTGGCGCACGAGATGCAATGATGATGTAAGAGTTGTTGTTGCGTTTTAATGTTTTTGTTAGCCTGTCCAGTTTAACTCACTAGATGCTGTGTTGTTCATTCAAAACATTGCAGAAATATAGAAGCTCAATGCGGAGAATATCTAGGTTACCTCAAAACCGCAACCAAGCCATTCACACATATATGTGTTTTGTAAATTGTTATATTTGATTTATAAACATTAGTTTAAACGTTATGCAGTTTTCTTTTTTTTTACAGATCAGATTTTTACAGTCATTTTATTTTATTGCTTTGAATAAACAATTTACAGTAATGCAGTGCATTTAATATTTTTCTCATTATGCTCTCTTGTGGCCTCAGGAGACAAGCCAAAAGCTTTTTTCTCCTAACTGAAATTATGACTTGTAAATTTGAAAATAATTTGAAAATTAGTAATAATTCAAATTTAGTTTTTCAGCCATTTTGACAGCCCTAGAGCCTAGAAAACCTTCCTTTGTTGAATGGAACAAACTAGTCGACTAGTGAACTAGATCAACTAGTCAACTAGCTGGTTGTTGGATGACAAGTCAGCCATTGTGATCCATCAGTAACAGCTCCCTTAAAAACATAAATATTGGGATAGCAGTTAACAGACTTTTTACCCCTAATATAATCAAGTTAATATTTCAGTAGTTTAGTGACACATTTGCATGTTCACAGTTGTCTGGTGTCGGTTGATGGTCACATGACATGCAGGTAAACATGTAAAAAATGTATCTTTGTTTTTTTATTTTTTATTTTACATTTTTGATTTAATTGATTATTAGCTTTTCATCAACCCTCACAGACCCCATTTGGGAAACACTGTATTAAATAATAAATATAAATCTTTTTTTTTTTGCTTTATAGTGGCGTATGATTTATACATATTTTATCTAAACTTCTGTGTGTTTGTTTATTTACTTTTTTAAATTTAAAATACGAAGGTGAGCAAAGTTCTAGATGGAGTGTGCTTCAGTACTGCTTATGTTTTGATATTAAAACAAACTCCAATAAAAGATTATTGGTATGATTAGAATTTATGTCTATTATTATTGCTTTAACTTTTTTTTTGTCTTTTTCATCATGGTAGAACTACATGGATCTGTCAAAAGGGCACATCAAGGCTTTGCAAGAAGGAGATTTGTCTTCTCCTAAGGGTATCGAGGCCTGCATCAACGCTTCTGAGGCTCTGTCCCAGTGCATGAATGTAGCGCTCAAACCAGGTACTGCTCTCATACGTCATCGCCCACTGTGTGAAAACAGCACTTTCAGGTGTGCACGAGCAGTATTGGTCATGTTGATTGTATGATTTTCAGGTCATGATAAGCTGATGGCAGTCAAGCAGCAGCAACTTCTGTTTTCTGACCTCAGAGATACTTTTGCCCGCCGTCTCACCAACCACCTCAACAACGTGTTTGTGCACCAGGTAACATTATTACACAAGTCACAGGTAAAGAACACGCACATCTCACATTGTTGACAATGTGTGTCATTGCTGAGGAGTTTTAGGCTTCCTTTCCTTTTCCTATGAGTCTTTTTTCTGCCTCTGTCTGTATGTGATTGATTCTTTCTCCTCTGTTCCTGTTTGGCCACCAGTCGTTTCTCTCTATATCACTTTACTTCACTGTGCTTTCTGTTCCTCTGTCAGTTCAACCACTTCAGTCACTTCAAAATGACCATCCCTCAGTTCTATAGGTCGTCCTGTCTGTCACTCCCTGTGAGTACTCCCACTCCAGCATCCTGTTTGACTCGTCCACTCTAACAGTCATGAAACTCCACTTTCTTAGACCTAACTGTCTCATCATTGCTTCTCTCTCCATAGAAACATTTCGTTTAAGCATGTTCATGGTGATGTAATCCAGACGTTCTCATCTTAGGCTTCTAAGATGATCTCCTCATAAAACTCCCAGCCAACATCACACTTGTATTAGTAGTTGTTGATTTTGTCCCCTGAAGATGTGAAGGGGCCTTCATTGCCTTGTTTTGCTCACTCTCCGATGGAATTATTGGATGCTCGTGAGAAGATATGGCCTGGTCAGCATGCAGTTCCTGTAGTGTTTGTCTTTATGATGTGGATGTTTTATTGATGCACTGAGAAGGAACTGCTTGTCTGTGAAAATAGCAGAACTGTCGGTTTTGTGGCAGTGTTCATGGATTTGTGACGCTTGGTGGTTGTTGCCCAACTAATTTCTGTTTGAGCTCAGTGTCACTGTAATATAACGGCAACCTTTTGTGTGGGAGTAGGGCTGGGTGTTTATACAGATTTCGATATTTGTTTCGACTCTGATTCACAAACTCTCAATTTGATTCCATCATTTTCTCTAGGAAAGATATTCTCTCTCTGCTAATGCTGTACACAGGGCATTATTTTAGACTGATTCAATGATTTTTGAGCTATTTATTAAAAAGAACAGATACTTTTTTAAATTTGTTTTTTACTTAGGGCTACTCTGGTTGTACTGCATGTTTTTAATTAACTGAAAAGAATCAGTTCATAGTCATTTGTCCATGAATCAGACTGCACTGGTCACGCTGTATATTTTTGATTCACTAAAAAGGAACTGGTTCATGAATCAGGACCTTTTTCTTTTTTTCATGAATCAAATTTGGTTTTGCTTGCAGCCCATGAGGACAGCTCAATATAAAGATTGAGACATTATTTTTGCCATTATTTTGCTGTACACAAGTCACATTAAATACAGACTGTGAATGCATGTTCACAACTCAGGTAAAAGCCACTGAAAATAGTCTTAGAGCAAACAATGAATGTTGGGACTTGATATTGAAATTGTTAAAATAACGATGTATGTTTTAATGTATAAGCATTATATGTTTTATGACATAACAATTAATATCACCAACAGTAATCACAGGTTAAAAAAAACCTGATAAAGTCCATTATCATTTGTGACGACTGACACAGTACCCTTATCACCAGTTACAGTAACCATTAATGCCATCATAATATACCAATGCTGCAATGTCTTATCATCATGTCAATGGAAGCATCTCAGCAGATTTTTAAAATATTTTTTCACACAGCTAATGAAAATAGATATAGAGCAAACAAACATGGGACTTTGATATTGAATTGATATTGAAATTGTTCAAAAAAAAGATCATGATTAATCAGAAAATCTGTATTTTTACCCAGCCCTGTGTGGGAGTGAGAGTTTGTATTTCTTCCTTAATATTAAAGGATTAGTTCACTTCAGAATAAAAATTTCCTGATAATTTACTCACCCCCATGTCATCCAAGATGTTCATGTCTTTCTTTCTTCAGTCGAAAAGAAATTAAGGTTTTTGAGGAAAACATTCCAGGGTTTTTCTCCATATAGTGGACTTCACTGGTGTACAATGGGTTGAAGGTCCAAATTGCAGTTTCAGTGCAGCTTCAAAGAGCTCTACACGATCCCAGCTGAGGAATAAGGGTCTTATCTAGCGAAACGATCATTTTCTAAAAAAAATAAAAATGTATATACTTTTTAATCACAAATGCTCGTCTTGCACTACTCTGCGATGCACCACACATTACGTAATCACGTTGGAAAGGTCACGTGTGACGTAGGGCGAAAAACTCCTCCAACTTCAAAATCGGATGACCTTTCCAACATGATTATGTAATGCCTGGCGCATCGCAGAGGTAGTGCAAGATGAGCATTTGTGGTTAAAAAGTATATAAATTATTTTTTTTAGAAAATCGTTTAGCTAAATAAGACCCTTATTTACTCGGCTGGGATCGTGTAGAGTCCTTTGAAGCTGCATTGAAACTGCAATTTGGACCTTCAACCCGTTGTACCCCATTGAAGTCTACTAAATGGAGAAAAATCCTGGAATGTTTTCCTCAAAACCCTTAATTTCTTTTTGACTGATGAAAGAAAGACATAAACATCTTGGATGACATGGGGGTGAATAAATTATCAGGAAATTTTAATTCTGAAGTGAACTACTCCTTTAACTTTCTTGGAAAGTGAACTTTTCTCACTCTGAGTTTCCACTCACTGAGTCTGTCTGTGTGTTTGTGTGTGTAGGGACACGATCAGAGCTCCACACTGTCCCAGCACACAGCTGAGCTGACACTACCCAAACACAGCCCTCTGCACAGAGACCTGCTCAGATACGCCAAACTGATGGAGTGGCTGAAGAACACCCAGAGAGAGAAATATGAGGGCCTCTCCAGGGTAAGTGTTTATCACTTCCATCACTGCGGTGATTATCATGACTGATGACTGACCTTTCGGTCACGTTTATACAAATTGTTCCATCTTGATAGTCGTTAAAGTGTATGGAAACCCTAATCGGTGAAGCATGTGACAAAAGACAAGTGACAAAAACATTATCAAATCCTATAACATTCTTACTTTTTGTTTTACCATTACAGCATCACAATAATATTGTCATTAAAGTCATAGTGTAATGTGTCCTATTTCAGAGTGAAACAGGATATTTATTATTCTGTGAAAACTTTATTTTATTTATTGTGAATTCATTTAGATGGTGAAAAAGTATGTGTTACATATATCAAAATGAAGCCAGAATGAATGTGAATATGATAAAACAATGTCTCAATAGCTATTTGGCTAGAAGTTAATTTTCCAATAGCGTGCATGGCCTAAGTGACATCAGCAGAGCATAGAGGATGGTTGTTTTTAGAGGTTGAAAATGACAAAAACAATATATATACAGCTCTGGAAAAAATTAAGAGACCACTCCAAGTTCAGAAATCAATGTTAAGTGGTCTCTTAATTTTTTCCAGTGCTGTATATATACAGGTCCTTCTCAAAAAATTAGCATATTGTGATAAAAGTTCATTATTTTCCATAATGTAATGATAAAAATTAAACTTTCATATATTTTAGATTCATTGCACACCAACTGAAATATTTCAGGTCTTTTATTGTTTTAATACTGATGATTTTGGCATACAGCTCATGAAAACCCAAAATTCCTATCTCAAAA
>RJVU01072567.1:54848-79243 GCA_003731715.1 Anabarilius grahami | reverse complement strand
CATGCACTGACGGTTCATTCACTTATGAATATGAATTGTTCACTGGTGTACATAACCAAAAACGTCCCTTAAGAATGTAAGTAGGTCCATTTGAATTAATCCCTTAATTAAGTTCATAATTGGGACTTTCTTTTAATAAGACACTCCGTGCCATTATTGCTGTATGTTTTCATGTATAAGCATTATATGTTTGAAACAATTACATCACCAACAGTAATCATAGTTTTTAAAAAAAATGCTGATAACGTCCATTATCATTTATGACTACGGACAGAGTACCCTTATCATCAGTTACTGTAACCATAAAATGCCATCTTAATAATGCTGCAATGTCTTATCCTGATGTCCTCTGAGAGCCGGTGGGTTTTGAAATGGCAGCGTCTCAGTGGTGGAAAAAAGCAGTTATATTTAATTTCAGCTCTGCTCAGACTTAATAGTACTGTTAATGTTATTCTACAGACATTAAACCCAATAAATTCAAGGGCAAGGCCATATTTAAGGGTTTAGACGGAGTGATTATTCCTTTTCTGATCATCACTCAGTTCCAAATTGATTCCCATCTGTTTTAAATGCATTTGTCTGTAACCTCTATTATTAAACTATCTTTAAAATCCAAATGCAATCACAGACGTGGCCTGGATGTGCACTCTGAAAGATTGGATTTGTGTCCAGTTCGTCACATTTCCTAATCTTGTTCCCTCTGTCTCTCTCCTCATTATTTCCTGTGTTCTTTATACCTTCTTCTAAATGAGAACAGTGCTGACAAATTAAAAAAAAAATTGAATGTGGTCAAATTCCTGATCAACCCTTATGTTTTTTACAGACTTATGTTGATTACATGACTCGACTGTATGAGCGGGAAATTAAGGACTTCTTTGAAGTTGCAAAGATCAAAATGGCGGGCACTAGTAAGGATGGGAAAGGAAAATTTGGTAAGACCACAATAAAAACAAGTTATTATATTTTTCAAGTTTGTTTATCAGGAAACTCTTTGAAAGGGATTTTTGTCCATGCTATATCTTCAGTCAATGTGTGTCCTGTGTTTGCTATGTTGTGTGTTTGTCATAGTGTGTGTGTGTGTGCTGTTTGTAATCTACATGTGTTTTCTCTTGCATGTTACACCACATGACAAACACACAGTTTAGAGTTGAATTTAAATTATCTAACTTAAATTTCTAGTGAAATCATTGAGATTACAGTCATCACTTGTCTCTGATATGATGGTGTGTAACGCAACGTTCTCATGGTAATGTCTTGACATGTGCTGCATGGCCCACAGTGTGTATTGTTACATTTGTCAGTATGCCATTAAATGTGTACTAGAGGCATGACACTCACATTTTTTTGTGGGGTAAAATTTGAATACATGAGATCCTAGGATTTTTAAAACTGCATTTCACAGAATACTTGAAAATAGAATAAAGAGGGAATTATTTAGTATTTACACTAGTGTGCAAAAGTTTGGGGTTGGTAAGATTTATTAATTTTTTTTTTTAAAGAAGTCTCTGCTCACCAAGACTGCATTTATTTGATTAAAAAATACAGTAAAACAGTTATATTATTGTAAAATATTATTACAATTTAAACATTATTTACTTTTTTTTCTATGTTAATATGTTAAAAAAAATGTATTCATATGATGGAAAAGATGAATTTTCAGCAGATTACTCCAGTCTTCAGTGTCACATGATCATTCAGAAATCATTCTAATATGCTGATTTGCTACTCAAGAAACAATTATTATTATCAATATTGACAATGGAAACCATGATACACTTTTTTCTTTGAAAGAAGAGCATTTATTTGAAATAAAATCTTGTGTAACCTTATAAATCTCATTAGTCACTTTTTTTTTCTAAATAAAAAATATTGACCCCAATCTTTTGAACTTAACACTTAAATGTTTTAGACAAATGTTACTTTATTATTCAGTATTTGAATATATATTAAAGATGTATAGAAAGGGTATAATTATATTATATATATGTTTTTGTAAACTAGGGATTTTTTATGTGAAGTCCATTAAAAGAAGTCCAATAAGTCCATTAAGTGTAAAGTTAAAAATACTTTTTGAAAACATAGGAAGACGTTTGTCCCGTTCCATTCTGTTGTGTTCCATATAACTATTTTTGTATTTTAAAAAACCCCTCTTGTGTGACAGACCATTGTGCAAATTGCTGTCTGATGATTCAGACCACAATGTCATACTAAACAAAATTTATATATTAGGTCCTTTTTGGCATGTTTGCATATAATTATAACTGGATTTTCATATATGTAAAATTAATTTGAGGAAAAGAGTCCCTTTTTGTGTCTTTCATGATTGATCACTGCTGTCATTTTCAAGTGCTCAGTTACTCATGTCCATCTCTATTGGAAACATTTTTCCCTGCTTATGCTGGGAAACTTCTAGGTGTTAGTAAGATGTTCCTCTTGTTTTTACCAGCTTTCATTGCCAGTCTCAGCTTTTTTTTTTCTCCACGTGATGAAAGAAAAGGAGCTTTTTGTTTCCAAATGGCCACTGAGCCCACATCCTAAATTTAGCCACTGCAGTGCATGTCATATTTGAAAACTTTGACCTTTAACCCCTAACTCTGTCACCATGCTGCATGTTGTAAGCCTAACGTGTCTCTGTCTCTGATGCCTGCCTTTCTAACCGGCCTCCAGCCACGCTTCCGCGGAAAGAGAGTGCTCTCAAACAGGAGACAGAGAGTAAGTATCAGTGCCACATGCCATGCCTATCCCATATTGCCTTGCTTCCTCTTAGTAAAAGGGCATATCTGCCACACAAACACAGTAAACCATTATCTTGAGTTTCAGTGTTTCATGAGTATGCAAAACATGTTTACAATCTTTTCTAAGCTTGAGTTGCATGTACCTTTTTATGGATTTCATCTTACCCTATTCACTTTTTTCTCAATCAAAACTAACCTCAAATGTGTCCAGTGATATATCAGATTTTAAAATTTTTAATGTTAATGCATCAGGGGTTAAAGGGGAGTTTGATTTTTTTTTTTTTTTTTTCATGCAATAAATCCTCTGTGATCTATAAGATTATTGGTAGTTGGATTGCATGCATGTTATGAACCTTTTCAGATCAGCGTGCTTGACAAGGTAAGTTTAATAACCAATATAGAAAAGTGAATTTTATATGAATGAATGAAGTACATCTGGCTGGTATTTTTAATATCCAGTTCATGCTCTGATGGTTTCTCCTCTAATGGTCTCTCTCAGGCCTGCATGGGAGTTCTGGGAAGCTTACAGGCTCCACCTCAAGTCTGAATAAGCTCGCTGTGAGCAGCTCCAACAGCAGGCGCTCCCAGTCTTCTTCTCTGCTTGATATGGGCAACATGTCCGCCTCTGACTTGGACGTAGCAGACAGAACCAGGTTTGATAAGGTACGCCGTTGCTAAGACTTGTGGATTGTTCTGTCCCAATTTAAAGATGCTGATTGGCTCTGAATTGTCACTTCAGTTGTGGATAAATACTGATATTTGTGCAAAATATGTTTTAAATCTTACACTACCGTTCAAAAGTTTGGGGTCAGTAAGATTATTATTATATATTTTTTAAATACATTAATAGGCCTAATTTATTCCACAAGGACATATTAAATTAATCAAATGTGACAGTAATGACCATTATAATGTTATGAAAGTTTTCTATTTCAAATAAACACTGTTTTTTGAGCTTCTGAAACCTTTAAAAAATGTATCACACTTTCTAAAAAATATAATGCAGCACAACTGTTTTCAACATTTGATAATGATTAGAAATGTTTCTTGAGCACCAAATCAGCATATTAGAATGATTTCTAAAGGATCATGTGACACTGAAGCCTGGAGTAACGAATGCTAAAAATTCAGCTTTGCCATCACAGGAGTAAATATCATATAATAAATTAAAAAGGAAAAGTTATTTTTCTTTGTAATATTTCACAATATTAATGTTTTACTGTAGTATTGTGTGATGTATACCAGTTAAAAGTAAAAATAAAACATTAAAAAAGAAAATCGTACAAACCCCAAACCTTTTAACCGGAGTGTACATTATGTACATCCATTAAGGGTTTGTGGCCCTTTTGTGTGTTGTTTTCTAGATCTTTGAGCAGGTTTTGAGTGAGCTGGAGCCACTGTGTTTGGCTGAACAGGACTTTATCACCAAGTTCTTCAAGCTGCAGCAAAATCCTACTCTAGCTCAGGTGAGTACAAGACACTATATTGGTTTAGATATGTGTGCATTGATTTGTTTTGTGTGATTGTGTTTTTAAAGGTGCAGTATGTACTATTGACAGCTAGCGGTTGAAATGGGTATTGCAGTCTAAATTCAAAATATTCCTTCTGCTGTAGCAAAATGAAGCCAAAATATCTCAGTAACGGTCGTTGTTGATTACGTCTTTCGGAGCCCGAGTCTGCACAGTTGTGATCCTGAGGTGGAGATGCAGCATCAAAGTCCCACCCACACTCCCGCTTCCGCAGACTCATTCGAAAGCACAGCTATTTTTATAGCATCAAAAACAAACTAAAAACAAACTTATTGGGAAAGCAAACACTTGAACATACGTTTGCATGATGAGGATTACCCAAAATGACAGAAACCGTCTTTGGAAAAAAATTATTTGAAGTGTAATTGGATTTTTTTAATTTGTCTCACGTCCCATTAGATTACATGGAGAGGGCGGGGTTTAAGACCTATACTGCAGCCAGCCACCAGGGGGCGTCATTCTTTTTTAAGACTTTTATGTCACGCGGGTTGCCAGATACACAACAGGAATGAGCGCAATTGACAATGGAAAGACAGCACTTTTAATGATGTTCTAAATGCCTCAATAGGAAGAGAAAGTGGATGACACCGATGGAACAGTACACTCCAGACCCACCAGTGAACATAGATATTCAATATCTGAGTGAGTGATCGTTCTCTTGAGCTCTTAGTTCATTCATTTCTTTCTGTCAGTCATCCATTTAACAGTCAAATCTGTTTTTAAGCAGATTAAATAAGCCTTCAAATGTGTAAAATGATCATACATCCATTTCTCTTGCAGTAAGGACATGGTTCGGATGATGATGAATAAGATCTTTCAGAGCATCGAGACGGAGCTGAACAGTCTGATAGCATTAGGTGATAAGATAGACAGCTTCAACTCTCTCTACATGCTGGTGAAGATGAGTTACCATGTCTGGACAGCCGAAAATGTCGATCCCGCCTCGTATCTCAGCACAACACTGGGCAATGTGCTGGTCACTGTCAAGAGAAACTTTGATAAATGCATTGTAAGTTGAGCTTATGATAAGCATCATTTGATCTATGTATTAACATTGAGACCAACAAACTAGCATCTGAATATTCTGATGTTTCTTTTGCTCTTTCAGTCTGGCCAGATTCGTCAGATGGAGGAGGTGAAGATTTCAAAGAAGAGTAAAGTGGGCATCCTGCCATTTGTTACCGGCTTTGAAGAGTTTGCTAAGCTAGCTGAGGCTATTTTCCGAAACGCAGAGCGACGGGGTGATCTGGATAAGGCCTACATCAAACTCATCAGAGCCGTGTTCCATAACGGTGAGGGTCATCACCAACCGGACCTCTCATACATTTGTTAAATCATGACTAGAGAATTACTTGAAATGCTACTTTTCTGACATATTTTTTGAAATATAAAGAAAACCTGATAACATGGGAAGTGAGGCATTGAGGACCAGCCTTATTTTATTTTTAATATACCGTTCTAGTTTTTTTATTATTATTTTGAATTAGCTTATATTTTTTATTTTTAGTTTAAGTTTTCATAATTTTATGTTCTTTTCACATTTTTTTAAATTATTTTTTGTATATAGCTATGTTTTTATATAGCTTTAAATTATTTTTATTTCAGTTTTAGTTTTTGTTATTTTAGTTCTTTAGCCTAAACCTATTTCAGATAGTCACCAAGGCAACATTTTTCATTTTCATTTATAAGTTTTTAAAAAATTTTCATTTTTAAGTTTCTCATCTAATATTTATTTATTATTTCAGCTTTATTTTAATTACCAAAAATGATTTTAGCTTTAAATTAACAAAAACAAGACTTTTGAGGACCCTCTCAGACTGTCGGTCCATTAATAGAGAATGTGACTCTAATTATTCTTCATGTACATCGGGAGCATAAACACATTTACATTATTAGCGGCAAACCACTATGCATTGTTAGTCGGTGTGAACGTTTATCTTACATCTTTATCCCTAGGATTAATCAGGTAGGGTAAGGCTTGTCAAATCTAGCCTAAACCATAAAGTTCTCACCTGCCAGCCAGAAGGTTGAAGTCCTTCAGGAATGCCGTAGAAGACTCCCTTGGGGTTGTTCTTTTTTGAGGCTCAGTTTGTAATTATAAGTAAAGTCTCACAGAAGCCAAACGTAACAATAAAAATATTTATTTTATTGGTTAGAATACAAAGCAGTTAATACAAAATAAAATAAAAACTTAAAATCAGCTTAAGCTAAATAAAGCTCTATAATCTAGCTTTATCTAGTCTCAGCCTCAGACGTCACAGACTGTTGGCTGAACGTCTGATGCATATGCCACACTTAACTGGAAACACTTCAGGATTTTCAAAGTCATTATCTGGTTGGTTGTCCGGGAGATGTGTGTCTCGTTCTTTAATGGTCCTCCTGGAAACAAATGCCGTGATGCCAAACCCCCTCATGGAAGAAGAATGCCGTCGTGTTTACAACTGAGAATGAGCACTTACCAGGATCGACTAAATTCTGGATTTTCAAAAGTCTGTGAAGTTCACATCTCCATTGTTGCAGTAAACGTGCACAATGATCTTAAATGAATCATTATTTTATTAGATGCACACCAGTCTGTTATTGTAGGGACATCGACTTTACATTTTCACGCCACTAAATATGACGTGGAACAAAACAAATCATGATTAATTGCGTTTCATGTCAGTCAAGCATCCTCTTTGGCAGTCCTTAGCCAGTGAAAGCTGCGATAGAGTTCAGACCTTCTGCCATCAGTCTGAAGGTCTGGCTACGCGAGACTATGCTTCATCCAGCAATATGGAGAGCGTCCATTATTAGGGTATCCGGTATCCTTGTTCGCTTAATGCAGGCAGCATCTGAGGAAGCCTTTTACTCAGACTTTTATACTACTTTTTGCGAAATTCCAACTTCAGTTCAAATTATTCACCAATTGTCACTTTAGATTTTTAATATTTACGGTTGTGCTATATCATTTGTTTTCCATAGCATCACGTTTGTTTTTCACACTCTTGTCTGTTTGTGTATTCATAGTGGAGAAAGTGGCCCTCGAAAGCCAGAAGACACCACGTGATGTGGTGATGATGGAGAACTTCCACCATATCTTCTCAACACTGTCTAGCCTCAAGATCTCCTGTCTGGAGGCAGAGAGAAAGGAAGCCAAGCAGAAATACACCGAACACCTGCAGTCTTACGTCATCAACTCACTGGGCCAACCGCTGGAGAAACTCAATGTGAGACAAATCTTTATGGCAAACTGGATTGAGCAGTATATACCAGTACATCTATGTAAATGAAGAATTTAGTTATGTGTTTGGATTATTAATGTAGTTGGATTTTCAGCCTGCATTAGAGTGTAATAAGTGTCCTGGGCCATGGTTAATTGTCTTCCCATCTTGCAGCACTTCTTTGAGGGTGTAGAGGCACGTGTAGCTCAGGGTGTGCGTGAAGAAGAAGTGAGCTACCAGCTGGCCTTCAATAAACAGGAGTTGCGTAAGGTTATTAAAGAATACCCTGGCAAAGAGGTGAAAAAGGGCCTGGACAACCTCTACAAGAAGGTGGATAAACACCTGTGTGAAGAGGAGAATCTGTTACAGGTGAAAAACAAGAAGACTCAAATAATGAAATGCTAAAAGCCTAAACTGAGTATGGTCTTTTGAGATTCTTGAGAACGTCAGTTTGAATGTGATCTTTGTTCTGTCCACTAGGTCGTGTGGCACTCCATGCAGGATGAATTCATTCGGCAATACAAGCACTTTGAGGGCTTGATAAACCGCTGCTACCCGGGGTCTGGAATCACCATGGAGTTCACCATTAAAGACATGCTGGAGTACTTCTCCAGTATCGCTCAGTCCCACTAAAATAGGAAGCTAGTGAGAGAACGAGTGCTTAAATTGTACATATATTACAGTGCAGTTTTGCTAGTAATGTCTCATTTAAGGGAACTAACACTGGAACCCAGTTTGTAACTTGAGATTCTGTCGTTACTGATTCCATGAGTTTTGTTGAAAACCAACATTTCTTTGTACCACATTAGTTTAGTGAATCGCAAATGACTGAACTTTTTTATCATTATCTTCAACACTAAAAATGTGTGTGGCTGATATTTCATGCACTTCAATGCTGATGAGTATCAAAACATTATGTAAAGAAAATCACTAAATAAACGGCCTGGAGTCATATGTAAGGAAATAAAGCATACTTTGAAAGTTCATTTTCTTCTTGTAATTAATTGTTGATTATTAAGCAGATAGTTGTCCGTTCACACCAAGAATGTTAACTATAACAATAACAATATTAGCGTCCAGACCATACTGAGGTTTCTATTGTTCATCTGTTGAAAAAAAAATCGCCCTGAAAGTGATTCCAAGAATGTTGTTCTTCTGTGTTGTTATCGTCATAGCTGTGGTGTGGACTTCCTCACTGAGGCCCGTTTACACAGACTGTAACAATAAATATAAAGTTTTAATAATAGTTCTGATTCTATTACAATAGGGAAGTCCACACTATACGATAATGACAGAGAAGAATGACATCACTGGACCCACTTTCAGAACTATTTTTTTTTTCCAGCTTATGAACGATAGTTTACAGTCCATCAGAATCCACCTGACTAGTGCTTGAGCATTTAGTCACCATGAAATCAAAATTGACAATTCTTATTTTTTATGGAATATTGCAGTATTTATAATGATTTATCCAAACATCATTGTTTTTTTTTCTTTTTTCAAAACATTTAATCAAAATAACTTCCCCTTCCTGTTGCAAGGACATCTCTTCTCTGATGACGTGTTTACTGGTGCAAGGGCGGGACTCACTTGCATCAGTAACGACAATGATCCAATCAATTCCCGAAGGACAAAATCAAGTCCTGCTCTATATTTTTTCTTGTTCAAGAAGTGTTTCACTCGGACATATACGTCACAATAGTGAAGAAAAGACTATTACAACATCCATTTTAAGCGGTAAATATGGCGTTATTTTACTGACAAATGTCAAGAGCACATTATTGGGACACGAGAGCACATACATGTAATGCGCGTGCGCAAATCTCTCCGCTCACGTGCGGATTTCCTTTGCTCTCGCACAAAACTGGACGCGCACTCTCAAATATACAGTGCTCTCTTATGAACTGTCTCTCCTCTCGCTATCCATCTTTGTCGAAAGAATTCCAGGCGCAGTTCACTCTCAGCCAATAAGATTCCACGTAGCATTTTCATCGATCAGTCGTCTATTCTGATTGGTTGATAACTTTTGACAGCATTTAGTCCAGAAGCAAATTCATTTCTAGTGCAAGAGCAAGGAGAGATTTGCGAGCGCGCACGCAATATCTGAGCGAGAGGAGAGACAGTTCATAAGAGAGCACTGTATATTTGAGAGCGCGCGTCTCGTTTTGTGCTTGCGCATTACATGTATGTGCTCTCGACATTTGTCAGTAAAATAACGCCATAGTAAATGCAACTGCAGTGTGAGCTTAAAATAAACAGAATGTTTGTTGATGTGGACACTAATGTAGTTTTTGTTATAGTTCTTTTTTGTTTTTGTTTTTTTACAGAATGTTGTTTATTATAAATAAGTTATACATGCACATCATTAGGCTATTTTTTTTTTTTTTTNATTCACGTGCACTCGCTAATCTTTAATCAAAAACTTCCTTGGTGTGATTGGTGAGTTTTTTAAGGTCCTGGATGATGATTGGTTAGTGTTCCACACGCAAAACGCCACAGTTTTTGTTCCATAGCAACGTTATGCGGAAGAATTTACCTAATAAAACGTTTAAATAAAAAAATTCCCTAATGTTTTTAATATATAGTAACCGTTTATGTAAGCAATAAGCTGGGCTATAATCTGAAAATAGTCACTTCTAAAAGAAAGTTTTTAGAACGTTTCTACATTCACAATGCAGCGCACTTCGAGCGTATTGTTTTGTTTTCTCTTAAACGGTGTTTCATTTAACGTTAAATATGTAACTGTACAGGAACTGACGAGCTACTTTTCTGCGCTTTTTGTAGTTAACAACGGAGATGCTGGAACTAGTCACCACCTTGATGAAATTTTAAGCGCCTCCGGCTCCACTAGTGGAAAGTTATGACTAGTTTTCCCCCGAAATCTGCCTCCCCACCCCCATAACGCAATACTCCATTTCCCATCATGCTCTCTCTTGAAAAGCTTTTTTTCTTCTTCTTCACAGCGCTATCTGAAATCAGATGTTGGTGGGCTGCTTCACTGAAGCGATGGATGTTGATCTTTCGGTATTTTGAGTCACTGAGCCTCGATAAACGGACTCTTTTATGCATGTGATTCACTATGCCGCCTCGCAAGAAGGAGTACGGGATTAAACGGGCGAGCGGATCCCTGGTCCACTTCAGACCGCCCGTGAGTGCGACCACCGCGCGCCGACACTCCGCCGTCGTTCCTTCGGTGCTGACGTTCGCTGTGATCGTGGCATCCGGAGGCCTGTTGCTCATGATAGAGAAGGGAATGCTGAACAGCGTGCAGACTCCGCCGCCACGAGCCAACGGGAAGAAAGTGGAGTACCGAATGAGGAATAGCGACGCAGCTGCAGACGTGGAGTCTCAGGTAACTTAATGTAGACGAACAGAAACTCAATTTCGTTAGATTGTGAATAAACAGTGACGTATTTTGTGAAATACATAAATATTTTTGTACGTTTGCTTGTAGTAATCATACTTTCTTTGAGTTTCGCGAGTCTGGATATCAAGGAATTTCAACGATAACTCGGGCTGCGTCTCAAAACCTACTGAGCTACCTACTGAGCTGCCTACCTAGACATTGGGGGATGGCAGTTTTGAGACAGCTCAGCGGTGTCAAAAAATATTACTTGGACACTTTAGCCACACTTAACAATATATTAATGTATTTGCATTACAATCTATTATAATTAAATAAATAACACACAAACACTTTTCAAGATACTTTATAAAAAGTATGATAAAAATGGATCAGAAAACTAAAGTTAGTTTTTCTGTTAAGATCCCAAATGAATCCTAATGACTCCTAAAGTGTTGAAGTGTCTTTATTTGCACAGCTAGTGCACTACTCTTGAGTAATTGGACAGAAAAGAGTGCAATTCATGGGAAATGAAAACATTCAAGACACTAGTCTAGCCAATGTGTAATCCTCTCAAGCCATTTGGATTGTCAAAATCTTTTCCTCTGGCATTATAGCAGTTTCTTCCTGTACTGTAACTCCTGGAAAGTTGAGTAAAAGTAGTGATTTTAAGGCGTAAAATCCGGTTAATGCTATTTATATTCTATTAATCCTATTATTCTGTCCTATTATTGCTCATCTGGAGGATAAGATGGATTTGGTTAAGCTTAGCATGTGGAAAACATCATTGATGGAACAGAGAAACTCCATATTTCATTCCAGAAAATATTAAACAGCTGCTTACCTTCAAGCCAAGATATGAAATAGAAACTTGGGGCCAATTCTTTGAAGTTAAGATTCCTGCTGTGCTCTTGACAGAAGAGTACAATCACATGACATTTCAGCTACCTTCTCTGTTCTCGCTCAAGCGCTGATATGAAATCTAGACTTTTAGATTGTGTAATGTTGATTAGTAACCGGAGGATATTATAAAATTATAATACTAGTTTTAATGTTGTTGTTTTTTTTCAAAATGGCAACTGAACACTGTAAGTTAACACACTCTCAGTCTCATTCGTATATTTTGCAATGTGTTTTCTTGTTGTGCTTGTATCCTAAAAATGATTCCTGAATAAGTCTTAAGTGCTGGACATGATGATGTTTGGCCATCCAGAATGTCAAGAGTAAATGTAATTTTGTTCAAGAATATGTTGGTATACAACAACATCACAAACCAACTTAAGTAATTAGAGAGCACAGCCTATTTTATTAATAATTACATGATTCTCAGAAAATAATGTATTCTGATCGGTCAGTCACGGCATTCGGTGGTCGGGTATTTCCTAAAAGAGTGCAACAGTCAGTGCCCGACCAGTTTTTTTTAGTGGCCTTGGTTCCGAAATTTTTTTCCATTCATTTTTCCGTTTAGTGATTTAAATATTATCTTCATTATAAGAGTTATAAGTAATGAAACAAACCAACCAACTACAAGTTAAATCACAATACAAACTTTGATTTGAAGCAAAAAAGTATTTGAAAGTCGGATAAAAAGATAAAGGTACAAAACTGTACTTAAAGTCATGAAATCAAAATGGACCATTCTTATTTTTTTTACATAATGTTGCAGTGCACATCGTTATTTTTTAAAATTCATGTACCCTCATAATCTGGGGTGGGACTAAATATCCTCCACAGCCAATTGCAAACTGGCATTCTGATCTGTCTTCATTTAGTTATCAACGCTCAACTTCTACGATCCGAACAAATCCAGAGAGACGAAATCAAATCCCGCCCTACATTTTTCTCATTCTAGAAGCCAGCCGTTTCATTCGGATATACGTCACTATAGGGAAGAAAAGATATTGCAGCTTCTGTTTCATGACAACTTTAATGGCTTCAGTGATGGAAAGAACTACAATCTAAAGAAGCATTGTGAATGACAATCCAATTAAAAACTATGGAGAAATACAAAACTAAATCAACATTTAAAGATGTTGATTATGTGTAGAAACAATATATTTTTAAGTTTATTGCAAAATGTGCACAAATATACAAATATTTATGTAGATTGACTAGATAATGTCAGTTGCAGTGATTCATGGGAGTTGTTCATTTCTTTTGGCACGATTTGTTGAATTTCGAGCCAGGTAAGTCAGGCTGTGAGTCAAATAACGTTACTATACTTACATGAAACAGTTTTAAACTAGGGATGGAATTTTTTTTTAAATATTGCATTCGAATATTTAGGCTCATGAAAACAAATATTTGATTATTGGTTTATTTAAATGAAGTTTAACAAGAAAGACGATATTTTTTTAAAGGTGCCCTAGAATTGACATTTTACAAGATGTTTTTGTTTGTGATGCAGCATATCAGATCACGTATGTCATGTATTTTGTGGATGTTTGCTAACATTTGATCCTGAATGAGTTTGATAGTGCTGCACGGCTAACGTGGCTAAAGCTACACACCGTTGGAGAGACTCAATAAGAATGAAGATACGTTTATGAATTATACAAGCGTTTTCGGGTTAAAAATGAAAATAACAACATGGCTGTGGTCTCCGTGAATACAGTAAGAAACAATGGTAACTTTAACCACATTTAACAGTACATTAGTAACATGCTAAGGAAACATTTAGAAAGACAATTTACAAATATCACTAAATATATCATGATATCATGGATCATAAACAGTTATTATGGATCCATCTGCCATTTTCGCTATTGTCATTGCTTGCATGCTTCACAATAACTGCAGAATGTCTGATGATTCGTCTGTGCAGCTCCACGACATTAATACTGGCTTGCCTTGAACATGGGCTGGTATATGCAAAAGTTGGGGGCGTACATATTAATGATCCCGACTGTTGCGTCACAGTCGGTGTTATGTTGAGATTCGCCAGTTTTTCCGTGTTTTTCACGCACGGGATTTAAATATGAAGGAGGAAACAATGGTGTTTGAGGCTCACTGTATGTCATTTCCATGTACAGAGCTCTTATTATTCAACTATGCCAAGGTAAATTCAATTTTCAATTCTAGGGCACCTTTAATCATTAATGCCCGGTTTCACAGATAAGGCTTAAGCTAATCCCAGACTAAAGTGCAAGTTTGAGCTGTTTTAACTGAAAGCATCTTGCACTGGCATATCTTAAAATATGTCAGTGCCATTGTTTTGTCTCAAGATGCACATCAGTAATATTTTTTTTCGAAGGCATGTTTATAAAATCTACTTAAAGGGATAGTTCACCCAAAAATGAAAATTATACCCTGTGATTATCTTCTTTCAGACGAAAGAAAGTGAAAGTTTCAAAGGTCACGTTTTTGAAAATGTGAATTTGTTCAGTCTATAGGTGCGTAGTTTTTCTTTACAAAGTGACATCGCCAACTACTGGCCTGGCATGCATAATACAGCATTTTAAGTTGTTTTCGTGGATCAATGTGAATGGGGATCATTTTGACAATAGATTCATCTGTATGTGGGTTAGGGTTAAAGGGTTAAAATGCGAAGGAAAAACATTTCCGATTTTAGTACATTGTCGTTTCCTTATTTATAACTACATTTTTGGTTTGCATGCTTAGGATTTATCATGGATTGACTGCATTTACGGCCAGCAAAGGAACATGTAGCAAAATTCGAATAGTATGTTTAGTTTTCGAATAATTATTACATATCGAATATTAGACTATTCATTAGACTATTAGACACACCCCTAGTTTAAACTAATTGATTGTGTGAGTTTTTATGTATTTATTTTGTGCTAAAGTTATATATGCCTCTTTCCCCCAGATTGTACAGGAGATCCGTAATCGCACCATAAGATCGATGTGTGGTCAGAAGAACAGTCCTCACAGCGTGTGGTCTCTCAGTCCACTGCAGAGGAAGACTCTCCTCCAGCACATACTGGTGAACGATGAGCATCGCTTCCTGTACTGCTACGTCCCCAAAGTGGCCTGTTCCAACTGGAAACGAGTGCTGAAAGTAATGAGTGGCGCTCTAGCCAACGTGGACGTCAAAGTGAAGATGGACCATCGTTCTGATTTGCTCTTCCTGTCTGACTTTTCGCCAGAAGAGATTCGTCATCGACTACGGCATTATTTTAAATTCATGTTTGTGCGGGAGCCGATGGCCCGCTTGCTTTCTGCCTATCGGAACAAGTTTGGCGAAATTGAGGCATATCAGCGTAAATATGGTGCAGAGATTATACGACGCTATAGAAAAGGCTACGCAAAGGATAAAAAAATAGCAGGAAATGACGTGACGTTCACAGAGTTTGTGCGTTATTTACTCGACGAAGACCCAGAGCGGATGAATGAACACTGGATGCCCATCTATAACCTGTGCCAACCCTGTGCCATAGAATATGACTTTATTGGCTCATATGAAAGTCTGGAGAGCGATGCGGCCTACGTTCTGGAACGTGTCGGAGCACCGCAACACATACGTTTTCCTGAGCGACAGACATGGTACAAACCCGTTACCAAGGAAACGCTACATTATTACCTTTGTACTGTGCCACAGAAGTTTCTCAAAGAGATTCTGCCCAAGTATATTTTGGACTTTTCTCTGTTCGGCTATCCTTTACCAAACACAACCACTGAATATTGTAGGCATTAACAAAGACATTGGGGTATACCTGCTTTGTAAAACTGTCTATAATCTTTCGTTATGTTAATATTTGAATATTTTTACAGTATTACCTGTACAGAATTGAAAATATATTTGAGTAAAACCCTCAGTACAGAGTTTTTGAGAGCTATTTAAGTTCAAACCACTATTTAAAACTGGAAAAGCTCAATCAGCTATTTTTATAAATGAGATGCAGTAATATGTTCATATGAGCGGGCATAAAATGAAAAACATTGTGCTGTGCGCAAGACTATCATGAGTTTTATATCAGTAAGCAGAGGCTACCGCCATTTTCACTTGTCAATACAATATTAAAATTTGAAGTCAAAGCAAAGAGTATAGAACCGACAAGTCATTTCACTTCGGCGGCCATCTTTGAAACGCCTCTCGGGCATTCAAGTGCAGCTCCTATCTCTTTGAATGGGGAAATGTCAAATTCTCCAAAGCTGTTTGCCAGGCTTTCGATTAAATTTCATATTTGAAATCACCAATGAAATCTGACAACTGTCTCATAAACTTTGTTTCTAAACGCTCGAATCATGACAAAAAAATATATTTTTCAGGTTGGATTAGGCTAATGCGCATGCGCAGTCCTAATTGCGCGTCTCTTGTGCCTCATTTCGGAGGCGCGCGACTGACTGTTTCTATAGAAACCGGAGCTTCTAACTGCCGCTGCAGTGACGCGATGACTTTACCAATCGGCGATTGGCTTATTTAGAAGGGGGGACTTATTCCGTCATATTGCGCGTTGCACTTTCTCTCATTCAAAACAATACGAGTGAAGCGTCTTGTGTTATTCTATAGTCTTTGTTTTCAGTGTTTTCCTTTTTTATTTAATTTTTTTAATTACTTAGATAATCTTTGTTAATTCTGCTGTCACATGTATTGTATTACGTTTCTTTGTTGATGTGCTTAATCCTTTTACAAAAATGAAATGTGATATCCAATTTGATAAAATCAGTTACAAAATTACTTCTGACACCATTCCTGTTTGTATTTAATGAATTGTGTTGCGAGTGAAGTGTGTTGTTTTATACGTCCAACAAATATTTCTGACCACAAACTTGAAGGCTTCTCATCTGCCACTTCCTCTGAAAAGATGTGGCTCTGAGTTGAATCCCTTTATAAAGAATGCAGTTTCACATCCAAAAGCAGAAGTACTGTACAAGGAGGAAATAAAAAATCTTTGAAACCCACTGGCTGGAATTTGTTGAGTATTTTTTCCTTGGACGTAGCATAATATTTATTCCATGTAAACATGGTTAGACTGATATATTCAACTATCTGTTAGCGTCTCATGCATGACACCATCGCCATTCTAAAAACACAGTGCTAAAAAGTTGAATTAAAACAGGTTGAGACCTTGTTATTTCTGCACTGCATCATAAAATTTAACGCAAAAACATTTTGTGTGAACAGCCCATTAGGGCGTTGTGGGTAGATGTTTACTGCAAGTCAAGAGCTGAGACCTCGAGTCTTAATGATATACTGGTTGAGTTATTCAATTTAAAGGTGCAATGGGGGATTCTCTACAGAATTTTTTTTTTGTTATGCTAGTTGAAAGTCTCACAGCTGAAAGTCTCACAGCCTGCTAGCAATCACTATGTTAAGCTGTCTAAATGTATTTTTTTTTAACAAATACATATCTGCGGAAAGCGTAGGACCATAAAATGTTTCCTCAAACATTGCATTCGGTCCGAATAAAATGATAGCATGTGTTCCCTGTCAGTCAACTTGTTTTTGCATACATCTACGCTGCACAGACAGAGCGAGAATGTAAGACAACAACAACTTTAGTTTAGTCGTACTGTTACTCACTGTCAGTGTTGGTGGTAACGCATTACAAGTAGCTTGAGGTATGTAATCAGATTACTTTTTCAAGTAACTAGTAAAGTAATGCATTTATTATTTTTTCAATTTACAACAAAATATCCAAGTTGCTTTTTCAAATAAGTAACGCGTTACTTTTTCACAATTATTGACTGACAGCTCTCCTTGTCCCCATGTTGAGAGAAATAAAGTGCAGAGGTGTTGTGTGCGCTGTGTGAACATGATGGTTACTGTAGTTCTAGACTAAATGTGAACATGCATTTACTCATATCACTTGCACGAAAACATTCAGTATTCCTCAAAATGAATAAAAACAGTGAAATTACAATCTCAGAAGTTTACACAAACCTGTAATTACACAAATATACTTTATGTATGTCACTTTAATAACATTGCCTTTACTCTAATTCAACCATACTAACAAGATAAAATTACTTTATATAAGATTTAGAAATGAGAATGTTGAACTTCCTTCTGTATCTTATTCTTCTTTAATCCAGAACGGCAGCACAGCTGAAAGGTTTGTTTGAGCTGCTCCCTCTACTGTACAGGCATAAATATGCATTTCCTTCAGCCTGAGGCTTATTCATTTCACTCTTGGTGTGAAAGGGCCTTAACATTTTGCCAAAAATATAACTTTTTTTATTAAAAAACAAACACACAAACCCAGCCCATGTAAGAAAAAGTTACGCAAAAGTAATGGAACATTACTTTTCATAAAAAGTAACTAAGTAACACAATAAGTTACTTTTTAGGGAGTAACGCAATATTGTAATGCATTACTTTAAAAAGTAACTTTCCCCAACACTGCTCACTGTACTGTAAAGGTTTCTCACAGGTGAATGACAAATTATGTAATCCAATAACTTTTGTTTCTAGTCGTCTCGCTTCTGGTCTGTGCGTGATTTGGAGGCGGCGTGGCTTTGAACGGTGATTTGCAGGAGGGGGGTGGTATGCTTTCAGTGCTAGCTGGCTAAACTTAGCACTTCCAAGATCACCTATTTGCACGTTTAAGGCTGGGATTGTTTTATTGTTAGCCATAAAAAAGTTTGATCATTTCTTTTCAACAAACCCCATGATTTGAGGTATCGTTATTGTCTGTAGCAAATGGTGCAGAATGAGTTACATACCAAAGTGTAATACTTAGTGTTGAGCAATAGCCTGGCTTAGCAAGCACCACTAATTAAATAGCAAATTAACATGAAAAATTAGAAATTCAAAATGGAGAAAAAAAAAAAAGAAAAAAAAAACTTCAGCACATTCATCTTACTTTTAAGTTTACAGGGTTCATATGCTGTTAACATCAAATAAAAGATAGAATAAAAAAAATTAATAAATAGAAGCTAGAAGAGTTAGAGAACTAGTTTTGGAAGCCATATTGAATAATTGTTCTTCAGAAGATCAAAGTTTTTCTCCTATTATATAAAGAAAAAAGAACTGACTGATTTATCATCAAACCAGATGGAATCAGACATATCAAAAGGCAGAAAAAATTATTACATGAAAGAACATAGAGCCCAGGATGAATACCAGACAAAGACAGATTATATTAAAAACTATGCATGTTTATTCATTAAGTTAATTAGTAAACATAAATTATACATACATAAACATATAAAACACAGGTTGGAGTGGTAGTGTGACATTTAACATAGCCCTGAGTAACATGGAAATAACCTCTTTGGTCACTTTTATTACTTTATTTAACTTCAGGCATGTTTTAGAACAGTTTTAAAATTTAACTTGTTAGAAAAGGTCTGCCATGTAAATACATGAAGTGCTACAAGCTGCCTCGTTTTCAATTACAAAGTCCAAAAATATTAAGAACGATAATGACAATACAACTACTGCAATACAAATTCTTTCATGTTATTACAAAGTGTATGATTTTAACATCAACACTGCTCTACATATTGGCTTTGGTGGCATAATTTTGCCCTTGACCTTAAATAAATATACAAGTACTTCCCTTTTAGAAGCCCAAGAAAATATCTTCTGGACTGATCTCAGACATTTCTGGCCCAACACAAAGTTTCTTCAGAACTGATTAAACAAGAATCTTCCATACATCCCTGTTTTGTGTCAGCAATGAATCATTTCCTTTTCCGCTACTCCTTAAAGCTTACACTTCTGAAAAATGTGAAGTTAAACAGGTTACTTTAAATCATATAAGCACGGTTATGAATATCACACAAGAAATAATATCTGCAGCAGTTTTACAAGCAGGTTTCAGGTAATCCTCACTTTTCTGGTGTCTTGTCTACGGAGCGCTCTGGTGTGCGGAGGATGGAGCGCTCAGGAGAGGTAGGCCGGGGACTGAGAGAGGTGCTGAGAGGGGAAGAGCTTCGCAGTGAAGAGAAAGATAAGCCCTGTCTGCGCATTTCCTGCACAGCTCTCTCCCTACCACAGAAAAACAATGCCACACATTCATCAACATTTCACAAACCAGCATACCAAGATCATAGCAGGCACATGCAAGAAACGTTATGTAGACTATTCCAAATGGTTCTATGATGGTTAGGAAGCTCAGTACTTTTTGTCTCACCTTTCAAAGCGCTCAGTGGTTAGTTGTCTCTTTAGGACATCCATTTCTGTCTGTAGCTGAGACACTTTTCCACGCAGCTGAGAAACCTCTCTAGCATGACCAGCCCTATGAATACATACATTTTGAGATGTCGAAACAAAAGGCAAATACGTTTTTATAAGTAGCATTGCTTTTTAACTGTGCTGGATTGCAGTAAAACATCCTTATTTGATTGATGTCTGTTTGTTCCGCATGCTGCTATCGCCATGGCAACTGCACACTTGCACTAGGAAACACTATTGAGAAACTGCTTGTTTGGAGGAAAGCAACATTCAATGGACTCTTTATGCAGCCTTAAAGAGGACACAATCCTCTGTGTATGCCAAAGACAAATGCTTTACACAGTTCCCTGTATAACAGACTCTAACAGGAAACAATAAATAATGCGATTACACATAAAACATTGGCAGAATTACTCCACACATTGTATAATCAATATACACACACACACATATATAGCCCCCTGATGTTTTAGAGCGCCGTCAGTTAAAAACAAACATGTAGTTTGCTCCCCTCTAAATGACTGGGTGGGGCTGGTTTGCCTCCATCTGTTCTGTTTCCCAATGATCCCTTATTCCTTTCTCTGGACAACTTGTGTACAGAAGCTCTGTGTATCACACACTACTGTAAAGTGACATCACTGACCGAGGGTCTCCATGCCTAATCGATAATGAAATTCGTCAATTACATTTTATATTATATTGATAAGTTGTTTTAGCCCTACAGATCAGAGTGTGAAGCATCTACTTAATCCTTCCTATTTGTAAAGGGTTTCATTACATTTGGTCCTCTTTGAAACACATACCAATGATGTAGTTTGATTTATTTTTAATCTATTATTTTTAGGGATGCACCGGCACCACTTTTTCTAGATGGAGACTGATTTTTTTGGTACTCGTTGATGCCTGTATTTTTATTGCATTTGTAAATTTTAAATATATTAGGTAGAGAAACGAAAAGAATATGAATCATATTCGTTGGTTTAATTTGTTAAGCAAATGAATATTTCCTTCAGTTATTTTCATGCTTAATTATGCCAGTTAAAATGTATAATCTTCTGTTACTTTCACTAATTAATGTAAATTTAAAACATTGTTAAAGACAAGTAAACAGTCAGTAATAAAATAAGAACAAATAATCCAATTACAAATAGCAAAAATGAATACAATAGAGCAAAGATACAAATGAAATAAACACTGCTTTTCAGGTTTTTCAGTAGGTCTAACAGTAGTTTTCAGGTACAGAATTTGTATAAAGTAATCAAATGTAAAATAACACTGCATAGTCTTCACTGTATAAATTAAATATAGATGAATATTTATTAAAGTTACAGAAGTCATTCAGTCAAGAGCAGTGAGTGATTTCTGTCTTTTCTTGTTTGATTAACATTAAAAACACAGAAGCAGGTTTATCAAACTGCTGTCCCTTTGAAGGGTTAGTTCACACAAAAATGAAAATTCTGTCATTAAGTACTCACCCTCATGTCATTCCACACCCGTAAGACCTCCGTTCATTTTCGGAACACAAATTAAGATATTTTTGATAAAATCCGATGGCTCAGTGAGGCCTGCATAGCCAGCAAGATCATTTCCTTTTTCAATGCCCAGAAAGGTAATAAAAACATATTTAAAACAGTTCATGTGACTACAGTGGTTCAACCTTAATATTATAAAGTGACAAGAATACTTTCTGTGTGCCAAAAAATAACGACTTTATCCAACAATATCTAGTGATGGGCGATTTCAAAACACTGCTTCATGAAGCTTCGAAGCTTTACAAATCTTTTGTTTTGAATCAGTGATTCAGAGCGCCAAAATCACGTGATTTCAGTAAACAAGGCTTCGTTATGTCATAAGTGTTTCAAAAATTCATAAATTTCAATAGTTCACGTGACTTTGGCAGTTTGTTGCGTGCTCCGAACCACTGATTCGAAACAAAAGATTCGAAGCATCATGAAGCAGTGTTTTGAAATCGCCCATCACTAGATATTGTTGAATAAAGTCGCTATTTTGTTTGTTTTTTTGGTGCACAAAAAGTATTCTCGTCGCTTTATAATATTAAGGTTGAACCACTGTAGTCACATGGAACTGTTTTAAATACGTCATTAGTACCTTTCTGGGCATTGAAAAAATAAATGATCTTTCTGGCAATGCAGGCCTCACTGAGCCATCGGATTTTATCAAAAATATCTTAATTTGTGTTCTAAAGATGAATGAAGGTCTTACAGGTGTGGAACGACATGAGGGTGAGTGATTAATGACAGAATTTTCATTTTTGGGTGAACTAACCCTTTAAGACTGAATGCACTGATCCAATATACTGTTACACATGAGTTTTATTTCTCAACTGTCTCAACAGACATTACCAACTGTTTACTAGGATACTTGCCAAGACAGGTGTTTTGTGTGAATTCATCAGTTCAAGCGCAAGAGGACATGAAAGAGAAATCAATGCAGTATTCAAGCGCTGTTTGAGACACGGCTTTCTGGGCGTGCGCTTCGGATGTTTGTGCACAGTAAACTTTTTGTCCTGTAAACGTCCTGTAATAATGTACCATTTGTTATACATGTTTGATCTATTGTCGTGTTTCTTTGTCACAAGCACTGTTCTGTACACACCGTATGGTATCGGTGTATCCCTAATTATTATTCTACATACACCACCATTCAAAAGTTTGATGTCACTAAGATTTTTTTTTTTTAAATAAACTATTAGTTTTATTCAGGAAGGATGCATTAAATTAACCTAGAGTAACAGTAAAGACAATTATAATCTCACAAAAGACTTCTATTTCATATAAATGCTGTTCTCTCGAACTTTCTATTAATCAAACAATCTTGAATCATGGTTTCCACAAAAACATTAAGCAGCACAACTGTTTTTAACATTGATAATAATATATAATACATTTCTTGAGCATTAGATCAGCATATTAGAATGATTTCTGAAGGATCATGTGACACTGAAGACTGAAGTAATGATGCTGACAATTCAGCTTTGCATCATTACATTTTAAAATATATTGAAATAGAAAAATAATTATTTAAAAATTCTCACAATATTACTGTTTTTATCATATTTTTGATCAAATAAATTCAGCTTTGGTGAGCATAAGAGACTTCTTTCAAAATCATTTAAAAAAAAAATCTTACCAACTAACTTTAACAGTAGAGTAATAGTAACAAAAAAATTAAAAATTGGCTCTTTTGCTCATTGTTTTTCCACTTACGTTTTGCTGTCAGCGAGAGCGAGGCGGTCCTTCAACACTTTGAGCTCAGACTCTTTCTCGCTGGCACTCAGGTGCGTCTGAAACTCCTTCTGTCGATTCGTAGAGAGCAGAGTCTCAAGATTGCGTACCGTCCGACGCTCACTGTCAAGCTGCTTTTTCAGAAGCTCTGTCTCAGAGCGCACATCCTCCAGTTCACCCGTCACCTGAGGTTGGTGTTAAAAACTTAGTGTTAGTTAGTCGTGCATTCGCTTACTTTCAAACCCTTTCTAAAGATGAAGTTGACATGGGCGAATGGTGTGCGTGTAAGTCTTACTCTCTCCAGCTCCATGCTCTTAGCTGTCAGCTGGCGAACGGTGAGCTCTTTGCTGGAGTCGAGCTTAACGCACAGTTCTCTGACAGAGGCCAGATCTGCCAATACTGAGGCTTTCTCGGCTCGAGCTGCCTGGACCTCCTCTTCCAAACGAGACATTGCCCGTGCCAGCGATGACACCTGAGCTTCATATGCTTGCAGAGCATTCAAGTGCTGAGAGAAAACACAGGTTATGAGGCAATGGAAAACATTTATGTTTACATGACAATGATGTACTAAAAACGGAAAAGTTTTTTCTTTTCCTTTTTTCTTGTACAGGTGACAATGTTGCCAAAATTATCCCCATTCACATGAAACCGAGAAAACAACTAAAAACGCTGTATTTTGCATGCCACGCCAATAGTTGGCGATGTCATTTTGTAAAGAAAAACTACGCACCAATAGAATGAACACGTAATACGCATGACGTCAATGTTTACACAAATATGCATTTTTGTAGTTTACGAGTACGAGTAGTTTTGTAGTTTTCAAAAGTTTGCATTTTCAGGCCCCCAAAACAGCATTGCCGTATAATGAAAAGTAGGGATGGGTGATATGGACTTAAAAATATATCACGATATTTTCTGGTATTTATTGCAATAGCGATAACAATATCAATGACGATATAAATATTACCATTCTTCACTGTTTTTGGCTACAAAGGATAGCTGCATGCAGTCTTACAAGTCTCATAAACAAAATTTGATCTAAAGTAAAACATATCCATCATCAAATAGGCTCCTGTAATACACAAATTACATAAAAGAATTTAAAAAAAACCCAGTAAAAATCCAAACACCAGCCTTGCAGAAATGGAAAAGTTGCAGATATACAGTGGGTACGGAAAGTATTCAGACCCCCTTAAATTTTTCACTCTTTGTTATATTGCAGCCATTTGCTAAAATCATTTAAGTTCTTTTTTTT
>RJVU01072567.1:7935-53995 GCA_003731715.1 Anabarilius grahami | reverse complement strand
CATCTCAAGGATGATCAGAAGAAATGGACAGCACCTGAGTTAAATATATGAGTGTCACAGCAAAGGGTCTGAATACTTAGGACCATGTGATATTTCAGTTTTTCTTTTTTAATAAATCTGCAAAAATGTCAACAATTCTGTGTTTTTCTGTCAATATGGGTTGCTGTGTGTACATTAATGAGGAAAAAAAAATGAACTTAAATGATTTAAGCAAATGGCTGCAATATAACAAAGAGTGAAACATGTAAGGGGGTCTGAATACTTTCCGTACCCACTGTACTTTTCTTCTGTAAAAGTGCAGAGAATGTTCAAATAGTGCAACTGTGCTGAAAAACATTGCACAATAATAATTACACACAATAATTCAAATCAATTACATTACCACCCACTACGGGACAAACCGGTTTTATGTTCTCAATGGCTGAATAATTCCAAATGAACATTATTTTTTACAGGAAAATACAACAAATAATATCGTTTACATGTAGCACGTCAGTTCTGTGTGGAAAGTCAAAGTCTCTTGCTCTCTCTTTGATTGTTTGAGAAACACTGAGCGCTCTCAACAAAGTGACGGCGAGTTGGGCGCCTTACACTAGTGTTTACTGTGCGTCAAATACACTGTGCATTCATTGAGATGAACTGAAATAGTCTGCTTTACAGATCGCAAAACTCTCAAGCACTCAGTCAGAGTGTTCGGCGAGTGAACTTATATCTGTGTGTACCAGTTCCAGATTGTAGAGGTAGCTCCTCGTTTAGTGATAAACTCCTTCTTAGCTTCATGTCCGCCTTCCACCATAGTTGTTTTCGCTCTGCACATGAGCTGCGAAGGGGTCCACACAGAAATACATCATCAACTAGGCTTTATCGTTATTATTGCAGGAAGACTAATTCTTATCGTGGGGAGAATTTTTTCAGGTTTATCGCAAATGATAAAGTATCGGCCATCGCCAATGAACAGCCAAAACGCATAAGAAGTTTTCCATTTTTAGTTGATATCGGTGTCAGGTAAACAGCCCCTTAGCATGATCCTCATGTCACTCGTACCTCCTGTATCTCTCTGTCCTGCAGTGAGACTCTCTCTCTGAGGTGCCTGCGCTCTGTGTCGGATGAAAGCAGCTCCAATCTAATGGAGTTGTTTAGCCCTTCGGCCTGCTGCAGCTTCAGCTCTCTATCCTCTGACTCAGTGTGGATGTTTCGAAAACGCTCCAGCATGTCCCTGTTCTCCTGTTCCTATACACAACATGGATAAACCAGCGTCAGTGCAAAAACAAACTAAAGTAGTTGCTAAATGACTACATATGCATTTGATATGCAATGAAATTCAATTGAATTTAATTCTGCATTTAACTGAACTTTTTTTCCAATTAGTATTTTTAATATTTTTATTAATATTAATTTTTCCATGAATATAATTTTGGGTTCAAACAATAATTGATAATTGGCCACAATGACCACCTGTTCAAGACCCCTAAACAGTTTAATTCAACTATTTATAGAACAATGGCATCTTTAATCAAATTGGTTTTGCCAATGTTTTAAAAAAAAGCAATAATCCATTTAATTCTGTGTGCGACAATGATTCTACTATGGATAAGGAGGTTTTAATAAACATATTTTAAGTTTACCTCTGAGAAAATAACTTAAGTCACCTTTCATGACTTTCTGGTAATTCCGTTTTACATTTTTTTATTTTAATATAATAATTTTATATCATAAACTGGTAATATTGACATAATTTCGACGTGTCATTTCAAATTGCTGGAGTGTTTTTCCTCTCCATCTCTCACCTTGGCAGCCATTAGGCTTTCTATCCGCGCCACCTCAGAGATGTATGAATGAACTCTGAGCTTCAGTTCATCCCTCTCATTCAGAGCTTCCTGCATTTCTGCATGCACAGCCTGGAGAAAGGGACACAAAAATGTGAGCATGTGAAATGTTCACTGGTCACAGATGTCACTTGAACAGGAGTGGGTTCACTTTTCTTATCTACTGGTGTGTACCTGATTTTCTCTGGTCATGGTGGCCAGATCATCCTGTAACCTGCGGTTCTCTCTCAGCGCGACCTCTCTGTCTCGACTAACTGCTGAGAGTTCCTCTTGTGATTGATCCAGCTGTCTGCGTAGGCTAGCGATTTCCCTCTCTCGACTGCTCAACGCCCCCTTCAGCTGACTAAAATATATGTCATAAAAACACTGAAGACCTTCAATTCCTTTCTAACAAGGCAGAAACATCCCATCATTCTGAGAACATACATTTTAACAACAGAAAACAGACACTTACTCCAAAGAGTTCTCCAAGTCAGTGACTGTTAGCCGGACTTCCAACAGAGTCTTTTCCTGTAGATCAAACCTTACTTTATAAAGCAGTACCACAAAAATGTTAAATAATTTACTGAATGCAACTAGTTATCTTCTCTACAAATATGACCAAACATTCTGTATTGACAACAGCGCTGTAATAAGACGTCCCCTCATACTGTGTGCTGAGTATCAGCAGTACCTTCCTGTGGATCTCCTCCTGTAGCAGCACCACACTCTCAGTCTTCTGGTCCACATCGTCCTGCAGGGCGTCTTTCTCTTGGTCTAGAGATGCTATTGTGTTCTGCAGAGCTGCAACCTCATCCTTCTGAGATGAACCATGTCTACTCAGATCAGCTGCACAATAACACAGCATTTAGAATCTTCTTTTCACATAACAAATTTTTACATCTATTAGAGCTGCACGATTAATTGTTAAAAGATCATGATCTTGATCACCTACGCAATCTTATTCCTAAATGACAACAATTCTGCTATGTCTATTAATCTTTTGACAAGTACGATCACAGCGATTTAAATCAGCTGCTGACCTAGAGAGAGCAGTTATCATGTGTAGGCATGAAACAGCTTCATAGTCTTTTCAATCACACAATATCATTATTTCTGTTACAAACATTTGAATAATTACAGAAGTACTGGGATAAAAGTTTATAGTTCAAATATAAACTGATGTCTACAGTAGGGATCAAAATAGAGCAAATCACCTTTTGAAAGTAACTTGGCGCTTCAAATAACGTTTGTATAAATTACATTGTTACACTAGTAGGTGGCGACAAATGACTGTTAATGGTGCTGTATGTAATTTGTTTGACTGTACTAAAGCATAAAAATATCATAATATGTTTGCAGATATTTAGGAATCATGCATCAGTTCACATTCGAAATATGAGTTCCATGCTGGAATGTTTTTGTTTTTGTCTGTGAGATGCCACCCACTGCCAGGGATGCCAGTTGGTGGAAAACACAGCTTATAGCAGCCATGGACCCAAGCAAATTAACTGGGTCAGAGATCGCAGATTCTACCCAACCTAACAAGCCTGAGCATCCATCTGTCCAGTATGTCCAGAGACATATTAAACATGGATAAATCAACTCATGTTTTTTAAAAATAGTATAAATATTAAGGATTGAATTTAAATAAGTATTTGATTTAAACAATGGCATGTTGCCTTCAAGCATTTCCCAGTTATGTAAACATTGCTTTCAACTTCTCAATTATTCAGATAAAGACCCTGTAATCTGTTATACGTTACATGTACTTACTATAGTATTAATAGTACATTATAATTACAATGCATAATTACAAGCAACTAAACCTAAACGAAACCCATATGAATAGTAGAAGTTATTAATATTGCTCAGTGCTTATTTGTGTAACTACACTGTAACAAGGACACTAATAAAGTAAATAATGTGTAACCTAAATTAGTATTGGCTTAGTACTGAAGTAACGGTACTTCTGACACCCCTAATACAGAGATGCATAAGAGAAAACAGGAAAGAAGAGAGATAAAGATGTGCATTTGAGTAAATCAGTGCAACAAAGAGTGCAACACTGCAAGAAACACACACCGATTTTCTCTTCTAGTTTGTCGATCTGTTGGTGAGCTGCCTGCAGTTCACTGGTCTTCACAGATAATCTGTGCTGAACATCTGAGAGAGACTGCTCCATCTGCTCCTGCAGAAGCCTAAACACACACACACAAACACAGAGACAAATGTGAAATATCAAGCTGCTTTGGAATTTTGGGTGGTACATATTTAAGCACAAGTACGACAGGCATAAATGTCCATCTACAGTGATGGTACACAAACACACAGACCTGAGCGCACCGATCTCAACTCTGTGCTGTGTGGCCTCCTCTACATTCTGCACCAGTACTGCTGACTGAGACTTCAGCTCCTTCTCAACGGCAACACGACTCTCCTTCAGCACAGCGACCTGAGTGCGCAGATCAGCCTTCTCTCTCTCCAGCTACACACACAGTAATGCATCACATTATGAGATGCATCATTTAAGGGCACAAAAATGGCATTTGGAATTAGCTCATAACTATCCAGACATGACTAAACACAAAAAAACTGGTCATATTTGTGAAACTATAAACAGTTCAAGCACTATTAGTGTTGTACCATCTCAATAGTGTTCTCCAGGTCAAGAATCCTGATCTCCTCTTGTCCTCGGTCTGTTAGAGCTGAGCTCTGGGCAACCTGTAAAGAGAGAGAGAGAAAAAAAAAACACTGGCAGCTTTATTTTTGGCAACTTTCCCCTTAACACACAGCTATACCACTCACCCTACAAGTGCAGTACAGTTTAGAAGTGTATTGCTGAATTCCAAACGCACAACTCCAACCACAGAAAACTGCTTGTACATACTTGGGAGCTATTTATGGTCTGCTAAAAAAAAAAAAACTAAACTCATTTGCAAACACACAGACACATACCTTGAGTCTGTCTCTAAGCATTTCCCTCTCAGCAGTAACTCTCTGGAGTTCAGCTTCAGTCTGTTCACTGTCGTCTCTGATCCTGTGCTGGAGTTCAGAGGACTCAAGCTCCCTTTGGACACGTCTCAGCTCCTCCTGAGTCTATATTTAAATCACATGCACAGCTATTCCCAAAGAAAACAGCTAGATGTGTATCTTAACTTAAATGGATACTTCACCAAAAAATAAAATATCTGTTATCATTTACTCATGCTCATCTAGTTCCAAACGTGTTTGACTTTCTTTCTTCAAATGAACACAAACGTAGATTTTTAGAATAATAATCCACCTGTGAGTCCATATAATGCAAGTGGATAGGTTGCATTATGTGCAAAAGTTGACACTTCAAAAACCACGCAAATAGCACAACAGTAATTCATACGACCCCAGTGGATGAATCAATGCCTTCTGAAGTGAAACAATAGGTGTGGGTGAGAAAAATACTAATATTGACTAACTTTTTAAATTTTAAATTATCAAATTCCAGCCAGCTTATTCACGAGTTCACGCTTGACGTAAAATGTCAGCACAATGTGCAGCTCATACAAAAAGTGGCGCTTCACAACATGCTAATGTTTACGTCAAGCGTGAATTCATGAATGCCAGTATGACAGTTGGCTGGAAGCAAGAGACAGTAAATAATGAAATAATTTTGGCTGGAGTAAATCACAAAGTGATGGTTACATGAAGAAGCTTCTGACATTCTGATTTCAGACAGCAAACAGATGAAAAGCTTTGCAGGTAGCAGGTGGCGTCTCACCTGCTGGTACTGTGAGCTGAGCTGGTCTCTCTCTGCAGTCAGTAGTTTAACTCTGGTCTGGATGTCCTCTATATGTTTCTCAAAGCCCAGGAGCACTGACTGTAGCTCATCCCTCTCCTTCACTACACGAGAGAGCTCAGCATCACCATCTCTCTAGAAATAATGTAAATAGTCAATGTAAAATGTAAATTTTTAAATAATAAAAAATAGTCAGTTTCCCAGCAAGGTTTGGCCCAATCATGTGCAATATTGATATTTTGGTAAATAATTTTAATAATTTAAATAACTGTCTTAAAGGTGTAATATGTAATATTTTCTGTCTGCTAGAGGTCGCTAGAGGCCTATTCAAAACAAAGGCGTAGCTTGATGACGCCAAGTTTGAACGTGGAATCTTGTGACATGTGGTCTAGAATTCGGATAAAACCCCCATACCGAGGATAATGCGGGTATGACGCAATACACAGGCGGCGACTCACACGTCCCATGCAATTTGCAATGTTCTCACGATTTACAAATAGTTGCAAACATTTGGGATATTGTAAGTATTCAACTGGACAAAATATATAACACTGGCCTAGTGGTTTTTGGATATTTTACTGCAAAACTCATTGCACCTTTAAATAAAGAGTCAATAATCCATAAAATGGCCACAAAAAAAAAAATCCTGCCGCCTTGTTGGAAAATCAGTTATGATATACAAACCCGATTCCAAAAAAGTTGGGACACTGAACAAATTGTGAATAAAAAAGGAATGCAATAATTTACAAATCTCATAAACTTATATTTTATTCACAATAGAATATAGATAACATATCAAATGTTGAAATTGAGACATTTTGAAATGTCATGCCAAATATTGGCTCATTTTGGATTTCATGAGAGCTACACATTCCAAAAACGTTGGGACAGGTAGCAATAAGAGGCCGGAAAAGTTAAATGTACATATAAGGAACAGCTGGAGGACCAATTCTCAACTTATTAGGTCAATTGGCAACATGATTGGGTATAAAAAGAGCCTCTCAGAGTGGCAGTGTCTCTCAGAGTGGCAGTGTCTCTCAGAAGTCAAGATGGGCAGAGGATCACCAATTCCCCCAATACTGCGGCGAAAAATAGTGGAGCAATATCAGAAAGGAGTTTCTCAGAGAAAAATTGCAAAGAGTTTGAAGTTATCATCATCTACAGTGGACAATATCATCCAAAGATTCAGAGAATCTAGAACAATCTCTGTGCGTAAGGGTCAAGGCCGGAAAACAATACTGGATGCCCGTGATCTTCGGGCCCTTAGACGGCACTGCATCACATACAGGAATGCTACTGTAATGGAAATCACAACATGGGCTCAGGAATACTTCCAGAAAACATTGTCGGTGAACACAATCCACCATGCCATTCGCCGTTGCCAGCTAAAACTCGATAGGTCAAAAAAGAAGCCATATCTAAACATGATCCAGAAGCGCAGGCGTTTTCTCTGGGCCAAGGCTCATTTAAAATGGACTGTGTCAAAGTGGAAAACTGTTCTGTGGTCAGACGAATCAAAATTTGAAGTTCTTTTTGGAAAACTGGGACGCCCCAAGTTGTTATCTGCGCTCAGTTCAGAAGCCTGCATCTCTGATGGTATGGGGTTGCATGAGTGCGTGTGGCATGGGCAGCTTACACATCTGGAAAGGCACCATCAATGCTGAAAGGTATATCCAAGTTCTAGAACAACATATGCTCCCATCCAGACGTTGTCTCTTTCAGGGAAGACCTTGCATTTTCCAACATGACAATGCCAGACCACATACTGCATCAATTACAACATCATGGCTGAGTAGAAGGAGGATCCGGGTACTGAAATGGCCAGCCTGCAGTCCAGATCTTTCACCCATAGAAAACATTTGGCGCATCATAAAGAGGAAGATGTGACAAAGAAGACCTAAGACAGTTGAGCAACTAGAAGCCTGTATTAGACAAGAATGGGACAACATTCCTATTCCTAAACTTGAGCAACTTGTCTCCTCAGTCCCCAGACGTGTGCAGACTGTTATAACAAAAAGAGGGGATGCCACACAGTGGTAAACATGGCCTTGTCCCAACTTTTTTGAGATGTGTTGATGCCATGAAATTTAAAATCAGCTTTTTTTTACCTTAAAATGATACATTTTCTCAGTTTAAACTTCCACATCATTGCATTGTTTTTATTCACAATTTGTACAGTGTCCCAACTTTTTTGGAATCGGGTTTGTATAAAATAAAGGTAATAAGGAAATAATGTATGCATATTGCATACAAATGTATAGATGTAATAAAATACTTTATAAATAATTGTAATTATATTTAACATTTTCACATTGAATAATATTTTTCATATAGATTTCTTCATTCCATTTTCATTCACTTTTACATTATTTTTATTTTTTTTAATGATCAGCTCATTATTTATTTCAAACCAAAAGTATATTGTTAACTGGAAGGTTTATTTACATTTCATCTGGTTGTGCATCTTCAGAATTATGCAGGAATTATTAAAACTGTTAAAACCCTACTTAAACCATGTATCATCATTGTAATTAAGAAGTAACTGTCAGCTTGCACCTTTTCATACCAGCTGCCTCTTCCTCTGGGGCTCCTCCCCCTGCCTGGACTAGGGGTGGGGCTTTTGTCTGTCCTGCCCCTAACCAGACGGTACCGCTCCACCTCCTGTTTGTAATAATTCCTTTCCTCCTCTAAACTTTTCACAAAGGCATCTAGACGGGATGGAGAGTGATCCTTGCCACACATCCCATGCCTTGCACGCATTCGCTCTAATTCTAGAATCATCTCCTTATCTGAAACAAATACAGCACTAAAATTAAACAGGTGAATGACAAACCATATATCACTTAATACATAAAGACGAGTGTTACATCTCACCAGCCCGTGTCATTGCTTCTACTTTGTCCTGAAGTCTCTTTTTGTCTTCTTCCAGAAAGTTTATCAGTCCCTCCATCTTGTCATTCTGTTCTTGAAGATCAAGTAGTTGATCCCTCAAACGGTCTTTCACGTGATCTCCATCTGCCATATCCTGCAACAAATCATTGCAAGCTTTAGACATTTGACAGAGTCTAATGGACCATAACAAAGCATTAACACTAGGGTTGTGCATGAGCATGAGTTCTGCTAGTAAAAACATTGTCTGCTGTAGGCAACAATGAAATATAATTTTCTGACTGAATCTCTCACCTAAATCACAGTTAAAACTGATGGTGTATGTACTTCAAATTTGGATGATGCAAATGTTTTTTAATTTGTCATTCTTGTCCTTTTTAAAAAATAAATATAGTTTATTATTGCTGTATTGTCGTAAATTTATTATTGTGTTATTACTACTGCATTAAAAAAATTTTGTTCTGAAACAAAATACAGTTGTTATTTACATGTCATCCTTGCAAAACAATTTTTATTTTCAGATAAACAGACACATTTTTTGTGTGCGTGTTAAGATGAATTAACTGCAAAATTACTTGAAATGCCCATGGGCCAGTAATAAAGAGTGGGATATCTGAAAGGCTAATAATCATTCAATCCAACATAAAGACATTCCTTACAGTCAGAAATCTTTAATTGACATTTTAAATTATTTACACAAAGATGGTAAACAAAAACACATAAACATTATACAGGAGCTATATTAAACCATCCATGTCATGTCAGTCCAGACAGAATAAATGTGCTGTTCTGAACCAGATGGTTAATTTAACAGCTCATTTCACATGCTGCTGTGTGGACAGTGGACCATGCACATACCCGTCTTAATGTAGAGATGACCTCCTCCAGGTCCTCTAGCTCCCGCTGTTGACGCTGAATCTCTTTCTAGAGATAGAGTCAGTATAAGTATCACTACATAAAGCTAAATATTTAAAATATTAAAATCCAAGAATACAATGAGAATATTAATATTATGATCAGCATTACTAATTAATATAAATAAATACTACTAATATAAAAATATTACAATTAATATATATGCTGCAAATCCTTTTTTTTTATTCCACATATCATAANTAATCTGATATTATAGTCTCTATGACTGTTCTAGGCTCTTTTTCCCCAAAGCATTATGAGCTAAGTTGATCATAGAGAATATTGGTGGCAATGGTCTCCATGATCAATTTGGGCTCACTGGGCTCTTTAAGCAATGAAACAAACAAACAAACAAAAAATAAAAAAATAAATAGAAAAAGAAAGGCAGATGTTAACAAAACAGCTAAAAATCTAAAATTATATATCAATATTTTGGAAAAACAGTTTCATTCCAACTCACACATTAAGAGTAACACTGAGGCTTAATTTAAAAAATTTTTTTTTTTACAAGTATAGACCCCGCTGAGATTACCTTGGCCTCTTCCAGCTCCATGTCAGCAGTCTCTAGAAC
Source organism: Anabarilius grahami (assembly GCA_003731715.1). Taxonomy (NCBI): domain Eukaryota; kingdom Metazoa; phylum Chordata; class Actinopteri; order Cypriniformes; family Xenocyprididae; genus Anabarilius; species Anabarilius grahami. The sequence goes on along the minus strand of RJVU01072567.1, from coordinate 44,040 downwards.
CATCTCTTTGTCTTTCTCTAGCTGCTGGGCGAGCTGGTCTATTTGAGAGAGCTCCTGACACAGCTCTTGATTTCGAGCACTCAGGTCAGCCACCTCACTAGACACAGTCTTCTTCCTCTGCTGCAGTCCGTCAATTCTCTGCTCCAGGGATCTGTTGGTCTCCTGCAGATACTCTATCTGAAAGAGGAAATTAGTTATTATCAGAGGGGGGGTTAATGTCCACCTGGAAATAAACACCTGCAAACAGAAAAGGGTGATGGATATCAGTCTGAACTAGGATTGTCAAACGTACCGGTACCAGTCGGTACTTAAAAAAAAAGAAAGAAAAAAAAAAAAAGTAGTTGACGGTTTCAGCATTTCTGCTGTACCGGTTCTGTAGCCAATCACAATCATATCTGATGAGCGTGTGAATGCAACGGCCTATCAGAGGTGCTAGTCAGTAAGTTACTCAGAACCCACTTAACATGCTGAAAATGCACAAGGTTTTGTTTTGTTCAACGCGAGCCACACGTTCATGAATCCTTTCAATAATCAACAAAGTGTAACCACGACGTAAATAAGATCAACAGTTTTTGATCTGGTACTGAGAACTGCAAAATTTTACTGGTATTGGTAACCGGGGCCATAGCTGGGGGAAAGAGATGTCCCCCTCAGCTGAAATCACGTTCGATTCGGTGGTCTCAGTCAGATAATTTGCAAAACAAGATAAAATAATTACCAGATGGATATCCAGTTTACCTGCAGGTTCAAATGAGCAATAAGTTTTTCATTGCTGATGTTTTGAGCCTCCAGAGAGATGACATCATTAGGTCGACCACCATCCAGAGCTCGATTCAGACGCTCAATCTCTTTATCTCGCTCTTCCACCTGTCCAAAGAGCACAAGGAAAATTAATGTTATGAGTAACCACTGTTTACTGTTAATATATGATAAATAAATAACAGAGATAATATTATTATTAGTAATAACTTATTAGTGTGCATATACGTGGGCTCCTGAAGGATGTCTCAAATAAAAAGGATTAAACAAGTTTAAGGAGGACTCTCAGTTCCACTTTCATTTTAACAATTTTAACCACTTTGTCATTCTCACCAAGCAATCAAGTAGTAGCTTATGCAAAAAAAATTGCCCCCTAAAATATTAAAACAGCACCTAAGAAACACAGTGATTAAATGTGAAATTTAGTTGAATGCACACTTACCTGTGTGTTGAGATGTTTGATTCCAGCCTGCGCTCTCTCCAGGTCAAGCTTGAGCTGTGCCACTTCCTTCTGGAGCTCCTGGATTCTAAACACAAAGATTCAATGTTTTTTTATTATTACAAAAACGGTAAAAACAGTTTTTAACTAATGCTATGTATATTTATAAATTTTGTTTCTTATTTTAACGAACATAAGTATATTCACTTTTAAATGTTTATTTCATGTTAATAATAAGTTATAACTGGGCTATCAAAATGAATATCTTAATTCAAGCAATTAATTGTTTTAAATAAATATATAATATAATATAATATAAATATGCTTTTTTTCTTTTTTTTCCCTTAAAAAAAAAAGACTGAATGATGTTTTTTTCTTTTCATTCCTCAAAAAAGACAATGCATTACCTATAAATGCATTATTTGATATGATTTGATTTGATTATATGATTTGATTATATGATTTGATTTATCATGATTCCATTTTGTTTTCTTCCCCACACCTGTCATCAGCCACCTGAAGAAGGTCAGCGATGTAGGGATCATCTGGTTGTGCCACAGATGGAGGGATGAGGCCACCGGAGGGTGGGAGGAGTTCATCTATCTGCATCCGCTGGCGTCTAAACGGGATTGATCGCTTCTTCCCTCCTAATTAAATTAGTCATTGACCATAAAATGTTCTAATAGCATCATAAACAGACAAAGGTGAATACCATAGCTGGAACGTTATATAAAATGTACCAACCAACCTGGTGTCTGAACAACAGCTTGCATGTTCTTTTCTTGGAGCTGTAGGATACGCTCCGTCTTGGCTTTGCTGTCCTTCTCAAGGGACCGAACTTTGTGCACATACTGATTATTGAGGAACTTCAGATCAGAGGTTTCATGGTCCAGTTTCCTGATGTAGGCCTTCAGCTCTGTTAACGGAACAATAGTGGTTATTATAACCATTCCATGTGATTAAAAAAGATCAAATCCGTTTGCAACAGGATTTGAGGCATTAAACCCAATCTGTACCCCTGCTGATCCGATCCTTCTCCTCTCTCAGTTTCAAAAGCCCAAGGTGCAGCTCGTTGTTTTCTCTGACTATCCGGGCATTTTCAGCTTTATACGGCTCCAGAAGAGCATCTACATTCCGACTCTCCTTTTCTGTTTTTCCTGCAGCAAGCTTAGCATTTCTGAGACTCTCAGTGGTGTGGACCAGGTCACTGAGATATAAAAGAAAACAGATTGGTTATGCTTCCATCAAATCATGTTTCACATATTATATACATTAATAAAATGTATCTTGTTTTATTTTCATGAAGACTATTTGCAGCAATTAACTAAATTTAAAGGGATAGTTCACCCAAAAATGAAAATTCTGTCATCATTTACTGACCCTCAGGTTGTTCCAAACCTGTATAAATTTATTTTGACTGCTGAATGCAAAGGAAGATATTTTAAAGAAAGTCTGTAACCAGGCTACTTTGGGCCACCATTGACTTCCATAGTAGGGAAAAAAAAATACTATGGAAGTCAATGGTGACTTCCATAGTATCCAGGTTACAAACTTTCTTCGAATTATCTTCTTTTGTTTTCAACAGAACAAAGAAATTTATTCAGGTTTGGAATAACCTGAGGGTAAATGATGACAGAATTTTCATTTTTGGGTGTACTATCCCTTTAACATGTTCATCTGTGTCAGCTTTTTTATAAAAAGTAACAATTTCTTGTGATAGAGCTAGTGAAATTAATGGCAGGGCAAGAGTAAATCTAGAGTAAAACTACCGGCCCAGAATGAAAAAAAAATCTTTATTGGTGGATAGTTCAGTATGAATAATACTGCATACTGTACAAAGAATTCACCTGAAGAGCTTCTCAACCAGTGGCAGGCTCTCAATGGCCAGCGGCTGTCTGTAGCCCAGCTGATCTAAACGCTTCCGCAGATTGACGAACTTCCGCTCTGCGCTGGTCGTCATGGTCATTCAACACAAATATACGCTCCGCTCTACATACACAATAATTCACATGACAACAACCGAGCCAACACTGATATTACAGAGACTGTATGACATATACAACATTCAAAACACCAGCTGATTTAATATCTTTATTTTACCTTCATAAATAAGTGCAAATTGAAACTTATTGATACATCTACTGTTGAACTTTCATGATTTAGTAAAGATCAATAGGGTCCATGCCAGTTTAATACGTCAGATTATAAATTAGTGGCTTTTCAGAACCACTGAGAGCTTCAACGCAGTCAAGACAACAGACACTCTGTGGAGGATAGAATCTATAAAATCCAGAAACAGTCGGTTGTAGTGAGCTGCCAACCTAGACGGCACTTTGTGGTGCGTTGCGGACTAACGTTAAGTGGGCAACTCACTACGTTTTAAAACGCGACCATAGAGTTACAATAATCTATTTAATATGACCTAAAATAAATACAAAAAATACACAATTTTCACAAAACATACTTACTCCGACGATTGTTGTTGTTTACGTAAACTGTCAGTCTGTCTTCAGAGGAAAGTTTTTGTTATATTAGCCTCAGTCTTCATTCTGTAGCAATCTAGCACACGGAAATAAAGCTTTTCTCCTCAGGGGGAACACAATAAACGATGCAACATTTAACCCTGCAAAGTCTGCTTGCTGCTTTCGCCTCAGCGGTTTCATTTTCTGAAACTGTTTGAGGTTAGCTAAGCATCAGTGTCTACTGCAGATTTCCTCCCCTCCCCACGGTCTTCCGGTGGCGGTAACACTGTTTGAAAATGGCGCCGAGAAGAAGGGAAGAAGACCAGTCCTGCACATTCCCATCAAACTGGAGTCATTGAAACAGCGCCATCTAGTGGACATTGAGTGGAAAAAGAGATAAAAGTGGTCAGAGAAAGCAGTGTTAAAGGGATAGCTCACCCAAAAATGAAAATTCTGTTATCATTTATTACTCACCCTCAAGTTGTTCCAAACCTGTATAAATTTCTTTGTTCTGCTGAATATAAAAGAATATATTTTGAAGAATGCTTGTAACCAAACAGCTGTGGGGCACCATTGACTTCTGTAGTATTTTACTATGGAAGTCAATGGTGCCCCACAACTGTTTGGAAGTTATTCATAATTATATATAAGCTACATAATTTATACAGGTTTAGAACAACTTGAGGGTGAGAATAATGACAGAATGTTCATTTTTGGGTGAACTATCCCTTTAAGGCATATAATTTTATAATCCATGTTTAAGGTAAATAATTAAAGGGTTTAGTTCACCCAAAAATGAAAATTCTGTCATTAATTACTCACCTTCATGTCGTTCCAAACCCACAAGACCTTTGTTCATCTTCGGAACACAAATTAAGATATTTTTGATGAAATCCGAGAGCTTTCTGATCCCCCATAGAAAGTAATGCAATTACCATTTTCAAGGCCCAGAAAGGTAGACATAATTAAAATAGTCCATGTGACTACAGTGGTTCAACCTTAATTTAATGAAGTGACGAGAATACTTTTGTGCGCAAAAATAAAATAAAATAAATAAATAAATAATAATGACTTTATTCAACAATTCAACAATCTTCCATGTCAGTCTCGATGCTTTCCACGATGTAAACACAGTGCAGCACTTCCGGGTTCAATGTCAGAAAGACAGCTCAGTATTGGTCGACTCCTGCGTCACATGGCGCTCACGTGAACAGCATTAGAGACTGACATGGAAGAGAAGAAATTGTTGAATAAAGTCGTTATTTTTGTTTTTTTCTGCACACAAAAAGTATTCTGGCATAACAAAATAAACAAAATGCTTTGGTGTGTGGACGCTAGTTATATTGTTGTTATCTTAGTTCTTGGTGTGAACGGGCCTAAAAGACAGATATGTCTATAATTATCTCGTGTGAATGTATATTATTATAATTATAATTCTCAACAATGGTTAACATTTATTTGTAAAGACTTTTTAATTAGCAAAAAAATACTGAGGGCACTTTCAATCTCTGTAATTATTTCAGATTGTGACCTGCATTTAGAGGCTTGTGCAGCATTCATTAAATCAAAAGGGTGTATATTTAGAAACTGAAATGTTAGGGCAAAATGGTCTGTTTTTATTGTGTGAACGGCCTCTGCCACACCCTCCCGTTTCACGTGCAGCTGTGTGAGAAGCAGCGCCTCCGCGCGCACCGAATGCGTACGGAACTGTCTCGAGGAGGAGGACGAGCACTCGCAGCATCAGCAACACAAACATCCACATACACACATACACAAAGAGGTCAGCTCGCGTGCTGCGACTTGAATGGAAGATAACCGAGTGCCGCGAGACACAATAAGGAAGCATAGGAACTGATCGCTGTGCCGTGACACACGCGGGAGAGGTAGGAGATTATCAAACATTTGTTAAACTGCATAGCTTTGTTGGTGATACTGACCTTGTCATTTAGCCCATCTTCCAAAATCCACCATTCTTCACAGATGTGTGCGCAGCTGGGGAGGCATGGACATATCTCGAGCTGCATTTAGCGTTGAAATGCACGATATAAAAAATCTGTCATTTTGTAGAAGACACCGTCGATACGTTTGCATCATCACATCTATCTGCCCCTTCATATGTTGCCTTTTATTAGCTTATTTATGAATGACAGTGCTTTTGATTAAGTGATGCTATTGATTTCTTAGATATGTCCGCAAAACATTGAATATTTGAATTATGAGTGGTCCGTCATTCATAATATGCTTACTGGTGCAGGCAATTGATGGTTCCCTGAGCTGTGGTGTCGTTTTCTCTCACGATGCATACCTGCCACAATGCATGCTTTTGTGGCAAAAGATGCCATCGATAGCATTGCCCGTTCCTAAAAAAACATGGATGGCTACACACTATTTAGATAGGCCAAATATACATCACTGATACGCTTTATTGTCATTAATTAATTCAGGAGAGGCGTCTATGCCCATAATACCAATATATTTTTTTTAATAGACAGTGTCTGGCCTAATTTTTCTTCTTTTATCATGACGTAACGATGATGTAATGCCTAACTGTAAATTGAATTTCAGTTTTGTTTCTTTGTTTGTCTTTGCTATCAGGTCCATACAACACCCCAATGTGGTGTTCCTACATGAGCTGTTTATTGCCTATCTAGCACTGCTCTTATATTGATAAAGCTCAGTAATGTGAGAATAATAACATCAATAACATACACATAAACACTATATAAGGTTGTGATTTCTTCTTACTGTTCACTTCATATAACTCATGAATGGATGGATGGATTTTTAGTATACAGACACAGACGATGACATTTATCAATCTTAGCTGTAATTATGTGTTTTCTTGCATGGAAATGAAATTGAATCACAGTTATTTCACTCTGAATTGCTTGGATTACATGTCTCTTGGATTAGGGATGCATTGGTACTAAAATTCTGGCCAATAGAATATGCCAATAAGTATTTTTAAATGAGTATTGTTTATACTATTTTGTCTAAAAAAAAAAGAAAATTAAAACAAAACTGAAATAAATAGTTTTAAATGCTACAAGTGAATTTAGACAACGCAAAATTATAATGTACGGCATGAAAAATGGATTCAGTTTGGGATTTGCTAAAGATTGCATTCAACAGTGTTATATGTGACCCTGGACCACAGAACCAGTCATAAGGGTTTTTTTTTTAAAATTGAGATGTATACATCATCTGAAATCTGAATAAATAAGCTTTCCATTGATGCATTGTTTATTAGGATAGGACAATATTTGGCCGATATACAACTATTTGAAAATCTGGAATCTGAGGGTGCAAAAAAAAAATCAAAATATTGAGAAAATCGCCTTTAAAGTTGTCCAAATGAAGCCCTTAGCAATGCATATCCACTAACAAAAATACATTTTTATATATTTACAGTAGAAAATTTACAAAAATATTTTCATGGAACATGATTTTTACTTAATATCCTTATGATTTTTGGCATAAAAGAAAAATTGATAATTTTGACCCATACAATGTATTTTTGGCTATTGCTACAAATATACCCGTGCGACTTTTGACTGGTTTTGTGGTCCAGGGTCACATATTAACAAATTATTTGTGTTTTTAACATTCAGTGAGTGTTAAGTGAAGATAATTGTAAAACATAGAGGAAATGAGCATGAGCAATTAAATATCTAATGTCAACTTATACCAGTAAATAAAAACCATCTAATATCAGCCAATAACCAATATGGTATATTGTGCATTCTTATCTAGGATGGCTGAGAAACAGAAGTTGACCCAGGGTCAAAAACATGAATTTTTAGTTCATAATTCTTTTATTTTGCCTAAAATAATTGAGTATTATATATGATANGACCCAGGGTCAAAAACATGAATTTTTAGTTCATAATTCTTTTATTTATATGATAATTTAAATATAATAATTTATAATTAAAGATGAATGCTCTCTGAAATAATAAATGTGACAAAATAGTAAAGTTCAACATATTATTAAACCATACATTGGATTAGCTCATGATATGATAAAAAAAAATAACAATAAAATTGAAGAAATGTTCTTTAAATACAAAAAATACACATCTAGACACACAAGCTTCCTTACTCCTCATTCAGTTGTACATTCTTAGTCCTGCCATTTGAAGGCAAGAAAATTTCCATTTATAAGACAGGAAACAGCCTCAGAAGTTCCCACTGCTGACCTCGGTTCGGGGGCATGTTCCCCTTAAACACCCTGGAGATTTGTGTGTTCGAGTAGAGGAAACCAGAGAAACTGCTCCCGAGGCTTCCTCCCACCATAAATAATTAATGAAAAGGCCAATTAATATTAATCCATAAAAAGTACTGCATCAATACAAGTTGACCAGTGAAGGGGAAAGGCCCTGTGTGTTTGACTGTAGTGTCTGTGCTGTTGTTGGTGTGACAGGCGATCCCACAGCATAATCTGAATAAGGTTACACATCTTTAATCGACTGCGGGTATGCCTTATGCATGCTGGACTTGTGTTATTTTCCACAACAATATGACCTAATTAAACCCACTTTAGTAGGCTCACATATTGGACGTGACAGACACTGGCCCCAAAACATTATGTGGTATAACATTGCCCTCTAGTGTAGTACGACACAGACAGACAATAATATAGAGCTGTCCATTGATCCCTAGAGGAATTCATATTGCCCTAGGCGGCAGATATTAAAATAGATGGGCATCGATAGACACTATCAAATAGTGTCTAAATAGGCACTTATAGAGTAACGTGACCCTCAGATATAAGGTAACACAATCTGCACTTTAGTATCATTAGAACATGATCTTTCATGAGCAGAGATACACACCTAAAAACATCGCATGAAGTAATAATAAGTGGTGATATGTTTTTCATAGAATGGTCCAAGCCAGTTTTATTTAAATTGATATTCACTGAGAAATATACTTTCAGTTACAGTAGCAATATAATTGAATATATGTATGGAAACTGGCAAATGTTGCCTAGACACTAGAACACACTATCGCTGACATGTAGGTCAGTCAATTAGTCAGGGCAATTGGCGATTCACATGCATTTGAGGTTGAAAGCTTCAGAGTTCAGTTGGTTTTCTGTCTTAATTAGTGTAAACACAATGATTATGTGAACTTTTATATTGAAGTTTTTCCACCAAACCCTCAGATCCTATGTGAATAATTTCATAATTAATAATGAATTCTCATTTAATAATTCATCTGAAGGGTTGTTGCTTTGACTAAGACTTGTGGGGTGAGGTGAAGCAGGGCGCATGCACACACAAAACTATTGATATAAATCTCAAGTAGCCGAACACAATCAGTACAGTGCACAGTTAACAATGACACTGCACAAGTTTCTGTACAAAAAAGGAGATTTTAAGATCTAGACACAAGAATGGAGGGGTTAGAAAGACAGACTGACAAAACAAAGGAAATATTTATCCGATTCTTATGGATGGATGAGTGCAATGTTCTGACATCTATTTACAACTGCTTGTTCTTAGTAAAAAAAGAGTGGCTGTATGTGTGTGTTTGATCGAGAGACTGCGACAGGAGGACACAGTTAGGAAATGTGTGTCTGTCTGGGAACGCGCTGTAATTACATTACCTATTCAACCCAGTTCCTCCTCTCATTTTAATCAGCAATTATATGCTGTAAGTAAGATGTTTTAGCTTTTGTTCTTAATCTGCTATAACTGTGCACTATTATACAATAGCTGCTGCTCCACAGCAATAAATTCAACAATAAAGCATCTCTAATTTCACCCAAACCGCAAGTCATGTTATACAGAAAATACCTTATCAGAACACAGGTCAGTCCTTGAGTACACAAAACTTTGACCTACAATGACAATGCTGAAGCAAGACTTTGGTTTTGCTGGTCCAGACTAGTTAGTGCTGGTCCTGCACACCTAGACTCTTTATCAGCAAAATGAGTGATAGTCTTTCTGGTGAAGCTGGTTGACCATGGAAGTGTAAAATGGTCACATAAAAAGGTCACATCAGCATCTAAAATTTGTTTTGTCAAAGATTGTTCAGTGTATTTCATTTTTAATTATTTCCTCTTTCTTTATAGTAGGATTCACAAATTCTTTCAATTTGATATATGTAGTAAGAAATAAGAGTGAGAAGTTATATGATTGTTTTTGCTATTTGTATCATGATGCTTTTTATTTGAGATCAATTCTGTGCTCATTGTAAATAGAAAGAGCATCTCTGCCATCAGCAATTCCCTAAAATCATTATTTATTACTGTACTTATGAAATACATCCAGTGTTTACCTTTAAAGGGTCAGTTCACCCAAAAATGAAAATTCTGTCATTAATTACTCACCCTCATGTTGTTCCACACCCGTAAGACTTTCGTTCATCTTCAGAACACAAATTAAGATATTTTTGATAAAATCTGAGAGGTATATGACTCGTCCATAGACAGCAATAAAATCAACACTTTCAAGGTCCAGAAAGCTACTAAAGACATCGTTAAAACAGTCGACGTGACTTCAGTGGTTCAGCCTTAATTTTATGTAGTGATGAGAATACTTTTTGTGCGCAAAAACAAAACAAAAATAATGACTTTATTCAAAAATATCTTCTCTTCTGTGTCATTCTCATACGTTGTTTACATCGAGCGTTCTACATCAGAACGACGACACATTATTGTACGGCTCCTGCGTCAGCATCACACGCATGCGTCGTGCTGCTCACGTGTGCAGCTTTGGCCAATACTGAGCCGGCATTCGGATGTAAACATGTGCGTAACTAAGGATAATGACAGTGAAGAGATTGTTGAATAAAGTTGTTATTTTTGTTTTGTTTTTGCGGACAAAAAGTATTCTCGTCGTAAGGTTGAACCACTGCAGTCACATCGACTATTTTAACAATGTCTTTAGTACCTTTCTGGACCTTGAAAGTGTTGATTATGTTGCTGTCTATGGACGAGTCATATACCTCTTGGATTTAATCAAAAATATCTTAATTTGTGTTCCGAAGACGAACGAAGGTCTTACGGGTGTGAAACGACATGAGGGTGAGTAATAAATGACAGAATTTTCATTTTTGGGTGAACTAACACCTTAGTTATGGTACTAGTACTAATAGGTTCATAGATAGATAGACAGACAGACAGACAGACAGATAGACAGATAGATAGATAGATAGATAGATAGATAGATAGATAGATAGATAGATAGATAGATAGATAGATAGATAGATAGATGGAAAGATCGACAGATACTATAAAGTTGTTCTCTGTGGATTCATATTCTGTAGTTAGAGGTCACTGGGGCCATGCGCTTTATTAGAGTGGGCTGCTCGTCTTGACCTGTTCTTCTAAGGATCTTGAAAGGTAATGTTTTTAGACTGAATCTGATTCCTCGATGATTCCCTTCTTTGTCTGTTCTGTGGGAGTTTTTATTAAATGCCAATATTCACTGCCAGAGTGAGTCACTACAGTCTCTAAAGTTTAACACATCCAAAAAAGACTCAGCCTTCCAGTGCAGGAGATTTTGAATCTCATTATTAACAATTACTATAAAAACCAGCATGATAATGAACTTATTTTTAGAGCAGAAACCAAACAATTGAAAACAGCATTGTTGAAGCTGCAGTGGAAAATTCCCACACCACTGATAATGCAATAATGCTGTTTCCAAATAGGTTTCTCAAACACGCCTTTTACACATTTTGCCCTGCCCCCATCTCTTATTGTTCAAATAAGTAGTCCTGCTCCAAACTCATGCCATTGGTTGAGCCACACACTGACATCATGGACTAATTGTCTAACTGTCTAGTTTGCAACTGGTTTACTAACAGATGTCTCTGCACATTAAACTGAGACAAGAGAAATTGTTTTAACATCAAGAAAACTGCACAGATCAGCTTATAAGATCTGAATACTTTTGCAAAGCATTGCATGTTCATAGTCTATTAGTAAATATAGTCACTCAGTGAACATGCCCTTCTGTAGTGCTGAGGACAGCAGAAATGACAGGTTTAATTGTTTATGCTAACTGCTAAGTGTTCTTGTCCTTTGAGTCGGCATATAACCCTATGAGATCTCTAATTACTTTACAGTAAGGGACATGTACATGGGACATTTTTTTCAGTGTTTTTTGACTGTGTGCAACATGATGGACAGGCAAGGTCTGAAATTAAGGGCTCATGGGAATGCCACCAAAAGTAAACAAAAATACCCCAAATATTGAAAATGCAGGGGCAACAATTACCTCTATAATGCATACCTATACTTTTTTAGCTGTTACTGTGCTGATATTTGGGATAACAGGACATGTGTCCAATATTGTTTTTATACAGCAGTTCAATAAACAAGAATTCAATATTGAGTAACTTACATTTTAGACACAATATGCCAGTTACTGGTCTGTTTTGCCTGTTTTGAAGTTGGTGTTGGTGTTTTTTTGCTGAATGAATCAGCGTTTTTAAACGAATTGGTAGAGTGAATGAATCCATGACTCGCTCATAAAAACAGACACTTGCGGTGCTTCCGAAATCACAGACTGTCTCAGAAGGTACTACATTTGCATTTTGAATTTACTTCAAGACTGTTAAAAAGTATGTTCTACTAGTATGGGTAGTATGAATGAAATTCAGACGTACTACATCCGCCATGTTGTTGTCACCTGACCAGCGTCAGTTGCGTCGCTTCACTGCAATTCATAAATCCTCTCCCATGCCGTGGCCTCATGGGATAGTAAAGTGTCCATCAAATGTGCACTTTAGAATCTTGTTGTAAGTAATAGGTATGGGTTAAACGGATCGCTGTTGATTCGTGATCCATACGGACCAGGAGCCATGGTTCAGCACGCATGTGATTCGCAGATTAATTTCAAGTTTGAGGCTGAAAGTTTATAATTCAGACTGTCCTCCAAAAAAAACGACCCTGTAGGTCATTTTTTAAGCACCATATTACGACCTATATTTAAGTTTTAAAGTCATGCGCCCTCTAGCTGGCATAAAAATAATGACAGTATCGTGTTATGTATGTCGGCATGAAATGACGTATGACTGTCGTAACCAATCAAAATGCGTGTTTATTTAAATGCAATGTGTGGACTTTTACACCATTTGTCCTATTTCCATTTAGCAAAACTAATTTTTTTATTAACAACTACACCCACCCGACCACTAAACCTACCCTTAGTGATTTATAGTGCATATACACTTTATGAGCATATGCGTTCCCTGGGATCGAACCCACGATCGCATGATCACATGATTGCATATTGTTATATATTGCAATGCTCTGCCAATTGAGCTACGCGAAACCCGAAATATGACGCAGATAAAAGGGAACAATGCATTAAAATGAAAGTGTCCTGTTGTCGATAGGGGCGCAACTTTAGTAAACGCTCCTATGGGTCGTATTTCAGGGAAGTGACAAACTACCTATATAGGCGTATTGGTTGGAGAACATGTTATTATAATTTGCATGTGTTTTGTCTTGCTACTTTACACATTTAATAGATTTTAAACTATTCCAGCACTAGAAGAGGCAAAAGAGAATTTATTCGGTAGGCCTACTCGCGCACTGTTATCTGTGCACACAGCCGCACACACCTGAGCCGCGTTTCAGATAGCGCACAAACTCCGAATTGATTCCTCTTTCGCGCCTACTTGCACTTGAATGGACACATACACAAAATTAGGTCAAAATACCAGTCTCGCAAGTATTCCCATAAATACAGTCGGTTATGTCTCAAAAGAAAGAGAACAGGAAAAGCATGTGTATCATGATTTAGGAACCGTGCATTCGGTCTTAAAGTGATAGCAGCCTATAAATACTTGCTGTTGACTATATGTTATTAACATTAATCAAAATACAAAACACAGCTTTAACATTTCTGTATCTGAAATAAATACTGCAGTTAGACCTTACCTTATTTGGAACTTTGTTAGGCTATCTATATATGCTTGTAATTAGTGTATTTATTCTTATTTTTTACTGACTGTTCACTTGCCTTTAATAATGTTTTAACTTTATTAGTTAGGCTAGTAGTTTTTGCTGTGGTATCGGAGTACTTGTGCTTTAAGTAATAAATGTGAAGCAAAGTTACCCCCACCCCCAAAATATTGTTTTTCTAGCTGATCCGAACATTCATCTGATCTGTGACTCAAAAACCATAATATGATCCGACTCTTGAGTTTTGTGATCCGTTGAACCATTAGTAATAGGTAATCTGGGTACTTTTCGCCTACTGTTTTTCAAATACTCTACTACTCTTTGGCGTACTGTTTTTGCTTTCTATATAGTAGAGAATTATTCAATGTGTTTGAATGAATTGGTTGAATGAATGATTCCATGACTCACTTATTAATACATTGACTTATTTCGCTCCTGAATGAATCAGCATTTTTGAATCGGTTGAATTAATGATTCATAAAGACAGTCACTTGCTGAAACCTACTTGCATAACAATGTAATAATAATAAATATAAGGGGTCAACAGTGAATTATATTTTAATAGGCTTGGCCTATTAAAATATAATATACTGTTGACCCCTTACCCCACCCTTAAATCGAACCATACTACTAAACCTACCTGTCACACAACCTTACCCATATCCCACTTCAGTAGCAGCAAAAGTGTTTTGCAGTACAACATGATCTCAATAACTCAATGCATTGTACCTAGCAATTTTTTTTTTGACACAAATACATAGAAGTTAAAGACATCCAATATAAAGTGGGACCATTCATCAAACATTTTAACACACTAAACTAACATTTATTGTACTGTAATAATGTGCATTATTTGCATCAACTTTTGTATTTGATGTTGATATGACTTCATAAGTAACAGTCATATGTCCTGATTGAGAATTTTAATCATGTAATAGATTTAACTGAAATGTATGACATGGCATGTTTTTATATAGTTGGAAAATAAGTATGCCCACATAAAAGCAGGCTTCTTGAAATTGCCCCTTAATAATACAGTTGATTTCTGACACAGGAGACAGGTAGTAGTTTGTGCCGTTATTGATCCGCCACACGTCTTTATTCAGTTAATGGAGGCCCTTGTTCTTTGAAATTGTTTTAACACAATACACACACGCATCCTCACATACGCTGACAAACAAGCTTACAGTCACAGTCTTTGTGTGTGTTGGGCAGTTTGAAATCATCAATGCACGTCTGTTCTTCCTGCCCCTGGTAAGCTGGCCAATGAACAAAGTGGCATTCTGTGAGTAGCAACAGAGACAGCAGTATAAACCAGCACACTACCTCACCATCATCACCCACTTTCTCCTCTCTCGGACACATTCTAGGATTGTTTTCTGTCACATGTGTGAATGTATCTTGAGCATAGGCGACTAAGCTCTCACATAGGATATCATGCAAACGTCCCACGAGGAACACACAAAAACATACTTTGTGAGAACTTTTTGGCAGTATGAATATGCATACCATCTTTTTTTCACACTGTATTTAATAACGGAGATGCTTGTGAATTTGTTAACAATCAAAACTGTGCATATGAAGGAACAGATATATATTCGTCCTCATGTGCGCACAACAACAACAACACGGCTATAAGCATTCTTGAGTTCTCTTTGCACCTGTGCAATGTGACACCTGACTCTAGGTAATAGCGTAGCTCCACAGTAACAGCAGGCAGGTGGAACAGCCACACATGCATAAACGCATACATACTAGCGTCTTACACAGATAAATCGACAACCAGGTAAGCCTTTATCCTTGTGTACTCCTTTGACCGTATATGTGATCAAGCGTTTTTCTGTGTAAAGATAGTGCATGATAGTGTTAAACACAATAGGCCTCTGTTCATGAAACTGCCATTATCTCTCAGCAGCCCCATATCCTCAAAGACTTATTGTGCCTTTCTTATCGTATGCATTGTAATGAAAACAATGTATGCACATTCAATGATAACAGTGTGTTAGAACCACGAACCAATAGCTTTTTGGTTGTTTATTTTCATAGAATATGTAAAATATAATTTATGTGTATTAAATTAAGCTTTTTGTTCCTAATTATTTTTTTTCCAGTTTTATTTGAATACTTGTTAATGGCTGAAATGCACCATAGTTTGTGGGTTCACATCTATGTGAACTGTATCACACTCTTGGCATGCATTTTTCCTTCTTTTACAGTTATTATATTATATTATATTAAACCATTTAAAGGCACAATATGTAAGATTTTTGGATTAAAATATCCAAAAACCACTGGAACTATGTGTACAAACCCGATTCCAAAAAAGTTGGGACACTGTACAAATTATGAATAAAAACAGAATGCAATGATGTGAATACAACATAGATGACATATCAAATGTTTAAACTGAGAAAATGTATCATTTTAAGGTAAAAATAAGTTGATTTTAAATTTCATGGCATCAACACATCTCAAAAAAGTTGGGACAAGGCCATGTTTACCACTGTGTGGCATCCCCTCTTCTTTTTATAACAGTCTGCAAACGTCTGGGGACTGAGGAGACAAGTTGCTCAAGTTTAGGAATAGGAATGTTGTCCCATTCTTGTCTAATACAGGCTTCTAGTTGCTCAACTGTCTTAGGTCTTCTTTGTCGCATCTTCCTCTTTATGATGCGCCAAATGTTTTCAATGGGTGAAAGATCTGGACTGCAGGCTGGCCATTTCAGTACCCGGATCCTTCTTCTACGCAGCCACGATGTTGTAATTGATGCAGTATGTGGTCTGGCATTGTCATGTTGGAAAATGTAAGGTCTTCCCTGAAAGAGACGACATCTGGATGGGAGCATATGTTGTTCTAGAACTTGGATATACCTTTCAGCATTGATGGTGCCTTTCCAGATGTGTAAGCTGCCCATGCCACACGCACTCATGCAACCCCATACCATCAGAGATGCAGGCTTCTGAACTGAGCGCTGATAACAACTTGGGTTGTCCTTGTCCTCTTTAGTCCGGATGACATGGCGTCCCAGTTTTCCAAAAAAAACTTCAAATTTTGATTCGTCTGACCACAGAACAGTTTTCCACTTTGCCACAGTCCATTTTAAATGAGCCTTGGCCCAGAGAAAACGCCTTTGCTTCTGGATCATGTTTAGATATGGCTTCTTTTTTGACCTATAGAGTTTTAGCCGGCAGCGGCGAATGGCACGGTGGATTGTGTTCACCGACAATTATTCCTGAGCCCACGTTGTGATTTCCATTACAGTAGCATTCCTGTATTTGATGCAGTGCCGTCTAAGGGCCCGAAGATCACGGCCTTGACCCTTACGCACAGAGATTGTTCCAGATTCTCTGAATCTTTGGATGATATTATGCACTGTAGATGATGATAACTTCAAACTCTTTGCAATTTTTCTCTGAGAAACTCCTTTCTGATATTGCTCCACTATTTTTCACCTCAGCATTGGGGGAATTGGTGATCCTCTGCCCATCTTGACTTCTGAGAGACACTGCCACTCTGAGAGGCTCTTTTTATACCCAATCATGTTGCCAATTGACCTAATAAGTTGTAAATTGGTCCTCCAGCTGTTCCTTATATGTACATTTAACTTTTCCGGCCTCTTATTGCTACCTGTCCCAACTTTTTTGGAATGTGTGACTCTCATGAAATCCAAAATGAGCCAATATTTGGCATGACATTTCAAAATGTCTCACTTTCAACATTTGATATGTTATCTATATTCGCTTGTGAATAAAATATAAGTTTATGAGATTTGTAAATTATTGCATTCCTTTTTTATTCACAATTTGTACAGTGTCCCAACTTTTTGGGAATCGGGTTTGTACTTACATTAAATGTTTACAACAATGTTTAAATCTAGAGAAATCAGCTATTTTAACCAGTGTAATGGCTCCTGTCATTATGTTGCCTGTCAATGACGTTATATCCGCGTTACCCTCGATTTCCTGTTTTACTTCAGTAGAAACCATTGAAACACCAAAGATGCTTTAATATATTATGCGTTTTATTAGAAAGGTGAGCAAATGTTTGGATACTTTTATCGCCAGAAAAATAATCATTTGTTATATAGCACTTGGTTAGTCTTATTGTTTGAAGCTCTTGTTTTCTTGATTTACCGCGAGTATAACATGATTGTACCCAAAAAGTAAATCAGACAACACTATTTTGCCAAGTGGCTAATAATCAGTAGCATAATATTTGTGGTAACAGTAAAACAGAATTTTCTCCACCATACAATGTTTTAAAAGGAATTGCATGCCATTTAGCAACAAGTCATCCAGCTTTTATTAATATGATTTTCTAATATTGATCTATCTTACTGCAGTGTGCAACTAGTGTCTCATACCAGCCACCGAGCAAATGCACAGAATAACTATAACATAACTTTCAATATACTCAAATGTATTTTTTGTATGAAAGTTTTGACCAAGTAAAACTGCTGCATTACCCCACAATTGTAATTCGTCAAATAAAGTGACCTGTGTGAGTAATAATACAACACTTGTGGCTGTTTCATTAGAATCAAGTGTTAAATGTAATTTCTGGAGGAGTACGCCCATCTAATCTTCCAATTAATAGTCTTCCCATCTTACCTCGTCCTGTTGTTAGTTATTTCGGCATCCCTTCTCCTCCCCTTCTCCTCCTTTTTATACAATTTTGCCTGTCATAGGGGGGCAATCGGAGCTCGAGTACAATATCCTCTCTGAGCCCCTCTATAGCAGACAGCAAGCCAAATCTGTTTACCACTTACGCTAAGATTATATGGGTTCACGAACTCGTGAAATAAAATAATGTGAATTTAAGTGATAACACGTAACTGTAAGAAAGTAGGCGAACATTAAGCATTAGTGTAATCATAAAATAAACATAAATAACAAAACGAAAGGAGCGGCAGCAGCCTGCAGCATACAAGCATAATAAAACAGCAATGTAAAATGTCCCAGGCTCTCGGCCCCGCCCTGCTACAAAACACAGTAACATTAATAACACTTTAATACATTAGCTCACCTATGAACATGATTTCTGCCTGAGTCCTGTCGGATTGCTTTCCATTGGCTGTGGAGGTGAAGACGACAACTCCCATGATTCCACTCTCATTCACGGCGTCATCAAGCTACGCCTTTGTTATTGTTTTAAATAAGTGACCTCTAGCGGGGCAAAATTGACATAATGTGCATTTAAAAGTTTGGGATCAGTAAGATTTATTTATTTATTTTTTAAAGAAATTAATACTTTTATTCAGCAAAAATGCATTAAATTGATCAAAAGTGACAGTAAAGACAATGTTACAAAAATCTCTTCTTCTTGCTGTTCTTTTTTTAACTTTCTATTCACCAATACTTTGAGTTTTCAGAAAAAAATATTAAGCAGCAATGCAGCAACTGTTATACTGATAACAGTGATCATAATTCGAAATGTTTCTTGAGCAGCAAATCATTATATTAGAATGATTTCTGAAGGATTATGTGGATAATTTTAATGAAAATAGAAAAAGTATTAGCATTTAAAATAACATCACATAATTACTATTTTTACTGTATTTTTATATAAAATAAATGCAGCCTAGGTGAGCATAAAATTATTTTTTCAAAATATTATTTTTTTTTTTACCAACCCCAAAAGTCTGAACGGTGAATTTTATTACTAATAATTTAGACCAATGGGAAATTCTACCTTTGTGAATTAGAGAATGGGTTATCTTAAAAAAACTAAAACTTATTCAAATGTTAAAGGTTAGTCCATCTACACAAGACTTGCCCCTTGAAGATTCACACAACGTTCTGCACAGTTTTTTTTTCCAGAAAAAGAGACGAGGGCTGACTACAGAGCTTGCTCATGTCTGTGACTGCAGACTAAAGTACTGAGTGAAAATACAGCTGCGTAAAATGGCTGTTTGGAGGATCTGAAGTCTAGTGAAGTAGAGTAGTGTTGAACATATTTAAAAATGTTTTAAATCCAAATTCATCATTATTTGGCAATTATATTGTATAAACTTAATATGTTATATTATATAGGGAGACCGGGACTCGTAGTTACATGCGGAAGTCACAAGTGCCATATATCCAAGTAACTATGAGGTTTTGAGTCAAAGGTCCATTTGTACAAAAGATTGTTTGTTTGCAGTTGTTTGTGTGTTGGTTTCAAATTCTGAAATTAGAACAATTTGTATGAATTCTGTCCACCAAACAAAAATTTTAGTATTATCATGTTTTTGTAACAGCTGTTGTGTAAAAAGTGCACAAAATAAATCCACAATAGCATTCATTCAGAGAAAAGTCAACTATAGATTTTAACCAAGCTGAACTGTGAAAATTTTTATACAGTTTTCAGAAATGATATGTTGGGGCAAGTTGTAACATGTTTTATATATTGTAATGTTATAATTTTATATTTACTGTTTTTATTGTTTAAAATATTTTCAAGGTCCCAATGTGACTGCCCAAGATGGGTATACAGAAACTGACTTCCTAAAATCCACCTACACCAAAGTAAAAATTGTGGCAACTAGCCCCTGAGTTTATATTACTGCAAGTTACACTGCCACAGAGTTCATAATTTGTTTGAATGTTTGAATCAGAATTGCCTGGTTTATTAATGCTAAAGTCAAGCTTTGAAAGGCAACCCTAACATCCATTGAGGTCTTATGGGCTATTGATGACAGATTTGTGTTCATTTGATCTCCATAACCATCATTCATCCAGAACCAACACAATTAGAAATATTAGCTTTCATACTTCAATAAACAGTCTTAAGATAAGGCATGCTATGCATACTAGAGTTCTATAAGTTGTGATTCAATGGTTTTGTTATATTTTTTTCCTAAAGCACCAAGGAGCAGCAACCGAGCTTTGTAAATCAAGGTGCAGAAGGTTGAATCCATGTTCCCTAAGGTTTTCCTTCAGTGGTGTGCAGCTCTTTCCAGCTGCGCGGCTGAATTAGGTAAAAGTGTGCTTTTGTGCTCAGTAAGCACAGGCAACTAGACCAGCTTTGCTATACGCTGCGCAGTCAGCCATCCCATTTTGCTTCAGTGATTTCTAGCTGTACCTTCAAGCCGCCCCATTGTACGAGTGAAGCTAGCTTGCAATCATAATAATATACGGCCCTTTGCGCAAGGCAATATCATTTCACCCCTGATACATAATGCATTAAGTGTGATTTGCTTAATGTGCAGACATTACTGAAAGCTCCGAGCCCTGTTGTGTGTTTAGGCTAGAATTATGGTGACGTAGGTATCTGGTGCAGTTCTGATGAGCTGTAGTAGATAAAATACAACATCAGTACTGACTTAATTGTTACTGTTGTCATAGCAATAAGCACACATGTTGTTTTCTATTAGCTGTGCATGAGAATCAACACAGAAGGCAACATTATGCTTAAAAAAAAAAAATGCAATTTATTAAGATTGTGATTCCTGTGTAAATGCATTTATTACAAATATTATGGGCCCTATTTTAACAATCTAAGCCCATGGTCTAAAGTGCACGCCGCAAGTGCACTTGGGGCATGTCCGAATCTACTTTGCTAGTTTAACGATGGGAAAAATGGTCAGCGCCCGGCGCATGGTCTAAAAGGGTTGTTCCTATTCTCTTTATGAGTAATGTGTGTGTTTTGGGCGTAACGTGCAATAAACCAATCAGAGTCTCATCTCCCATTCCCTTTAAAAGCCAATTGGGCTCGCACTATTGCGCATTTGCTATTTAGCGGAAGTTGCAAGCAGAAAAACGTAAGTCTTCTCTAGCAAGGAAACAGATCACATTCAGGACCATCCACAGGACAAGCCGGATTCCACCAAAGCATTTTTATCTTTATGCACACAATAATAATCTTTTACATTATAATCCTTTTATTTTTAATATTTGGCATGTTTGTGTGCTGCTGCACGTCCCTGTGTGTTTAATAAGCAGAGTGTACGTGCGTTGTGCAGCCGTATATTACTAATACACTCTTTAAATAACAAAACAAATATTGCGGCATTGACTTTAGACCAGGTTTCAGTTGGTCAATGGCACAGTCTATTTCAGTTGCCTCAAGATAGCAACGCACCAACAATGCGCCTGAACACACCTCGTTTTCAGACCAGCACGCCCATGTGCGCACAAGTGGGAGCAAATACATTTGCTATTTAAACAACGTGGTGCAGGACGTGAAAATGATATGTGCGTCAAGCTGAAACTAGCAAAAAACACTTGCGTCGAGCCTGGCGCTACATTGCGCTGAGTGTATGATAGGGCCCTTGTAGTTTATATGCTGCTTCAAATGCAGCTTTTGCCTCCTTTGCTGTGGAAAGATTACTTAAAAGGTTAGTTCACCCAAAAATGAAAATTCTGTCATTAATTACTCACCCTCATGCCGTTCTAAACCCGTAAGACCTTCGTTCATCTTCGGAACACAAATGAAGATATTTTTGATGAAATCCGAGAGCTTTCTGTCCCTCTATTGGGAGCACTGCAATTTACACATTCAAGGTCCAGAATGATAGGAAATGTGACTCCAGTGGTTTAACCTCAATTTTATGATGTGAAGCGAGTGCTTTGTTTGCAAAAAACAACGATAGCACCACACATGATAGTTTTGACTCAAGACCGTAAGTTGTTCCGTGAATGTGCTTTGGATAATATTATTTTGTAAATATCGAGGCAAATCGTGTTTTTTTTGCACAAAAAAACAAAAAAAAAAGGTCATAAAATTGAGGTTAATCCACTGGAGTCACATGGATTACTTTAATTATGTCTTTTCTACCGTTTTGGACCTTGAATATGTAAATTGCGTTGCTCCCAATGGAGGGACTGGAAGCGCTCTGATTTCATCAAATATATCTTCATTTGTGTTCCGAAGATGAACGAAGGTCTTATGAGTGCGGAAAAACATGAGGGTGAGCAATTAATGACAGAATTTTCAGTTTTGGGTGAACTAACCCTTTAATCAATAGTAATTCTTCTAAGATAGCATCTGTAAAGTTTGGCGGTCAGTCAAGCTTTCTTTCACAAAGCTATATCAAAAAATAAAGTTCATTTAAACTACTGTTCAAAAGTTTGGGGTCAGTAAGAAGGCTACATTTATTTGACTTTTGATCAGTAGTGTACATGGCCTGAGTCACTAACTTTAGCTATTAGCTGCTGCAGCAGATCACTAGTGCATCCTCAACTTTCATGAATTTTATTTGCAATATTTCAATCTCTTTATGAGGGGCATGGGATCTCTTATGACTGATAATGAGTCATGTAGCTTTTAGGTTCAGGAGTCACAGGGGCAACATTCCAGGAATCCACTTATAGCCCATTTTATAGCCCACTGGTTTGGTCAAATAGAGGCAGGCCTAGACTGGAAATGTTTGTAATGATGGTTAGAGCTGCTCTTGGTGATATAGCCAATATATAAGTGTAGAGAGGTCAGTCTGTACCATTAAACTTCAATAAGTGGGTTAAATTAGGACTGTAGCAGCTAGAACTAACGTAGCCGCAAACTTACTGTAGCTCTGCTGCAGCCTTTTCGCTTTGTCTGGGGTATTTTCAGTGTCCTGCCGCAGTGCATGTGGCTGCGACTTGTGCTTTTGCCATTGTCATTTTGTCTGGAGCTTCTTTAATGCACACAACACAAGCAAAATCATTCGTTAACATCTGCACGTGAGCGAGAACATGACGAACACATCTGGACTAGCATCACAAACAGACAAAGACACATTGATCCATTCAAGCAGCAGCTGAGCGTGTTTAGACAGTGAAACTTTCAGGATGACCCTGCATGGGAGCCATTAGAGGACACTGTCTTCTCATTCAAAGAGAAACAACTTAGATGACGTAAGACTGTAATCATTTACAGTTAGCTGTGTTTAACAGTTAGTGCAATGCTGTGCTGCCAAAAGGTTTTTGTCTGCCAAAAGGAATGCAGGTTTTGAGGCAATGTGTTTTGATTAACCAACAACAATAGTGGCATTTTAAATCTTGGCATTTTCTGTTCTGGCATTCTGAATGATCGTATGTAGAATCCCAGAAGCAATATGGAAAAAACACCATTTGCTTTATTTTAGGACTGACTGATATAAATTACATAATGCATGAGAATTTGAGTTGATTCAATGGTAATTTGTTAACAAAACAATTCACATATTTGCTTTTTCTATATGCTGTATCTTGCTCCATTTTACAGTAAGTCATATGGGGGTTCCATTAACACAAGATGGTAGAAAAAGTGCGATCTAAATAGCCATTAATTTAGATTATGCACAGATTGCTGAACAGGCATATATTGATGCGATAATGGAGGTCGAGTGCACACTACACTCCACGGACACAATACTCTGTAATTACACACTAATATACAAACACCCCCTAGCATGTATGTGCAAACACACATTTCACTAAACAAAAAAAAAATAAATAAATAAACAAATGTGCCTATTTTACATGCAATTTCAGAACAAAAACGTATTCACTATCCGTCCACAATCCAGTGTTATTGTAGTATTATTTATCATTCTTTTAATATTTTGAGTTAGCTTTTATTCTTATATTTTTTAGTTTTCATTTTCATTTCAGTTTAAGTTTTGGTAATTTTATCATATGCTTTTGTCATTTTTATTAGTTTTTTTTAATAATTCTATTTTAATTTTTAAATGTAATTTATTTAATGTATTTTTAGTTTTAGTCATTTTAGTATTTTAACTAACATTTATTTCACTAAGTTTTTAAGTTTGTTTTTCATCTAATATTTACATATTTAAATAGTTTTATTTTTTGTAAACAATAACAACACTGCCAGTTTAAAATTGCAATAAATGTTCTAAAATCATATATTTTTTTAGCACAAATGTGGTTCTTTTCTATATAAATTAGAATTCTAGACAAATTTTAATTATTGTACATAATATACATATATCCCTTACATTACCTTTTTTTTTTAAAGAAATAATGGTAACACTTTACAATAAGGTCTCATTTGTTAACATTAGTTAATGTATTCATTAACACAAACTAACAATGAGCAATTCATTTGTTACAGTATTCATTAATCTTTGTTAACATTAGTTAATAAAAAATCCAGTGTTCATAGTTTGTTCATGTTAGTTAATTCAGAAATTTTAACAAATACAATTTTTGTTTTTAAATATACTAGTAAATGTTGAAATTAACATTGACTGAGATTAATAAATGCTGTAGAAGTATTGTTCATTCTTAGTTCATGTTAACTAAAGTAGTTAACTAATGTTAACTAATGAACCTTATTGTATACTGTTACTGAAATAATATACAGTCAGCTGATCATTATCACAAAAAAAAATAAAAAATCCCAACAGGGTTGTCAGGATCTTATGTCATTTTGAAGGGGTTTATTTTGCAATAATGACCAGATAATTGTACATTAGCCCATTGGACATTATTACACTGATACTTAAATTAAAATTTCTAATATTTAAATTCCAATAGTTACTTGTAGACATTAGAGAAAGATATAACTTAAGCACAGATATATATGAGTGGACAGCTATACAGCAAACAAGCAAAATGAGATGTTTATGTACTTTATTAAATTATGACTGAAGAGCATTATTACTGAGCATATATCCAGACATATGTGTAGCCAAGTAAAGTTTACAGTCCCAGTAAAGTATAAGGTTTTGATCTGCAAGATGGGAATTGTATTCCCCAATTCTTAGCAAATTCCCACCACAAAGAAATAGATGGTCTTGTTATTTGCAACCAAGTGATGGCAAGAAATAAACCCAGGACCAAAGGAGTATATGAGCTAAGAGATTATGATGGTAATAAAAACAGATGAAGCTTTGAAAAAAAAAAAGGTTTTATGAAAGAGCCCAGAAGGAAAGAAAGGGAAAGCAATACAAGTGTCTGATGATCTCTCTAAGCCTTTCTATCTCCCATTATTGTCATCTCCTCCTCCAATTTTCTATTCAGACTTGCACACATGAACAAATCAATGAAGAAAATACTTCTGTGTTCACGTTTATCCCCCCTCTACCCTTGCTGCAGACAAAGCCCGTCGTAACCATGGCGACGGACGGTAAGGAGGCTAAGCTTGATGAGCGGGTAGAGGTAACAGTATCTGAAGGCCCAGGTAAACGAAAACAGAGTGAGGATCTTTGCAAACGTCCTGCTCTTAAAGTGACAGTGCAGCACACTAAATGCAACAAAGATTTTCTGCACTGTCTCTTTAAGAACTGTTTGGTGTTTCATGGGTTATAAAAAACTTCAAGAATTGTGTGCTGTGTCTGCGTGTCTTTAAAGGAATATTTCACTCAAAATGACAATTCTGTCAATATTTATGCATCCTCATTCCTTTAAAAACCTATATGAAGGATTTATTTAAAAAAAAAAAAACTTTAATGTTGTTTTCCATGCAATTACAATGATTAGAGAGACTTTAATTGCTAATTCTCTCATCCATGCAGCTGGATGACTAAACTTTCACCTTAAATTTTGATCTGCTAGCTTCAGAAGTCTTCGCACAAGTCACATGAACCACTTTTATGGTGCTTTTGTGTCCTGTATGAAGTTTGACAGCTCCAGTCCTCATTCATTATAATTGCATGGAGCAGAGAAACCATCGCATTCTCCAAAATTTCTTATTTCTTGGAACGACATGAGCATGAGTAAATGATTCTCATTTCTGTGTGAATTATAAGTCCTTTAAAAATGACTTAATCACATTATTGTTGCTTTACAAGGTTTACACACCTTTCCGTGTGAACCTTTTGCCCTCAAACTTTATAACCACGTTTAACTATTGATATCCTATGTGTGACAAATTTCTTTCTTTCTCAGCATGGCTGACGTGTGACATGCTTTAGATTGAGATGGTTTCTGAATGTTTTTATGGATATGTACTAATGTTAGGCAAACAAATACACTGCTGACAAAAGGAACCGGGCCAATTATGTTATTTATGATAAATGTATCAATTAATAATGCCGAGATTTGGCGTGTGAGGGGAACAGTCAGGTTCAGGTGTGCAGTACTTGTCATGGGACAGAAAAAAATTGGGTTATTGGCTTTGCTGCACTAGTGAGAAATATTATACAACAGGACAAGTGTGAGGAGCAAGGTTGAGTGTTCCTATGTTGTTAAGTGGGACGGACGTGTGTTTGAGCTTTTGTGAAGAAGTGAGAGGAACAGTCAGGTCTGAGTGAATTGATTTAGCGGTACTGAAACTCATAGGAGCAGGAAGGCCACGTTTGAGTGTATAGTGGTTGTAGTATGGAGGAGTACAAGCGAGACACATCGAGGGCTGTTTCTCTGGCTGAGTTGTGTCCACTCACATCATATGCCTCAGTGATTGAGGACGCCTGCAGCACTGCATTGTGGGCCAGAGAAATGGAATAGTAGAAGCTGGGAACAGACTGTGACTTGGACGAGCCTTTGAGGGGGAAATGATGAGAGAAATCATAAAATCATTCAGTCATATGCGCTCGTAAAGCAGTAAACTCAGAAACGATAATAACTTCAGGAACAACAGAAGTGGACACTGACAGCAGGTACCAAAGTCTTATACTTTCTTTGTTATTGTGCTATTGTTTTTTTGAGCAGCAACACACTTACTGTGTAACTCCACACTACTTTCCACTTTTAGCCTGTAACAGATCCACGCTGATCTCTAGCTGAATTTATCCACTCTGTGGTGTAGGGTGGCCCGGTCACTCCAGCCATTTCACTTGGAGCTCCTACAACACAGAGATACAGACACTCATAAGCCTTAGAAATGCACACAGACACATACTTAGAAACAGAAAATATGGCATGAAGATGTTTTGCTCTTGCTTGGTGGAGGGCTTATGGCTTTTATACCTTCAGGAGGACCAAGAAGGGAGCTGCAGGCTGTAATAGACAAAAATCACACATGCACATACATAACAGGAAGGAATTGAAAAATGAAGGAAGCTGATGATCAAAAAGAGAAACTCATATACTATCTAAAGTTGTTATCAGATTTTTTTGAAAGAAATGAATACTTTTATTAGCAAGGACGCATTAAATCTATCAAAAGTGACAAATAAATGCCGTTCTTTCCATTTATCAAAGAATTCTGGAAAAAAAATATTTTACACAAAAATATTAAGCAGCACAACTTTTTTCAACATTGATAATAATGAGAAATGTTTCTTTAAGCACCAAATCAGCATATTAAAATGATTTCTGAAGGATCGTGTGACACTGAAGACTGGAGTAATGCCTGCTGAAAATTCAGCTTTGCCATCAAAGGAATAAATTATATTTTAATAAATGTATTACAATAGAATTTAAAATTTTAATAATATTTCAAAATGTTGTATTTTTGATCAAATAAATCCTGCCTTGGTGAGCATACGAGACTTCTTTCATGGAAAAAAAATCATGATGAAAAAATTCTTACAGACCCTAAACTATTAAGCAGTAGTGTATATAACTAATGTTTTATTTCATTTGTTTTTTATGCAATTTTATTCATAAACAGTGCTTTTTGTGCTAGTCTTATCTCCGTAGCCTTTATGATTCGTAATAACTTTCTATACTCAGGAAGTGGTGCGTCTCCAGAGCACTCCATACAAACCAAAGGTCCCTTGTCTTATCATTAGTTTAATGTCGTTACATGGGAACCGTATGATTCAGTCATGTCAGAGGCTCTTTGCAACTGCAAATTTCCACTTTAATTGGTAGGTTGTGAATTATTCTGTAAAGATTGTTCTGGATTGTTTTTGTAGAGACTAGGAATTAGTTGTTTATACTTTCAGGCTTGATTGTTGGTAATAAAGCTCTGATTTAATTCTCAATTGGTATGTTGTCAACATAAGTAACGGATGGAAAACAAAATAGTTTATTTAGCATTACACAGAAGCTACAACCCAGTTGGGTTTGAATTATTTATACAGCCGTTTTGACAACACATATCCATCCAAGCAGCTTTAAAATGAATAGTGCCTTACAAAATCACCAGTGAGCAAACTGTTTAAGTAGATTGGGAGGAACATCTACCCTGTAATATCGCACATGAATTAGTTAAAACTCTGCACAATACGAGATGCTCAGTGGTTTATTCTTGTAGTTTAAAGCAGTATTTGAGTCATCTATAAAGGTAAAAAGTTTTGCAGTTGATACATCCATGTGTTGCATCCATGATTGCTGGACATGTGGATTGCGGGGCTCACGCTGACAAAAAAAATGTGTTTACATGCAGAACGTAGCTTGAACAACCAGATGCATTTACACTTGATCAAGTTGCATTTTGTATGCATTTGCTATTTATCATAAATGAATCTTGGAGGGACTTTTCCTTCAGTAAATATACTCCCAAAGAGTTTTAAGTAACACCTGTGAGACTCTTCTCTCTTCTCTAACTATTGTCACAAAGTAATATTATTGAAGACAGTTTTATATAAAAGTGCTTTTTTAGCAGTTGGGTCCTAATTGTTGGCTTTCTCTTTCTTCTGTGGTGCCTTTTCAAAATCACAGGTCTTGATAGGACCTTGACATTACTGGATGTTTAAATGGAACATCTGGTCACCATAATTATACAAGGCTGTCTCAGGACAAGGACTTTCACATAATAATATCCTGGTTCCATAGCGTCTGATCTGTTCTGGTCCTCCATTTCATTAACATGAATTAAAAATGCTCACATACTGTACATGTACTGTACAATACTGTATTCTTATATTTAAATATGGACAGCACTAGCACTAGCCTTTTACTGCTTAATGACTATTTATCACCATTCTTTGCCCCCACTTTTTACCAGAACGGCGACGGCAGGGCAAATTCCAGCCATTCAGGCGTCTATTTGGGAAGAAGAAAAGGAGGGAAGCAGAACGTGGGTTTGAGGGATCTGAACTGAAACCTAGCCATTCCACTGATGATGTCTGCAATGGGGTGGCCACAGCTAATGAAGAGAACAATCAGTATCTAAGGTAATTCTCTGATGTATTTTATTTTAACAAATTTAGCTGGGTCTGCCATGCATAATCTATGCAAAATTGTCTACTTTATTTTAGATGCTGTCAAGAGTTATTTGTTTAATTGTGTCTTGAAAACATTCACAGATGTGCTGTAATTAAAAAGCATTTATATCTGTGTTCACAGGGAATTAAACACCCTAGGGTCCCGAGCCTTTTCACACGAGAGTGTATTTATCCCTGAGGACACCGAGAAAACACATCCAGGACAGACAATGTCCCAGGAGAACGTTTCAGACAAAGTCAGGAACATTCAGGTGAACATACATAAATAGTGTAATTAAACATGTTTATATGCTCACAATCAAGCCATGCACCAGACTTTGACATTAGCATTACACCAGATTGATACATTTTCTTTTAGAAATTTGTATTACTATCAAGGTCAAGAAATAAAAAATTATCATGATGCCTATGATAAAACATTGTTTATGCTGGTATCTTGGTAACTAAATGTTTGGACTAAACAACCCCAGTTTTGTCCATTCTTTTACTCCCTATGCTTTTGTTGACAGAAGCAAATTGGACATAATATCAAATTTGGTCAGAGACCCCCTTCACTTAGAAAGAGTGAGGGAGATGAAGGTAGCTCAGATGAGGAAGAGGTACCACGAAGTCCGCTGAGGGTTCTTGCTCAGGTGGAGAATGAACCACAGGGGACTGAAGCCAAGGAAATAGTAAGTTAATCTCCAAATTATTATCCACTACTTGCATATAGTAACATAATGCTGCTCATCAGTCACAATTTATATACAAGAAAACACAGTTAAAGAACACTGCTCTGTTTGAGAGAGTAAGGTTCTAAGAAAGATTCCCTCACTTGCCAAAATGGACATTTATGCACTTGGTAGGCACTTATTGAAAGCATTTTACAGTGGATTCAAGGTATAAATTTGATCAGTAACCATGCTGTTGCTAATGCCATGCTCTAGTTAAGTTGCAGAAAATTGTACATTATACATTAGCTGCTTTTCCACCATCGGGCTGATTGGTTCTAAGAATGGTAAGGAACAGTTCCAGTTATATTTCCACTTGAGCTTGGTTCGGCACATCACGATTACAATCCGTTCTCGGCCTGGAATTTTCAGCTCGGTTGGCTAACCATGCTGAACCGTGCTGGTATAATGTGTGTGACGTCACCACTCAGGATTGGCCTCTTGTCTGTTACCTGGTTACCAGTTTCACTGCAGCTGGCCAAGTGCGCTGTTTGAGCCAAGTAAACACAAGTTAATAATAAAATTAAAAGAAATATTTGATCATCCTCCATAACTCGATTGATATTTATATCTCATATAATTTAAGCAACAAGAATGGTTTGGCCCGATGGTGGAAAAGCGGCTATTGATTCCATAGACATATAACATGCTTCAGAACCCTGCTCTCCCATAGTCACAAACTCAGATTGTTTGTGTTTTTGCTTTACAATTAGGCTGTCAGCCATGACACGGTCCAGCACAGAACTCCAGTCAAATCCCCACGCTCTAAGCGCCCACCTCCCCCTGGCACAATTGAGTCCATCAATCTAGATGCTGTCCCTCAGTCTGTCCCACGCTTGGACAATACTGCTGCCAAACACAAACTGTCTGTCAAACCGAAGAACCAGAGGGTATCTCGCAAACACAGAAGGTTTACACAGGTAAAGGGAAAGGTGTTCTTCAAAATGTGATCAGAATCTATTAGGATAGCTTTGATGTAAAAGGGATAGTAAAAGTGATAGTTTAACCAAAAATGAAAAGCATCATTTACTCATCATTTACTCACTCTCATATGTTGTTACAAACATTTGACTTTCTTTCTTCTGTAAAACACAAATGACAGTTTGAAGAATGCTTTAACTGTATTTGTGCATACGATCAAAGTCAGTGGGGTTTAAAACAACTTTGACTGTGATTGTATGAACAAAACAAACAAAACAGACATTTTTCAATTCTGCAAAATCTTATTCTGTGGTCTGCAGAAGAAAGAATGTCATACGGGTTTGGAATGACATGAGGACGAGTAAATCAAGACTAAATTTTAATTTTTGGGTGACCTATTGCTTATAAGAAAATAACTCCAAAAC
This sequence comes from Anabarilius grahami, assembly GCA_003731715.1. Classification (NCBI taxonomy): domain Eukaryota; kingdom Metazoa; phylum Chordata; class Actinopteri; order Cypriniformes; family Xenocyprididae; genus Anabarilius; species Anabarilius grahami. The sequence continues at coordinate 12,438 of RJVU01072567.1, read as the reverse complement.
ATTAAGTTCTGCAACCTTGAATATATTTCAGGAGTTTCATGAAGAGGATCTCTCTGAAATGCAAGAGGAATCCGAAACACAAAAAGACGAAGAAGTGTTTGATTTGTCAAGAGAGGACTATGACATTATCCATAGGAGCAGAGGAGATTATGAACCCACTGAGAAATCAGTGAGGCGACAATTTCATGAAGAGGAGCTAGAATGCCTTGAGCTTCAGAGGAGGGAACAAGAGGAAGAAAGAATGATGGAGGAACAACAAAGGAGAATCGAGGAACAGAGGCTAGAGGAAGAAAAGTGGCTCAGAGAGGAAGAGGAAAGGCTGCAAAAGGAGGAAGAGGAGAGGAAGCAGCGAGAGGAAGAGGAGAGGACAAAAAGGGAAGAGGAAGAAAGGAGGAGAGAAGAGGAAGAGCAAAGATTAAGACGCGAAGAAGAGCGAAAGAGGCAAGAGGAAGAGGAAAGAATGCGGAAAGAGGAAGAGGAAAGAAGAAGAGCAGAGGAGGAGAGAAGGCTGCAGGAACTTGAGGTTGAGCGTCTCCGTTTGGAAGAGGAAAGAAAAAGGGAGCAGGAGGAGAGGAGGAGAAAAGAGGAAGAGGAGGCGGAACAACGGAGGATTCAAGAGTTAGAAGAGAAAAGACAGAGAGAGGAAAAGGAACGCCTCCGTGAGGAGGCTGAGAGGAAAAGACTAGAGGAAGAGGAGGAAAAAAAGAGGCAACAGCAAGAAGAGAAAGCTGGAGCTTCTGAGCCAGAATGGAAAAGAAAAGCAGAGGAACTTAGATGGAGAGAGATGGAGGAGAGACAGAGACCCTTCACTTTCAAGGTCTCCTCAGGTGAGAAGCAGATACTCTTCCAGAAGGTCAACCTCAGTCCTGTTACTCCAGCAACTGGCCAACAGGGTGAAACAACAGCTGAAACCAGGGAGGGGGCAAAAGCTTCTTCACCAGGAGGCACAGATTCACCAACTCTGTCTTCATCTCTTTACGTCCCACATACTGCAATTCTTGTGACAGGAGCCCAACTTTGTGGAACTGCAGTCAATCTCGATCAGATCAAGGACACAGCCTGCAAGTCGCTTCTTGGCCTTTCAGAGGGGAAAAAAGCCATGGGCACTCCTCCAACCAAGATCAAGACATCTCCAGACCGTAAATCTGGGAAAACCAAATCCTTATATGAGTCTTCCTTATCTGCAGATCAATCCAACGCTGCTGTCCTGGCAGAATGGGCAAGTATCAGATCCAAAATTTTTAAAGGTGCTGAAGAGGGAAAGTATCCCGAACACCCAGATCAGAGTCGCAGGCCGATAAGTGATGATCTAAATACAGTGCCATTTTCTCACACCAACCTCAGGAAAACCATGTCAGCCAGTGCTAAGTTTTCCATCACACCAGCTAGGAAGAAATTTCCTGATTCCAACAGGAACTCAGAGATTTTTGGTCAGGAAGAAGGTGTGAAACTAGAATCGGCATCTCCGGAAACTCCCTCTGTCCAAAAAGCAGAGTTGCCATCTTTAGGTACCAAGATACAGAGCAGGGGAAGTAAGGTTGTTCGCATAGCAGATAGTGCTGAAGAATGCATGTTTGCCAAAGACCTCCCCTCCTTTCTTGTTCCCAGTCCGCCACATGGATCTCCCAAGTCACAGAGATCCGAGATTGGCTCCCCAAGTCAGGCAGAATCAGAAGATTCAGACACAAAGAATGAAGGAGATCAGAAGGATCAGGGTGGTGATGAGCGGCCTTCACCTTTTGGAATTAAGTTGAGAAGAACTAACTACTCTCTTCGCTTCCACAATGAACAATCAGCAGAGAAGAGAAAGAAAAGGTACAGTGCAGGAGACAGTTTTGAAGGTGTCCCAGTGCCCCTCACTGCCATTGACCAAGACTCTGATACTTCTATGCTCTCTGGAAAGTCTAGCCCTGTTTCTCCACAACAAGAGATAGTCGGATTTCGAACCACTGTAGCATCTAGTAAAGAATCTCGAAGCAAGTTTAGCAGAAGTACTCTCCCTTTGGCACATACTGAAGTTGACAACTTTGCCCCCAAGCCTCCACTTTACCAAAAACCAGCTACTTCCCCTAAACCATCTGAAGGTGGCACACCTCCACCCTCTCCTCTCCCAAAACCTGGCAGAAGGACTTCAGGAGACATGATTTCACAAAGGACAAGTGAAACAGAACAGATAGCTACTGAGCAGAGCAGCGATCATAAAGAAGTTGCAGCATCTGTACCATCCCAGAAAAATGGACAAGGAGAGGAGGAGTTTAAAGAAAAGAAGTCATTTTTTCCATCCATTAGCATCCCATGGAGAGAAAAAACAGATCGCAGGACAGAACTCATTAAAAAAGGTAGGAAATTCTCAAGCACTGTAGAGCTATAACTGTATGATCTTCACCTTATTACAATGCTTGCAAAGCAGCACTGTATTGATATTTATCTATATTAAACTTTTACAATGAATTCAATCCGAATCGCTTAACATGCACACTCTATTCAAACATTTGGACTCATAATGAATTGTGATGTATTTTCTTTTTCAGGAAATTAAGATAATTATTATCCTTGTAAAGAGTACAACAGATGCGTAGAAGACTTTAAAATTGTTTCTAGTCTTTCTTGCCAATTTGACATCTACAATTTTTTTCCTTCACAGAAAAACCCTCTCTGCAGGCCAGACACTCTTTGGACAGCTCACGGACACAGGAGAAAGAGGCAGGACCACTTTGGATCACTCTAGCACTGCAAAAACAGAAAGGCTTCAGAGAACAGCAACAAAACCGAGAGGATAGGAGGAGCCAGAGAGAGGCTAAGCTGGCTGAGAAACAAGCTAGGGACAAAGAAAGCGTATGTATATATTATAAATATAGCCATTCAGTCTATTATCATAACTAGCCTACACTGCTGGTACTATATGTAAAGTAGTAATAACAGTGTCTTAACCAGATGCAATGTAATAATGCAAAAATCAATAACAACTACCTCTTTCACTTAAATCTTACCAGCCGTGACAAGTGCTGGGTAGCATTGTCCATTTGGAAATCTCATTGATCCAAAATCATGCTGCATATAACTGTACAATCTTCTGATTGGCTGAGTGTTTTGCTTGTTGTAAACTTGTTGTATTGCACCTGGTTAGGGCACGGTATAATGTTATACTAAACAAACTTCTCTGTTTTAATAGCAATTGGTGTTATTTGTCTCTGAAAGGCTGGAATGGTCAGTCCCACAGAGGATAAAGGTAATGGAAGTTCCAGCCTGCCCAAACCTCAAACAGCAGATGAGAATAAAAGACCAGACACACTCCTGGCCCGTTTTGAACGACGCGACAACTTGAAGAAAGCCAATACCTTGCCCAGCTCAGTCACAGGTAAAAAAAACAAAACAGAAGTAATGTATTTGATTATACTTCCCCTCAGAAGCTTTATACTGGGGTTATTTTTGGTAACTTTGGGCCTTATGCTCAGTTGTTATGTAGGTTTTTGATAATTTATTTATTACATACACATCCCCCTAGCTAAATTGCAACTGACAAAAAAAGTATGAATGGGAGTAGGATTTGGACATGGTTCCCACTCATGATGTGATGCTTTTAAAACTGAGCCATCTATCCACAAAAATGCAGAAAAGAGCAATCTCTAAAATTGTTAGTCCACTTGCAGACAATGAAAGCAAAACAAAAAATTTGAAATCACAGCTGAACCATATTTTTTCTTTCTTTTTAAAAGTTGAAATAACAGACTCTACACCATCTCCGCCAGCAACAAAGGATGTGACAAAGCGCTTCCCTCCTGGTGACACTACCCAGGTTTCTACCGAGCCAGCCTGGCTTGCCCTAGCAAAGCGTAAGGCCAAAGCCTGGAGTGACTGCCCACAGATCATCAAGTGATCCATTACTACTGACCCAGCGAAAAAGCAAATAAGTCTTATCTCCTTCATCCACATCAGTTAGCCATCACTGCTCTCCAGCTCACCTTTGGCTCTGAACAAAAAGTCCATAATTTATTTTCAAGCAATCAGGCATTTCCGAATAACTGGCATTTAAGTTTAAAAAAAGTCTTTCCACAAAGACAAAATATTGTACTACTAATATTCAAACTGGCTACAGATTTGATCAGTTGATGAGAGAAACAATGACATCAACACCACCCCTCTGGTTTTCAATACACAGGATTATTGCAATAACACGCATCGATGGTATATTTACTAATTTTGTGTTGCAGCCAATCAAACAAGCCCTAGAATCTTCATCGAGAAGTTGCAGCCCTTCATATCTTTGAAGTCACCAGTGGTCCTGTTAACAGTGTAAATACACAATGCATGTCAAACTGTTGATACTAGATATTACTAAAACAATACGAGTGGTTCACATTCGGTACAAGTGTAACACATTTCAAATAAAACAAGACAGTATGTTATTGCTTTGGTGACAATTCTGGGAAGCAATTCAAGGGCTAATAATAACAACAGTTGTTGAAACCTTCACAAATTTCACTCCTCCCTCCCGCAAGCATG
>RJVU01072388.1:4020419-4032685 GCA_003731715.1 Anabarilius grahami | reverse complement strand
GCCAGTGAGTCCGCTCCGGCCAGTGAGTCCGCTCCGGCCAGTGAGTCCGCACAGAGCCGCCGCCTCACCCTCATAGGAGGAGGAAGAGGAGGAGAAGGGCTTCCTCTGCCCCTCAAGGCCCGGAGACCACCCTAGAGGTGGTTCTTTGGTTTCCCAAGCGCCTTGCCCTGCCGGCGCCACCCAGGCCGTCTGTCCTGCCGCCGTCATCCAAGTCTTCTGCCCTGCCGCCGTCGCCCAGGCTTTCTGCCCTGCTGCCACTGCCCCGGCCGTCTGAACTGCTGAAACCCGCCAGGTCAGTTCCTCCAGCACCGCCCTGGCACTCAGCTAGGAATCCAGACCTGCTGGAACCCACCTGGTCAGTTCCTCCAGCACCGCCCTGGCACACAGCCAGGACCCCGACCTTCTTAGAGCCCCCGTGGTCTGTTCCTCCGGCTCCTCCCTGGCCTTCAGTCAGGGGCTCTGGTCCTGGCCCACTGTCCCCCCCCGGTCCAGTCCACCTCCCTCCTGAGAGTTTTTGTTTCATGGAGCGTCTGGTAGCCGCTCCGTAAGGAGGGGGTACTGTCATGATCATGAGTTGGAGTGCCCCGTTTAGCCACCAGAGGGCACTCCAACATGGACTTTGTCACCTGTCTGAACTTCATTACCCATAACTCACCTCCTGCACTCATTTCCCTCATTTCATTGCACCCAGCTGTTTTGTGTTTGCTCATTAGTGTCTGTCTATTTATACTCGGTTGTTTCTGTCCTTGGTTGTGGTTTTTTTATGTATTGTTACGTGCACTTTTTGTATCTCTGGCTTTTTGTTTTGTGGGCTGTTTTCTGTGGAGTTTGACCTTTGCCTGTTTTTGGGTATACGACTTTGGATTACCCTATACAATAAATGCTGCGCTTGGATCCTAACATCTTGTGTCTGTGTGCAATCCGTGACAAAAACAAATGTGTATTTCTGTTGCAGGTGTAAAACATTGGACCTCCTTGGAAGGAGATTTAAAAAATTGTTCAAACATTTTACAATTTAAGAATAAATGCAAACAAAAAATGGTGAAATTTTATGAAAATGATTGTGTATATGATTGTGTAAATTAGGCTATTGTAATTGATTTTTGCCATCTGTATTTTTACTTTTTCTTTGAAATAAGATTGGGGTAGGTTAAATAAGAATTTGTTCATCCTGCTCCTGAGTTTGCACTGAATGTTTACTGTATGTAATTATTTCGTAAGTTAATATTTTTTTTGAGGAATTTGTGCAAGCGCAAATAAAGTAAAAAATAAATAAAAAATCTTGAAGTGAGAAGGAGAGAAAGATGTGTTTTTTGTTACAGACATGCTGAACTGAAATCTGGAAACTTTCTAAAGAATGTTGTATGCAAACAGGTAGGCATTCGATTTGCAGAAAATCTAACAAAGGAAGACAAGGTAGCATGAGAGCTGTTGTTGCCAAAGATTAAAAAGGCAAGAGATCAGAAGAAGAGCTCATATTTTTGAGGGCCTTTTGGATTAAAAGAAAAGTTAGGACTAGATGTGCGGAGATGGGGTGGTGATAAACTGTCACCAAACAGTGGTAAGTCTGCTGTAACTATATATCTTATCGTTAATTGAGTTGATTAACTTAACACTCTGGAGTTGGAGGTATCGCCGGCGATACCACCTCGGTTTTTTTCTTACCAGTGTGAAAGAGACTAAAAATACTGTCAATTTTGCACATACAATTAAGAGTTATGCATATTTTAATCTGTGAAATATCTTCTTTTATTTGTGTACACTCAGAATAAAAACAAAATATGCTTTTTGCAAAATAAAGAAAACTAACATGATGCGTGATCTCTCGTCTCCCTCTGAACAAAGTCTAATCTGATATTTCTCAGAAAATGAACTGTAACTTAGTGAATACTAATCACAAAAAATAGACTTATGTCTAAAGAAACATTGAAATGTCAGGTTTTAAATCTGATTTAAATTCTCTGTTTATGTAACCTGTATGAAAAGAGAGCAGCCACACCCACGGAGCGAGCGCTATTCAGACGCAAATTCTGAGCCAATACATGTATACATGGTCACAATCGTGTATTTATTATCTTCAAAAGTGTCTATCTACATGTTATAGCCATGGTTAGCATCTCTGGAAGCCTCTGTTAGTTCCTAGAATGTCACATGGCTGTATGCCTGTTTTTCACTGAGTCATTTGTGGACTAAAGGTGCACAGAGCGCCCTCCGGCTGCAAGTTTGAATTGAAAACACAGTATCCAGCCCTCATAGTGATGACAATAAATTTTGAATAAATATTACTCCTCTGTATAGAAAATTGACATAAACATATGAGAATCCATCAATATTTCTCCAAATGTGCATGCTTTTAAGCATATTAAGAAATTACTTTCAATATAAGATTTTAAGAGTAAAACAGAGGTCAAAATGTGAGTCTTAGATCTTTTTAATGATGCATAGGTTGTCAACAGCACATTAACATTTAGGCTATATAATATAACAAATATAGTAGTCTATATGAAATGCCATAGAGGTAGGAATGTTCAGACGCTTTGCATCACAGAAATACATTATATTTTAAAGTATATTAAAATAGAGAACCATTATTTGGTTAGAGACTTAAGATTTCTTTTAAAAACATTAGTAATGCGTCCAAACTTTTGACTGGTACTGTAATTTAACAATAGGCCTATACAAAATTTTCTTCACATGATATGCAATAATACGTGCATGAGCTCACAAAAATCATGTTTTTTTTTTGTCAAGAGTGGACATTAATCCTGTTATCAGCATGATCACAGAGGGTTTTTTCACATAGCCTACCTGACTGAAAGGGCTTATTATGCTAATCTTTTGTCTTCTCAGGTATGAGTCATAGCATTATTCATGAAGATTCACACCTCCACGCATACTGTGTTTCTTGACAAAAAGTGTCTTACAAAATTTAAATTACAGTTTTTTCCAACTGCTTACACACGTTTTCAAAACTTTGTCCCTTTTTTTAAAAACTTTACACACAAATCCAAGAATTGCACACACAAAATGCCTCATATCTCTTGCAAAATGAAACACTGCATTCAAAATATCACAAACACATCTCAAAAGCAAACATGTTTTTGGATATTGTTACGGGTGTAGCGGTATGAAGAGATGAAGCGTACACGGAGATCCACAATGATAGGTATTTAATGACAACGGAGGAGAATAAACCACATACACACTTTAAACAACATTAAGATCAGACAAGGAGTGGAGGGAGTGAGTTCATATATATATATATATATATATAGGGAGTGCTAATGAGGAAGTCCAGGTGCAGATGATGAGTGCTGATGGGGAGATGACGAGGGAAGTGAGTGCAGGTGAGGAAACAGGAGGATCATGGGAAATGGAGTCCGGGAGACAAGGGAACTGTGACAGATATATCATATACTGTACACACAGTTATTCAAAGCCTAAAGCTCTTCTTTCATAAGCTGCTATGTACATTTCTGTACAAGATTTAAAAGTAATTGGCAGAGAGATGTTAAAGAAATTCATGGTAAGCATGAAAGCAAGATTGAAACTTTTTTTTTTTTTTTTTACTGCAAGCATTTGCAGTTGTGAATACAGTATTGCACAGTACAAAAAAAATACATATATCAACCATGTGTAGTTGGCATCATGTGGAGAAAAAAAAAAAATCTTCAATAGGGTTTAGAAATGATGAATATGGAAGCAAGTAGACAACAGAAAAGTTGTTCAAAACCTATAACTTGACCTTTGGCCTATTCATAGGCCTATTCTAAAGCCATGATTGGTTGGTGTTAAGTAAAGCAATAAGTGTTTGCGCATGTGAGGAGTTAGTGTTGTTACAATACAGAAGGGGACAGTGACACAGGAATGCAGGTAATAGTGTTTACTGAACAACCAGATGAATGACAGAGTGCAGGTAAGTGATGGCAGGTTAATTTGATGGCAGATATGGATGTAGAACTGATACTTGTCTTTATGTTGCAGGAATGGACTGCCATCTGTCATCTGTTGCAGACAGATGACATACGTGGAGCTTGAGCAGACACAGATGAACTCATGCAGAACGAGGAGACGAGGAAACACACTGGAGACAGGTAAGTATCTTCAGTGGAGTCCTTGAGGTAAGCAAACAGGTAAGACCATGTGCAAACGAGACCGGACAGTGACTGAGTGAGAGCGTGAGTCTTTTGTGCTGCTGTTGATGAGGGTGCTGATGGGCTGCAGGTGTTCGTGATGAAAACTCTGGCGATGACGTGCGCTGTGTTTGTGTGAGGGTAGAGCCTGGCGTGTCTGTGGCTGCGTTCAGGATCGTTTTTTAAATGCCCTTCCCTTGCTAACTTCCCTCAGTCTCGTTGACACAGATGTACGTCATTGCTTACATTGCATGAGTGCCCACTACTGGCGGAACCCTTGCAATGGGCTGAACTGGAACGTCCTAAGCACTTGATCACTTGGAATCCGCAAAGGAGCTGATTTATTATTTATTTTTTCCCCTTACAAAATTGTCTAATACAGTATTCTATATGTATATATGGGTGTTTTAAATGTTTAAAAAATAATTAATATATCATAGAGTTGTTTGTGGTGTGGTAAATTAAACGCGATATGCGGTGACGTCATAATCGTGTTGCATTGTGGGTTATGGAGCTGCCTGAAGTGTACATATGAAGTAGACTTTTCCCTCTGTCAAAATCGAGGGAGCGAGGGTCTGTCCATATAAACTTCCCTTGTCCACTTCACGAAGTGGAACGCAGTTCAAAATGGCGGTAGGGATTCCCCTGAGGGGAAGTATTTAGGGAAGTTTGCGAGTGCGTGTCTAAAACTGGAGTGGAACGCAGCCTGTGACAAGTGTGAGGCACTGATGAATTAGTGTGGCATCTTGATTGGTTGTGTTTAAAAAAGGAAATCAAGATACTGCCTGTTAGATTTTTGTGTATTACATAGAGAATTGTGTATTGTGTTTTGCAAAAAGTGTTTTATGAAATTGAATAATTAGTCAAAGTCCAAGAATTAGTGTTTGGTTTTGCAGATTTGGTGTGTGGTTCTGCTGTTTGAGTGTCAGCTTTCAAAAATCGTGTGACATGAAAATATTTTGTGTGTAAGCAGTTGGAAAAAACTGTAATACAACAATAAAACAAAATACACTACTGTAAATACAGAAAAACAGGCCAATTGTGTGTGGGTGAGATTACAGATCCTGCCGTTTGTTTGGGTCTGGCCACAGGATCTCATCAACGTCACAAGCGATATTTTCTCCTGCTAAGCAACGGGTAAAATAACACCTTGTGTGCCGAATCCATCGATGGATTGACATTACCTCAATGTCTCAGCATGCCTCTTCCATTGCCTGTAGAAGAGGCATGCGGGCATGTGGTTGGCGGTCATATACGCACCATCTCCAAGTGGAAAAAAATTATTCAGTAGGGTTTAGAAATGGTGAGTAAGGGGGCAAGTATACAATTTCAAATTGATCATGGTTGGTGAACCAGTCCCGGACCAGAGCAGCCTGGTGGAAACTAACATTATCCCAGACAACAACAAACCTGGGCTTCTCTGATCTGTCCTGTACAACTGCATCATGAAGTGAATTGAGAAATGTGAGTATATGTTGCATATTGTAGGGACCTAGTTTGGCATGATGGTGTAGTAGCCCTCGAAGGCTTATGGCGGCACACATTGTGATGTTTCCCCCACGCTGCACCGGGATGTGCACAATTGCCCTTTGGCCAATTATATTACGACCCCGTCATCTACTTTTGCTGAGGTTGAAACCAGCCTCATCAATGTAAATAAATTCATGAGGCTGTGCAGCTCCATCCATGTCCAAGATTTTCTGCAACACAAAATACATAGCATGGATGGCTGACATTACTCAAAACACACAACTACAGTACTACACATGCAGAACCCCTTCCCCCCCACACACACACACCCCAACACACAAACACACAAACACACAAACACACAAACACACAGGTACCTGTGTCCCTCTCTGCATGTATCTATGTGGTACTGATACAATGGTACATATTCAGCTATTACTGTACTGGATTACAAGTACTGTATGTAAATACTATGTAAAGGACTACCATACTTACCTGTACATACAGTGGTATGCGAAAGTTTGGGAACCCCTTGCAGAATCTGTGAAAATGTGAATAATTTTATCAAAATAAGAGAGATCATACAAAATGCATGTTATTTTTTATTTAGTACGGTCCTGAGTAAGATATTTTACATATTTATGTATAGTCCACAAGACAAAAAAAAATAGCTGAATTTATTAAAATGACCCCGTTCAAAAGTTTGAAAACCCTTGGTTCTTACAGTTTTTCTTTATTGTTAAACACATTTCTTGAAATTATGCCTCCTTTTCTCAAAACTCAAAACACAAATCCATAACTTCTCACCCAATTCCCCAAACTTCCTATTTTCAGGTCAAAATGAAACTCCCCACTCAAAACCATTCAAAACTTTGCCCTCAGACATGACACACAAGCCCTCAAAAACACACACTACAACATAGTCTTACACACCGGTGAGATAAATTCGAAACAATACTACAAAAACCAGTAATAAGTTATGTTTCTTGGTTCTCCCTCTCAAAAACATTTTCACATGATCAACACAACAAAATACACAACAAATGTATACATTTTCACACTTTATTTATTCCTTAATATACTGTACAGCACAATACACCAAACAACAACAACAAAAAAATATCCTGCCCCACCCCAGCATCCCATCTTTGGTCTGGGACAGGCCGGAGAATTGTGTCAACATCACAGGCTATATTGGCGAGGCTAAAACTCGTTGCCCAGCCTCCCTTATAGTCATACCATGGACAAAGACATGGTCAACTAGAGTGACACGAATTTCATCTGAGGCTGCTTGTCTCTTTGCCCTTCCCTTTCCTCATCCTCCTCCTCATCCTCATCCTCTTCCTTCACCCCTTCCTTCTCCTCCTCTCTGGTGTCCTCAACCTCTTCTATCACGTCTCTCTGGATCCATTGTTTCAAAACTGAATGAACTTACTGGGGCTCTTTTATCTATCTATTAAAGGATCTGATCGGTGTGTGAAAAATGTGTGTGCTAATTGAGCTGAATCTGTGCTGACTTGAGTGAACAATATTGAATGCTAGTGCTTTCTAAATGACCACATGGTCTAGCAATGAGAAATGAAGGGATTTTTGTGTAGAGTTTTGCAGTGACAGTTCAACAAATCTGATTCATGTGTCAAAACAGGGCAATAGTGTTTGGAAATGGGTGTGCTTTTTGATAAATGGTGTTATGGTTTTTACATTTTAGTTCAAAAGCCTGATTATAGTGTTTAAGCAATTGAGAAAAACTGTAATACTGTGTGTGGTTACCTGGATGATCTACGACTGCTTTTTTGTTTTGTAATGGTTGTTCATGAGTCTCTTGTTTGTTCTGAGCAGTTAAACTGAACTCTGTTCTTCAGAAAAATCCTCCAGGTCCTGCAGATTCTTCAAGTTTCCAGCATCTTTTGCGTATTTGAACCCTTTCCAGCAGTGACAATGATTTTCAGATCAGTCTTTTCACACTTAAGACAACTGAGGGACTCAAACACAACTATTAAAAAAGGTTGAAACATTCACTGATGCTCCAGAAGGAAACACGATGCATTAAGAGCCGGGGGTGAAAACTTTTTGAATTTGATCAAGGTAAATTGTACTTAATTTGTCTTCTAGCAAACATAAGTGTCTTATGTTGCTTCTGAAGGGCAGTACTAAATGAAAAAATATATATATTTGTTTTTTAACAAAATAAGAAAAAATTGGACATCTTTATCCTGTTCAAAAGTTTTCACCCCCCGGCTCTTAAGGCATTGTGTTTCTTTCTTTTGTGTTTGAGTCCCTCAGTTGTCTTAAGTGTGAAAAGATGGATCTCAAAATCCTACAGTCACTGCTGGAAAGGGTTCAAATATGCAAAAGATGCTGGAAATCTGACGAATCTGGTGAACCCGGAGGATTTTTCTGAAGGACAGAGCTCAGTTTAACTGCTCAGGACAAACAACGGACTCATGAACAACCATCACAAAACACAAAAACAGTCATAGATCATCCAGGTAACCACACACAGTATTAAGAACCAAGGGTTCCCAAACTTTTGAACGGGGTCATTTTAATAAATTCAGCTATTTTTTGTCTTGTGGACTATATATAAACATATTTTTGTAAAATATTTTACTCAAGATAGTACTAAATAAAAAATAACATACATTTTGTATGATCTCTCTTATTTTGATAAAATTATTCACATTTTCACAGATTCTGCAAGGGGTTCCCAAACTTTCGCATGCCACTGTATTCGTTGATGAATACTTGCCTATCTGCAAGTATTTGTTCCCGTAGCTGGTGGAGACGGATTGCATTGTTTGTTTGTTTGTTTTTTCACAGTACTGTGTGCTGTACACAGTACTGTAGCATCTTAATGGTACAGTGCTATGTACTATACTGTACTGTATGTTCCACAAAACTACCATTTTTTGTTACAAATGGAGCACTAGCCAACTTGCAGTACAAAAACAGTACATGTGATACAGTAATGTGATAAAGGTGCAGTACTGTAAATATTGTAGATACAGTCTGGAGTGAAGTGTTGAAGTCATACCTGTTTTCCAGTCTAAATGTCCTTATGATGGATGCAACTGTGAACCGGCTTAGATGTGGGTGGACTCTCTGCCCAGCTTCCCTCATTGTCAGGCCATGATTTGTCACATGATCCACCAACGTTGCTCTAATATCATCTGAAATATTGTTCCATGCATAGCCTCTTCAACCATGTCCTACTCCTCTCTCTCTTTGTCTTCCTCTTCCTCTGCCTCTACCTCTTGCTCTCTCTGCCTCCATGCTTGCAAAGTTCTCAAAATGGCTCAACTGAGGGCTATTTGTGGTTGGCTGATTGGTGATCAGTTTTCAGGTGTGTAAGTTTTTTCAATCACCCAATTTGTTTTGAATTTTGAATAGATGTGCTTTCCCAATGGTACCCATGAAATTTCATTTATGAATGAAGTGTCTTATGTATGAAATATTGTGTAGTGTGCAGGAGCAAGTGTGTTGCATAATTGCAACTGAAGTGCAAAGCAGCGCTTTTGTTTAAGGTATAGTTACACTGTGTTTAAGGTATAGTAACAAAAGCTTCAAGTTTTGTTTCTTTGGTCTAAGCATGTGTCTATAGTGTTCAAGCAATAGGCAAAAACTGTAAATGAAAAAAAAAGAAAAGAAAAGAAAAAACACCTAAGCATCATCTCTTGGCCTAGCTGGGTCTGGCCATAGCACTTCATCCACATCACAGGCAATGTCCTCTCACACAAGACAGCGAGGGAAGAATCTTCTTGAATGGCGAATCCATCCTTGCACAGACCCTGCATCAGTTAGGTCAGGCCTTTTTTTCCATGGCTTGAATGAGGCATATCTTGACATAGGGCTGGAGATTGTAAACCTTCCATGCTAAAAAAAACCCTTCTCAATGGGTTTAAAGAAGGGACAGTATGGTGGGATATATTGGAGTGAAAATTGTGGATGCTAATGAAACCAGTTTTGGAACAGAGCAGATAGGTGGACATTTACATTGTCCCGTATGTATTGTCCCACAATGTATCTCTTCTGGTCTGCATCCATGTGGTCTTCTGCTGTGACGATGTTGTGTAGTCTTTCTAAAATGTGAATATGTGGGCCATGTTGCAAGGACCTAAGTTGGCATGCTGGTGGAGGACCTCATTCTGCGTGATTGAAACATACATTGTGATGTTACTACCACGTTGTCCCGGGATATTCAAAATAGCTCTGTGGCCAATGATGTTTCTTCCTGTCCCTCTTACTGCAACATTGCCTCCATTTTGTCAAAGACACATAAACTCACCTTTTGCCTTTTTATAGTACTTGCACCTGATTGTTGAGTTTACATTTCAGCACCTATGTGTCTGCAGACACTGATGGCCGTGTTTGATCAATTGGTTTATAGGGGTGGTATTTTGAAAAGCAGTGTCTTGAAATGACAAAGAAGTGATATTATGTTAGATTTCTGTGTCTAATGTAGAGAAGTATGTTTAGTGTTGTGCAAAACAATGTGTGTAGTGTTTTGCAAAAAGTGTGAGGCTAAGAATGTACTTATAGTTCTGTAGATCTGGGCTAAGGCTTTGCTCCTTGAGTGTAGAGTTTCAGTAACTGTGTATTATTTAAATTTCAGTGTGTAAGCAATCTTAAAAAACTGTAATACAATATCCAGTTTTAAAATACATATGCCATTTAAAGCAACGCTTGTTTGTGTAATTTTATTTTAGTGCTGGTGTGCCTTGGAATTTTTAACTTATCAAAACTGTGCCATGCCAAGAAAAAGGTTGGGAAACTCTGATTTAACCCATCCAAGTTAGTGCAAACACATTAGCAGAGTAGTTAGTAGTGATAGCACACACACAGCAAACAATGATACACACTTGGGCAGCCATTTTTGCTGTGGCGCCCAGAGAGTGATTAGGGGTTAGGTGCCTTGCTCAAGTTTTTGAAACTATATGGCTCTATTTCTTAAAACTCTACACACAAAACAGAAAAACACACACACAACATGCAAAATATCTCACATATCTTTCAAAAGCAAACACTTAATTCTAAACTATTTTAACAATTCTAAAAATTTTATTTTTGTGTAGTAACTCTACACAGAAACATAAAATGATTAGCCACATACACATCAAACTACACACAGATGTGAAAAATGTAAAACACTACTCACTTGTTTCTTTTGCTTGTTCAGTATGCAGTGAAGTGTACAGGAGTTTGTCATAGCACATAGCATAAAAAACACTGTATATACAGTATGTATGCACAACTGATGGATTTTACACAGGTATTGAACTGAACTGGTTTAGGGGTAGGGGTAGTGTAGGGGATAGTAAATACGGTTTGCACAGTATAAAAACCATTACGCCTATGGAATGTCCCCACAATTCACAAAAACGAACATGTGTGTGTGTGTGTGTGTGTGCATATACATACATACATACATATATGTGTATATTTACACTATAAACAGAAATGCAAGGGGGTAAGAAGAATTTCTTTCTTTCTCAAAACACTGAGTTTTGGTTTCTAAGTGAGCAAATTATGTATAAGAGTAATGTACGTGAATGGTTCCACTGAGTGGGCCTTGAGTACCACTTTTAGTGTAAACAATTTGAAAAAGCTGTTTTGTTGGATCAAAACCCTCGTGTTGTTGTTGCTGATGCTGTATATTAGGCTCAGATCTGATCACCACACACGTCTGTCAAACGGGCTTTGCTGTGAGAGCAGAGCTTATGTAGGTGCCGCTATTTATAGCAGCCATCAATCCGCTGTCTCTCAGTGATTCTGTGCGCTGGCTGATTTCACACATGCGCGCTCTTTTTCTGTGTCTCTGCCTCCGTATCACGCCTCCTCCTCGTCTGTATCTGTGCCACAGAAGAAAGAGAATATATTTTCTTTACCATAGACTAGTACTTATAGAACACATCAGGCACTAGTCTTAATTTCGTTTATGAAAACTGTGATGAAAAATGTTAGTTGAGAACCCTTTTTTCATGACTAATAGCGCCTGTGTGTGTGTGTGTGGCGGTTCTGCTCTTGTTTGTCAGATTGAAGTGAGTTAATCTCCATTAAATCCCTCCTAATTACAAAAACTCTCTATCTCTCTGTTCACACAGACAGCGCAGCTTCTCTCTCCCTCACTCACACACACACACACACACACGATCCGCTCGTGAGCTGAAGAGCTCCACAGCATGTAATCAGGGGTCAGGGGTCATTCAGACGATGCTGGATCCTGTTTCTGCTGTTAATAGACATGTCTGATTGGCTCAACATCAAGAACCACTCATACACAATTAATCACACGAGAATCTGTGTATACATCCACAGATACATCATACAAATATGAAGAACTGTAAAACTCAATGATAAAGGTTCTATATGGAACTTTAAAGAGTTCCGTCAGGTGCTTCATATAGAGGGTATGCATCGACATCACTTTCCCGCACAGCTGGACTGAGTGGCAAAAGAACCTGCTGCGTGACTGGATTTAATAGGGGAAACTGCGAAAACGCGAGTAAAACAAACGATTACACAAAAGGTTGGACTCGAAAGTGTTCCTTATGACATGTCAAATAAACCTAATCCATGGATATTGACATGCAGCCAGGAATCATGTTTCCTGACATTTATATGTGCCTGATTTCGACGCCAGGGAAATACATAAAGCAAATCTGC
>RJVU01072388.1:3964598-4019241 GCA_003731715.1 Anabarilius grahami | reverse complement strand
GAAACAACATGAGGGTGAGTAAATTATGACAATTTTCATTTTTGGGTGAACTATCCCTTTAAAACTCACCTTTGATCATCAAAATGACATATTTAAACATTTTTTTCCTGTAAAAATAACTCTTTCATGCCTTAAAATGGCTTGAATGGAACTTTATTTGGTAGTGGAACCATGAATTTGTAAATTGGTCTCCGCCTCCACTCAATCACACCAGCTCGGACTACCCAACTGTTGTAAATACTAAACGTGGAAAATTTGGTTTAATCCAGCCATATATGTTTGAACCTGAAACTGTTTCGGAAGTAGAAGAGAAGAGGAAGATTGAATTATACAGGGTTGTCTACAAGTCGATGTGTCAGACTGGGAATGTGTTTTACGTTCCGCTCGCTACAACGTCTGACACATAACGATAATTGCCATATCTCGCCAGAAGATGGAGCCTGCAGCTGAATCATCCATCCGTCCATTTTCCGAACCACTGGTCCAATGTGGCTACAGCGTAATATCATAACTTTTTTTAATTGATTAATATTATTTTATTTGTATATATTTGTATTTTTTTTAAATAGTGCATATTTACAGTTATGGTGATATATAATATCATACAAATCTGTACAAATAACAAGACTAGACAATGAAACAGGTGACAATATTACATATCATGCACAAACAAGATATGCACATATACATGGAGAGACACGTTACACAGACACAGTGACAAAAAGGGGATGGGGGGGTAGAGATGCTGGTAATAATGGAAGAGAGAGAGGTTGGGAGGAGAAAAATAAATAAATAAACAAAGCATAACATAAAAAAAAAGAAAAAAAAAAGGAGAGGGGAGAGAGATAGATACATACGAAATAATAAATAATAATAATACATTCTAATAATTTCTAAATAATGGAGATGTGTTAATAACTTTAAATACTTGATCTGTGGCTCATTGGGTATGTAGGTGAGGGACCTCCCCTACCACCACCCACTAGCCAAACCTAAGAAAGGAGAAAAAGGAAAAACACTCCCTCCTTGTATTGTCAACCAGGGGCGGACTGGGACAAAAATTCAGCCCTGGCACTGTAGCCACACCAGCCCGCATTACCAGACTACACTCACCTAAAGGATTATTAGGAACACCATACTAATACTGTGTTTGACCCCCTTTCGCCTTCAGAACTGCCTTAATTCTACGTGGCATTGATTCAACAAGGTGCTGAAAGCATTCTTTAGAAATGTTGGCCCATATTGATAGGATAGCATCTTGCAGTTGATGGAGATTTGTGGGATGCACATCCAGGGCACGAAGCTCCCGTTCCACCACATCCCAAAGATGCTCTATTGGGTTGAGATCTGGTGACTGTGGGGGCCATTTTAGTACAGTGAACTCATTGTCATGTTTAAGAAACCAATTTGAAATGATTCGAGCTTTGTGACATGGTGCATTATCCTGCTGGAAGTAGCCATCAGAGGATGGGATAATGGTGGTCATAAAGGGATGGACATGGTCAGAAACAATGCTCAGGTAGGCCGTGGCATTTAAACGATGCCCAATTGGCACTAAGGGGCCTAAAGTGTGCCAAGAAAACATCCCCCACACCATTACACCACCACCACCAGCCTGCACAGTGGTAACAAGGCATGATGGATCCATGTTCTCATTCTTTACGCCAAATTCTGACTCTACCATCTGAATGTCTCAACAGAAATCGAGACTCATCAGACCCTGCAACATTTTTCCAGGCTTCAACTGTCCAATTTTGGTGAGCTTGTGCAAATTGTAGCCTCTTTTTCCTATTTGTAGTGGAGATGAGTGGTACCCGGTGGGGTCTTCCGCTGTTGTAGCCCATCCGCCTCAAGGTTGTGCGTGTTGTGGCTTCACAAATGCTTTGCTGCATACCTCGGTTGTAACGAGTGGTTATTTCAGTCAAAGTTGCTCTTCTGTCAGCTTGAATCAGTCGGCCCATTCTCCTCTGACCTCTAGCATCAACAAAGCATTTTCGCCCACAGGACTGCCGCATACTGGATGTTTTTTTCCTTTTCACACCATTCTTTGTAAACCCTAGAAATGGTTGTGCGTATCCCAGTAACTGAGCAGATTGTGAAATACTCAGACCGGCCCGTCTGGCACCAACAACCTTGCCACGCTCAAAATTGCTTAAATCATCTTTTTTTTCCCATTCTGACATTCAGTTTGGAGTTCAGGAGATTGTCTTGACACAACTGCCATGTGATAGGTTGATTAGATAATTGCATTAATGAGAAATTGAACAGGTGTTCCTAATAATCCTTTAGGTGAGTGTATCTATGTTGCAAGTAGCGTAGAGTACAGCAGTCCGTTTACCCTTAATCCCACCTTATCTGCTGATATTTCAGTCATGTAACGTTAATTTAGTAACAGGCTAACTAACACTTGTAACCAATTATCACAAAGAAATGACATTTTAAAATATAAAGATAAAACGTGGATTGTTTGAGAATTGTACAAGTGGCTTTTAAATTTAGATTTTGTCATTTATTTTTCCTATGATATTTTAAATTGTTATAATTGTAGAAAATCCAAGAAATGTGTCCAGGTTTCTTTGAAGATTGATATATGCTTTAGTTTTTGGGCAGCCTGTTGTTCTACTGTAATATGAGCTGTCAGTGCATTGGTCCAGTGAGTAATATTACAGTTGTTTTTGCTTTTCCAGTTTTGGAAGATTATTTTCTTTGCAATTGTTAAGGAAATCTGGAGTGTGTTATGGTATTTGAGGGGGAGCTTGATTTCTGAAGTATCCCCTAGAAGACACAGTGATGGGTTTAATGGGATTCTGCTGCCAAAGATAGTGGAGAGTTTGTCAGTTACTGAAGACCAAAAGGAGTGGACCAGTGTGCAATCCCACGTGGCGTACAAGTAACTGTCTGTGCAACCTAAAGTGCATTGTGAACGGATAGCAGTTTCTGAAAGTTTCATTTTATTAAATCTGTTTTGTGTTAGGTGCATTCTATGAAGCGTTTTATATTGTATTAGTTGTAGGTTAGTGTTGAGGGTCATAGAAAATGTACTTTGACATCGGGGTTGGGAGAGATACCCAAATCCCTTTCCCATCTGACAGATGGTAGTGTGATATGTTGTTTCAAAGTTATTATTAATTTGTAGAGTTTGGATGTCAATTTCTTTGTGCTCATGATTTTTAGAATATTATCTATCAGTATAGGGGAGGTTAATGTATTTGCAGATAGAACTGTCTTAGCCTTAATTAAATGTTTAATTTGTTGATAATGGAGGAATTCTTCTCTCCCAACCCCGTACCTCTGGATTAGTGTGTCGAATGAAATGAATGTGTAATGCACACATGTAATTCAATATTAGTTTTTTTCAATTGCTAACATACTTTTGTCCAATCTGTAGTCACATTTTCAAAACTCTAAACACATTTAGCAGAACATCTGTCTGTTGTGGCCATACCATTAACACAAGTCGTTTTCACACAAAATGCAGTCAATTAACACATCTTTAAAATGCTTACATTTTCTTTTCATATAAGCTTACCCTATACCAAAATCATGGATCTTTCTCATCTTATTTGCAAATGCTTAAACATAGCAAGTTAGAAATGAAGACCTAATGTTCCAATCATTAAATATAGGATAAAACCTATACTTTTGCAACAAAAGCAGTACTGGAAAAGTACTGGAAAAAAATATAAAACAAATACTGAAACAATTGATAAGCATTTTTAATTCGCAGATCACTGAAATATTTAGAAATTCCAAAATTCCAATCTCAGTTGGAGGCAGAGTCAGGTGTTGAACTTATTTTCATTACATGGACACACAGTAAAATACGACTCTTTGAATCGGATTTGTTCAATGTGTATAAGGAACAACACAGAGGAGCAGAGAGAAAATAATATCAGGACAAGGGAGAAGAAGAGGTATGGGAGAGGAGGAAGAATGTGTGCTGGATTGTGCATCTCTGTTTTTTTTCACTTAAACGTGGAACTTAAAGCTTATTTCTGCCATGAATAGAAAATAAAAAAAGGTAATTATTTATTTTTATCTCACAATTCTGACTTTTTTAACTCAATTCCTATAGTTTATATATCACAATTCCTGAGGGAAAAAAGTCAGAATTGTGAGATGTAAACTCACAATTGCAAAATAAAAAAATAGAATTGTGAGATAAAATGTCACAATTACCTTTTATACTTTTTTATTCTGTGGCGGAAAAAAAGCTTCAACAGTAACCAAAGGCCATGTATGTTGGATTTGTTGTTGATCAATGGCAGCAATTTCATGTTTTCATTTCAGAAAAAGCTTCATGTAAAACTTTCACTACAACGATTCCACTACCACTGTTTCATATACGCAGAATATGTGGTCTGCGTAGGGCACTAGCTACCAAGGGGACACCATCCCACCCTCTATAGGGCACCATTAACACCCCATCCCTAGAAAGAGATTTCAACAGAGGGGCCAACTAAAGTTCAGCATAGGAGACCCATTTGAACAGTGGCTGCCCTGAGCAATTCTGTTTCTTTCTTCTTCTTTTTTCTACTGTACATTCTATAAAATAATGACTCACTTCTGTTGCCAAGAATGCACACATTCAACACTCAACCAAAAATGTAGAATGGCTTACATGCATTATACTATTACTGCAGTAAAAGGAAACTGAATTTTAAAAACTATGGATTTCATACTTTCTGCATGTAGAACCGAAACATGACAAGTTATGCAGTTTTCATAATGCCATCAACTGTTAGTATTTTGACAGTCATTGCGCTTTGATTGACTATATGTTCATGTTGGATAGAAAACTAGGGCAAGTGTTTGACAGAATGACTTGATTTTGAATCAGGTTTGCTGTGTTTTAATAGAGTTAGTATGTGTTGAAAAAGGTTTTTAGCATTTTGAAATGTAGAGTTTGTTTTTATTTGACAAAATATGGTTTTGGGCAGAAAATTAACTATTTGGCTAAGTGTGTGATGTATGTGTGTTGCTGTGTTAAAGGGTTTATAAAAAGTACTTTAAGTATTGGTAAACGCTTGTTAGCAATTGAAAAAAACTGTAATAATAGGCAAATGTATTAAACTGAATGAAGAGAGATGCAAATCAAAAGTTTGATAGTAATCGTATCATACGTAACCGGGGGAAAAATGACCTGAAATGATCAACATCATACATTATGAGGATTACATTTACAATATATACACTGATAACCTGTTCCATGTGATCACATTATGATACTGGCCCTTTAAGGTTTCAGCGAGTGGAGATCACGTCTGAGAGTTGGTTCTCGCGAGAGCGCGAGTGGAAGTAGCGCCTAGCCAAGTGTGCGATATTGGGTGCTTCTTAGGCCCTGTCCCAATTGGCACACTCCGGACTTGTGGACTTCCTCAGAGTCCACACTTTGGTGACGTCATGTAGTGCAGACCTATAGGGCCCTTGGCGCAAGTCCACAAGGGCCCATTGAGAGGTATTTTTGGGACAGATTCATTATCTCCATGTCAACTACACAGCCTGCTTTTGCTTAGGCCACCTGACAATATATACATGCTTATTTAAATAATGTATACAGTTGTAATAATACATAATGTTCCATTTGAACTAAGATTACAATTTTAACACATAATAAACATGTGCGTGAGTTTCAGATGAATTTACAAGTTTAAATATAAATACTAGGTTTACATATGACTCAGTAAAGCCCTGACATTCGGTTCTATTTATTTAATGAATTATAATGCGATTGTATTATTCAACGTGCTATTATTATGTTTGAGATATCAACCACTGGTCGATGACCATAATGTTTGTATAAACTGTAGGTAACAACTGGTAAAATGTACACCTAGGTCATAAAAACCGTAATGATACCTACACTTAAATATTTTCTTCTCAGCCATGTCATCAATTGCTCTTGAGCGAAATCTCCTCCCATCCGTTGTCTGATTGGCATTTCGCAAGGATTCCTGGGTAGTTAAAGTGTGCGAAGCCTGCATCTATGCGGGCTTCGTGGAAGACCGCTACAAGGGTACAAAAGGGGCGCTGCTGAGCACACTTCAGAGCATTAAAATGCAGAATGGGATGGCCTACGGACTCGTAGACTCGGCGAGCACGCACAATTTAAGTCCATGAGACCGAAAGTCCACATGAAGTGCACCACTTCATGTGCATTTTCGGTCTTGTGGACTTACATTGGCCGCTGCGTGTGCGTGTCCGTTAAGTCCACAAGACCGTAGGGTGTCCCCCTATGGTTGCTATGCACCTTTGATGCGCACTTCTGCTGAGCCCGCAAGACTGTGAGCTACGCAGAGGACTTTACCCGGCAGTCAAAGCGGCATTACGTCGTGAAAGTGCGGACTCAGAGGAAGACCGTGAGGGTTTAGGGTGCCATTTGGGACAGGGCCTTAATATCCCTCCTCGTTTCCTCGCTCCTCCGTCCTCCATCCTATGACCCGGAAACCGATCGAGCTCAGCCATCTTGAAGGATATCTCAATTCTCTAATTGCACCGCGAGGAGGTGAGGATCAAGGAGTGAGGAGGCTTCCCGAGGAGTCATGAGCGAGGATACACCGGTGCATCCTTTGCGGAAGTCTTTCTCGTCGAGAAACCTGACGCAAGCATAAATTCTCCTCCCCCTTCATATCTGTCACAATAATTTAAATGCTTTATGTATGCAGTTTAAATAAACTTTACATCTCACATATTTCAACGGGGCATCTTCTTTCTTTCTTTATTTATTTATTTCGAGCAATTAAATAAAAAAAAATAAAAAAA
This sequence comes from Anabarilius grahami, assembly GCA_003731715.1. Taxonomy (NCBI): domain Eukaryota; kingdom Metazoa; phylum Chordata; class Actinopteri; order Cypriniformes; family Xenocyprididae; genus Anabarilius; species Anabarilius grahami. The sequence goes on along the minus strand of RJVU01072388.1, from coordinate 4,012,479 downwards.
ATACATTAATAAAATAAATTTACATGCATCCAAGACATGGTACATGTTTCTTCGATCATGTCAATAAATAAATTATATTATATCAGCTCGAAAAGGAGTGGGAAGAAGAAAACTTATTTAATCCCACCCCCATCTCTCATTCAAAAACATGACACACAAGCATAACCGCTTCCTTAAGGACAACTTTCATCAAACCAAATAGTCACCAAACTAAAAATAAAGAATTGAAAGTAATTTTCACTATATGTATGCATACCTACACATGCACACACACAACAAATATAACCACAAAACAAAAATAATTCATTATCTTAAAGATTGTAATCCATCCATACATATTGCAACACCATCACATACCAACAATGGTAAGATCCATGACTATACTAAGACAATAAATAATTATTTATCTTAGAGATTGTAGTACCTACATACATATTACAACACCATCACATACCAACAATAGTAAGATAAAATCCATGACTAGACTATCACATGAGGCCATTTAGGCCCCACCCTCCCTGTATTGTGACCAGACCAACTGTTTATAAAGTGACTTAAATCTGTGAATATTTGGACATTGCTTGTGTTGGAGATCCAGACCATTCCACATTTTCACCCCACATACAGACACACAAAAACTCTTTCGGGTGGTTCTAACCTTCGGTAATATAAAATTTCCATAACCTCTCAGACTATAAGCTCTCTCTCTGACAGTAAAGTACTTTTGTAAGTTACTTGGTAACAACCTATTGAATGCTTTAAATAAAATTTGTATTGTGTAATATTTTATAAGGTCATGGATTTTTAACAGTTTAGATTGAAAAAATAAAATATTACTATGTTCTAAAAAACCAGCCTTGTGTATGATCCGTACTGCTCGCTTTTGTAGTATAACTAGTGGATATATTGAGCTTTAATAATTATTTCCCCACACTTCAACACAATAGGTGAAGTAGGGGAGTACCAAGGAGCAGTATAATGTACGGAGAGCATTTTGATCAAGGAATTGTTTAACTTTATTGATAATTGAGAGGGTTTTGGAAATTTTTGTTCTTATATGTCTGATGTGGGCTTTCCATGATAATTTATTATCCATTATTACTCCTAAAAATTTATTCTCATTTACATTTTCAATTTGGACACCATCTATCTTTATCTATCTTGCTTTATTAATATTTATTATATATTTTTTAAATGACCAAACTTTAACAACATATGGGTAGATCCCTCAAGTGCAACTGATGACGCTTTGAAGTGATGATAAAGGGAGAGAGGATATATCATTTCACTTGATTCAATGCCTCTGTCCTCGCGTCTTTTCCTTGTGTCCTTCCCTCGCATCCTGAAGGGGTGGAGCTAAGATGCGAGGAACGGAAGCGAGGAGAGGAAACGAGGATGCACAAATAAGAATTGAGAAGCACCCCTAGTGTGTGTGTGTGTGAGAGAGAGATATAAGTGGTAAAACCTCGATAAATGCCAAAAAGGTGAATGAAAATAAGCTGAAATGTTTGAAAAAAAGTGCACATTTGATGATCCGTTGTGATATTAGTACTAAGAGTTTTTAACATTTACCATTTAGTTGTGAAGATTGCACCAAAGCAATTATAAAAAACTGTAAACACAGCAAGTCAGAAATAAAGACCCAATGTTCCAATCATTAAATATAGTATAAAACATCTACTTTTGCAACAACAGCAGCTCAAAAGTATTGAAAAAATATATCAAACAAATACTGAAACAGTTGATAAGCATTTTTAATTAGCAAATCACTGAAATATTGAGAAATAGCAGATTCCAAACTCAATTGGAGGCATAGTCAGTTGTTGAATTTATTTCCATTACATGGACACACAGTATAATAGGACTCTTTGAATCAGATTTGTTCAGTGTGTATGAAGAACAACACAGAGGAGCAGAGAGAGAAAAAACAATGTCTGGGTAAGGGAGAAGAGGTATGGGAGAGGAGGAAGAATGTGTGCTGGATTGTGCATCTCTGTGGTTTTCCCCTTTTACAAATGTGGAACCTATGAAAGCTTATTTCTGCCATGAATAGAAAATACAAAAGGTAATTGTGTCTTTTTATCTCACAAGTCTGACTTTTTCTCTCAATTCCTAGTTTATATTTCACAATTCAGAGATGTAAACTCACAATTGCAAAAAATAAAATAAATAGAATTGTGAGATAAAAAGTCACAATTACCTTTTATGCTTTTTTTATTCTTTGGTGGGAAAAAAAGCTTCCATAATAACCAAAGGCCATTTATGTTGGATTTGTTGTCCGGCAGCAATTTCATGTTTTCATTTCAGTAAAAGCTTTATACTACTTGCCTGGCAAGGCCAGACTGATATATATCTTCTGATTCTACAAGATATATCAGTCTGGTCAGTCCGCCCTCTGTCGCGATTCGAGTCAACTCCAAAACGTACCGTGCAATCAGATTCGTTTATTTCAGTGACGCAAACAGCGTCACTCTAGTGCAGTGAAAGTCCCTTCAATATCGAGCAGAGCAGACCTTTGCTAAGTCCCAATTCGCCTACTTATACTATGCCCTAAAAGTATGTACTCTTTTTGTGAACAAAAAGGACTTACTTTTGAGTGTGTAGCAAAAGAGTAGACAAGCTTTGGGACATACTATCACGTCATACAATTGCGTCTTTTCTCTCTGTCGCATCCGGTCACCGTAAAACTGGCCTGTCAATCATCTTACATCCTCCACATTTCATTTAGTTAATTTCCTACCGTATCGGAGAGAAATGCAGCACATTGACCTGTTATTGCGGGTCTTTCATGTGGAGAACTCTTCTCTTATTAATGCATGATGCATTTAAAAGTTAATGGCCAATCGGTTCTTTATAAAAGTCCACATTGGTATTTGCAGATGAAATATAACACGGATAACATTAAATAAATATTTTCTATCAGGTTGAACTGATTATTAGTCACTCAAACCTCTCAGCGTCGATCGCGCATATCTGCCATGTTTTATAGTTTTTTAACACTTTTTACTCGTGTTTGTAGTTCTGAACTGAATCCTCGTCCAACACGCAATGGGTTATGGGCAATATTAGCCTTTATAGTGTGCACGGGTCCACACTTCAAAAATCTACCAGAAATAGTAGACCATCCGGGGACTTTTGGCATACTCTTTTCAACATACTATGCTTTGGGACACACTTATTTTAATCTCACATACTATTTAGGATGGATAGTATGGACATTGGGACGCAGGGCATGTCTCTTAAAGCATCTTCTTTTTAGCCTTTTTAAGTGAAAACATGTAGAATCTCAGTATTGATCGGGTGACTGTGTGTTTTAAACAGTTTATTGAACAGCTTGATACTGCAGTCAAGCCAGCCGCCACCGCGAAATGCACGGTCAATCTAGTCGCCACTATATTTTGTGATGCGCGCATACACTGGCTATTACGGTAAGACCATCAGAGAACTGATCTGAAAACAAGTATTCTTCTGTCAAAGCGATTTCACATTCATTTATTCAATCAGTCTGTCTGAATAAATGAAAATAACTAAATAAATACATATTTTACAGCCCAATTTCACCAGAAAATTATAGTAGTACACCTCACAGCCTGTCACTGTATGATATGCTGAAATCCAAAATAAATGTCTACCTGAATAATAATAATAATAAAACAGGCCTAAATAAATAAATAGAAATGAAAAAATATATATATTTCACAGCCCAATTTCACCTGTAAGTGATAGTACACCTCGGACCCCGTCACTATGATATGCTGAATTCCAAAACAAAAGTCTTCCCGAGTAAATGGAAAACAGGCCTAAATAAATATAAATAAAAATTTAACAGGCCAAAGTCACCTGAAAATGATAGTACACCTCACAGTCGGACACTGTCTGCTGCTAAATTCCAAAATAACAGCCCTCCACTCATATATACAATGTTTTGCCATAAATTCTAAAACTAAGAACATACCTAGTTTCCACACACCAATTTCACCTCAAATGGACAGTACATCTTCTCATGGTGTCAACTACACTGTTTCAGGACATTCTGGTGTTGTATTCCAAAATAAAAGCCCCCCAAACTTCAAATATATGCTGTTTTGTTTATACATTTAGAAAGTCATAAAAATAAAATTCCTAGTTTCCACAAACCAAATTCACCTCAGATGGACAGTACACCTTCTCACGGTGTCAACTACACTGTTTCAGGATATTCTGGTGTTGTATTCCAAAATAAAAGCCCCCCAAACTTTATAACTGTGCGTTTTTTTGTCTGTACATTCAGAAAATCATAAAAATAAAAGTCCCAGTTTCCACAAACCAAATTCACCTCAGATGGACAGTACACCTTCTCACGGTGTCAACTAAATTGTTTCAGGACATTCTAAAGTTGTATTCCAAAATAAGAGCCCCCCAAACTTCATATGTATGCTGTTTTGTCTATACATTCAGAAAATCATAAAAATAAAAGTCCTAGTTTCCACAAACTAATTTTACCTCAGATGGAGAGTATACCTTCTCATAGTGTCAACTACACCGTTTCAGGACATTCTGATTTTGTATTTCAAAAATAAAAGCCCCCCAAACTTCACATATACTCTGTTTTGTCTATACAGTTAGAAAATCATAAAACGAAAAGTCCTTGTTTCCACAGACTAGTTTAACTTCAGATGGAGAGTACACCTTCTCATAGTGTTAACTACACCGTTTCAGGACATTTTGATGTTGCATACCAAAATAAGAGCCCCCCAAAACTCATGTTTCAGCTGTTTTGTCTATACATTCAGAAAATCATAAAAAGAAAAGTCCTAGTTTCCACAGACCAATTTCACCTCGGAGAGTACACCTTCTCATAGTGTCAACTACATTGGTTCAGAACATTCTGATGTTGTATTCCAAGATTAGAGCCCCCCCAAACTTCATATATACGCAGTTTGGGGGGGCTCTTATTTTGGAATACAACATCAGAATTTCCTGTAACAGTGTATTTGACACTTTGATAAGGTGTACACCCCATCTGACATTTAATTGTTCTGTGGAAACTAGGACTTCTCTTTTAGATGTTTTTCTGAATGTATAGGCAAAAAAGTGTATATATGAGATTTTGGGGGCTCCTATTTTGGAATACAACATCAGACTGTCCTGAAACTGTGTAGTTGACACCGTGAGAAGGTGTACTCTCCATCTGAGGTGAAATTGTTTTGTGGAAACTAGGACTTTTCTTTTTATGATTTTCTGAATGTATAGTCAAAACAGCTGACACACGAGTTTTGGGGGGCTCTTATTTTGGAATACAACATCAGAATGTCCTGAAACGGTGTAGTTAACACTATGAGAAGGTGTACTGTCCATCTGAGTTCAAACTGGTCTGTGGAAACTAGAACTTTTCTTTTTATGATTTTCTGAATGTATAGACAAAACAGCGCATAGATATGAAGTCTAGGAGGCTTTTATTTTGGAATACAACATCAAGACTGTCTTGAAACAGTGTAGTTGACAACGTGAGAAGGTGTACTGTCCATCTGAGTTGAAATTGGTCTGTGGAAACTATGAATTTTATTTTTATGATTTTCTGAATGTATAGACAAAACAGCACATATTTGAAGTTTGGGGGGCTTTTATTTTGGAATACAACACCAGAATGTCCTGAAACAGTATAGTTGACACCATGAGAAGATGTACTGTCCATTTGAGGTGAAATTGGTCTGTGGAAACTAGGCATGTTCTTAGTTTTAGAATTTATGGCAAAACATCGTATATATGAGTGGAGGGCTGTTATTTTGGAATTTAGCAGCAGACAGTGTCAGACTGTGAGGTGTACTATCATTTTCAGGTGACTTTGGCCTGTTACATTTTTATTATATTTATTTAGGCCTGTTTTCCATTTACTTGGGAAGACTTTTGTTTTGGAATTCAGCATATCATAGTGACGGGGTCCGAGGTGTACTATCACTTTCAGGTGAAATTGGGCTGTGAAATATATTTTTTTTCATTTCTATTTATTTATTTAGGCCTGTTTTATTATTATTATTATTCAGGTAGACATTTATTTTGGATTTCAGCATATCATACAGTGACAGGCTGTGGGGTGTACTACTATAATTTTCTGGTGAAATTGGGCTGTAAAATATGTATTTATTTAATTATTTTCATTTATTCAGACACACTGATTGAATAAATGAATGTGAAATCGCTTTGACCGAAGAATACTTGTTTTCAGATCAGTTCTCTGACGGTCTTACTGTAATAGCCAGTGTATGCGCGCATCGCAAAATATAGTGGCGGCTAGATTGACCATGCATTTCGCGGTGGCGGCTGGCTTGACCGCTGTAGCTTGATGGCCTGACACAATGTCACACGCACACATATAAACGAGGCGAGACGAGCCTTTTAAAGCAGCCGTGAGCTGACTGCCTCTTTTTAAATAAAAACACTCCAGCGAATCGGCAAGATTCGATCACAAGAATGCTTTAGAAGTGTACATTTAAATATTGGATGAGGTTTTGAGAGAAACAGAGACTGCTCGCGTCTCTAATGAAGCTTGTGCTCGTCCATTCTCGCTTCATTGTGTTCAAAATACATGGCGAATATCATTCAAGCGAGCACAAAAGCATTAAAGAGCTTCTTTGGTTTGTTTGACATCTGTAAAGAGGCTCGTTGTGTCGCCCGCGCTGCTGCTGATCCCAGCACGAGCAGATGAGAGAGAGAGAGACACAAGACAGTTTCGACTCCGTCCTCAGTTTGTCAAGATTCATTACATCTTTGTTTATGCCATCTAGAATCTCAGCACTGATCGGGTGACTGTATGTTTTAAACAGTTTATTGAACAGCTTGATACGATGTCACACGCACACACACACACACACAATTGGCAATAACATCATGTATTCTCAAATTCTTACTGCAACAACGACACAAGTCATTAACGTCGCTTTCTCTAGCGCTAGCCATGTTAAACTACTATCCGTGCTTGCCAAAAAACTATTGTGCTTGCCCGGGGCCGTTTATGGTCCGTGTACGTTTTGATAGTTTGTTTTCCAAATTTGAAATGAAATACGCAGAAACGAGAAAACGGTCGTTTTCAGTTTTTTCGTTTGTTAAAAAAAATGGAAAAACAAGATTTTGGCTCGATTTTCGTTTGTTCGGGTCACAAATAGAAAACGGAAACACGACTTCAAAACTCGTTCCCTTTCGAAGGGAACTCCACTCTGCGTTTGCAGTAAACGCTTTGGGGAACGCCACGTGACCCAGGTGTCTGAAAGCACTATCCAATAACTCCAATTCCTATTGGCCGACGACAGCCTATGACGTCATACGGCGCGACCCGGAAGTATAAAGGAGCGCCTGGAGAGACAGCCAGCATCTTATTGTCTTTCGGTCCTGTTCTGTCTGATTGGAACTATACCAACTCCGGTAGGGTTTTTTTATATATGCCTTACAAACGTTCATGAGAGTGTGTTTATCCGTGTCCCAGGGTTTGACACTTGATATACATATCTTTCTGGGCGTTCTCTGTCTGGAGAGGAGCACGCATACACAGTGCTTGAGGGCACTGCTGTGTGTTTGTCTGTTGTTTACTCTGTTCTCGTTTGGCACTCTTCCCGAGGGAAGAGCTGTCTGCATCTCTGCCTGGTGGTTCTGGCCCCTGTTTGTGCTGAGGCTTAACGGTGGCTGCAATCATAGGGCTCGCAGATGAGCTCGTTGGGAAGTTTGAGAAAGTTTTATTCTCTCTCAACTTTCCTGGGGCTGGCGAGAGCGACTGGATGACGATGACGTTCGTGTTTGACGTCATCGCGTCCGGCGGCGAGTGCTCCTCTGGCTGGTGTATGCGAGCTGCTGTGTGTTTGGGATGCGCTTCTCAGCGGGCTGCAGCTGCCAGGAGAGCCATTATTTCTATCAGCCCGCTGTCTCTGTTTGATAGTAAGAGGATCTTTAGGCTTAAAAGAACCTTAGATTCCATCTTTTCATGTAAAAAGGAGCATTAGGAGTTTTTTGGTTTTTGAGCCGCAGGAGGGTCTATATTTTGTTCGTTTAAAATAAGACCTTATTTTCCTGTATAGTTTTCTGAGCATGTTGTCAGGAAAATTGGGGTTTTTTTGGGCAAATTGAAGTTCAACACTCATCACTTCAGTTAATATGTAATGTTTAGGTCGGCCTTAATCGGCCACCTGACATTGTTTGCTTGTGAGCTTCACTTTCTTTCTCTTATCCATGAGATTTGGAGGTGAAGCCCAGGCTTCACTACGCTTGTGGCCCTGTAAGAAGGCCTGTAGCTTAGCGGCTAGGCTAGAGCTAGGTTAGTGGTGTTATTTACATAACCTTATGTATACTATCCCTTATTAGGTTGTATATTTCCTAGTTCTGGCCTCCTCCCGAGGGAGTTGTTAGGCCGTATGCCCATTATCCCCTTGCTTATGTAGGCGAACCCTACATTTATATGTGAGCTTACTTATGCTGCCACAGGTTAGCACCTGTTCTCTTAATAGTAGGCCCTTTTTGCTGTAAAGCGGCCTCTATTTGAGAGGATGGTGACTATCAGTGATGCGCGGGTCAATGTATAAACAACCCGCACCCGACCGACGTTTTCAACTAACCCGCCCGCAACACGGACCGCAAAAAAAAAAGGAAAATATTGTACCCGACCCGCTTCCTGACCTGCATTTTTTTTAAAGTAGTAAATGCTCATTGTAGCGTCATTGGGCCATAGACGTAAGAACTAGGGGTGTGTGGCCGCCCCCCTCCCATACGCCCCCCATCAGCCTCCCTGGCCAATAATATCCATTAATCCAGCCTGTGGAGGAGAGAAATGTTTCAGGCCCTGACGTGGTGCACTCAGAGGTGCAGCGGCGAGAGCAGGCAGTTCTTGAGGCGGCCCATCATTTTCCATTTCAGCTGTCTAGATGCATATTATTGATGAATGCGATGTTTATGTTTCGACCCTGCTTGAAGAATTCATCAGCAGGTCAACTGAGAGAAGGCCCACATTTGGAAAAGTGTGAAAGCCCTTAGGAGCGCACACTGTTCTTTTTCTGAATGTTGTATGGTATAGCCTAGTGTTATGTAATAAAGGCTTGATTTATTCATTTATTTCGTTTCATTTTCTTAACAATTAAGATGCTGCATGTGTTTATCCAGTCGAATCGAATTGTGCGTCTCTCCCCCGACTTTCCCAACAAAAATCCCGCCCCCTCTCAGAAAATACATAAAACTGACATTACTGAGCTATATGCATTTAAAAGTAGCCTATTAAAATGGTACAATGGCATTGCTCAGTTCAACGTGTTGGGAAATCGGGCATTTTGTCCCGCGTCAGCATTTATTCAAAAGTTAATAACGCTCAACATTCAAAAAGTAAATAATGATTTCCCACTTGTATAAGTAGGCTTAAGCTATTTCGCCACGTGGATGCCCAATTGAAGCTCTCACAAGCACAAAAATGCAGGGATTGAATATGTTAATAAAGTCTTTATTAACGCATTTTAGACTAACAAAAACAGGTAGGCTAAGCCAAAGACTGAGGCTACAATATCCATAAATAAATGTTCACAAATACCCATGAAAGTAAAACTGAAACCTTTAGTAAGTAAAACTGAAAATTACAAAGGTTTAATTTGCATCTTTATTTTAAACGACCCGACCGACCGCGACCCGAATATCATTAAAAATATTTTTGGATGACTCGTAACCGCGGGCGACCGCGGGTGACCGCAGGCACCCACTCATTTTGGATCAACCCGCGCATCACTGGTGACTATATATTCCCCAGTTAAGAGGTTTATTTGTGTCACTGAGTGCATCACCTGTTGGATTGCATACTCAGGGTAGTTAGAACCACTTTTTGAGGAAAGTTGGTATCTATTTAAGCTCCCTGGTGATCTTGTTAGCGGCTATATTGCATATAACTCGGATTGTTGGCTTTATGATATTTAGCCTCCTTCTAGTTAGCAGTTTTCTACAATGCTGCTTAACGGATCATGGTTTTCTCACATATGTACACTACCACAGGCCCTGCCATGTGTTTGTTTGAGTTAATAGGCCTTATAGCCTCCCTTAGACCATGTTGGCTTTGTTTGGTTCCCTTTAGTCACATGTTTAGGGTACATTGCCTGTTGGAATGTGTAGCCTAGTGCAGGTTGCAGTTAGCTTCCCATAGTTATGATTGGGTTAGAGCTGGTTCCCTGTAGCTTGGTCCCCTTTTAAATTCACGAGCTGCAGCCACGTGTCATTGAATCGGCAGGCCCCTTCAGGCCTCCTTTTTAGTCCACACGTTGGCACGGTTGGTGTTTTTAATTTGCAAACAGGCTGAACGCCACTTGTTGCTGGAATGGTAGGCCCCTCAAGGCCTCTTTTCTTAGTCGACTTGATGGCAGGATGCCTGGGAAACCATGCCACCAACGGCCACGCCCCATCGTCGACAGATAGGCCCTAAACAGGCCTGTTCTCGATGTTTGGCAGCGTTTTATGTATTCCCTCTTTGGAAATTTTTAATACATGGCCTTTGGGTGGTATGGTTAGGGTAGCCACTTGCTGATGGCGCGTGTGTACTAAGGTAGGCCTACCTCGGCCTCCGGTGTAACGTGTGGAGTTCAGTATTTTGAGTGGCTGGCCCCTCAGGTTGGTTATGGTAGTGAAACCTTACTGAGGTTTGGTTTTATCTACATCTGCCTCCCTGAGTCTGAAACACTGCCACGAGCTGATGCCACGTGTCTGTTGAGGTTATAGGCCCCTCCAGGCCTTCCTTAATACGTGTTGGCGTACACTGTACTCCTCTTGCTTTAAAGAGTAAAAGGTGCTTTTACGGAGTACACTGCTCGTTGGATTGTGTTAGGTGGATTGTCATGCGGGCACTTTGCAGCCTCCTATGCTGCCGTTGAAGTTGTCTGTCTACCCCAGCAAAGACAGATGTTCAGGGTGGCCCTTCCAGGCCACTTTCTGAATATACTTCTGTTTCACATATAACTACTATCATGCTGTAGGCCCCTCTTTGGCCTCCATGAGTATGTGCCCTTTGCATGGTCCACCTGTTAGGGGAGCTTTGTACTTCCCTTTCAGGGTTGTGTTTATAATAGTGCTTAGCTCCCTAAGCTGATCATGGTGGTAGGCCTTAATCAGGCCTCCTCCTAAGATTCAGCCCCAGGCTGGTTTGTGCTCCTCTTTATCAGGGTTCTCTAGCGCACAGCCTCCTCAGTGCGTTAATTAAGCACTGGGTAGATCCTAGGATGAGCGGATTATCTCCCCTCGATATGAGGGTTCATAGCACTCAGCTGAGTTCTGCTCTCCAGGATGCCCGTCTCTACGCGTGGGTTTGAGTTGGTTTCTGCCTCATTGCAGTCACTCTTACTTACTATCTTCTTGAAGAATGCGTTTTAGAGGCTCTGTATTCCGACAGGGTTGGCCTGAACTAAGTCTGTTCCTTAACAAGACCAGGTCGGCCTCCCTGGTGGCATTAGGGGTGACTTCGTTCCCCTCTAAGTGACTGGCCGAGGTTCCCTTTGGTTCCTTGGCCACATTCCCTTAAAGGGACCACTTTCTCTTCAGAAAAGCTGGTTCCAGACGCCTTAGCAGCTTCTGTAGGCCCTCTGAGGAAAGCCTTCTTGAAGTTCAGCTTGGGCTGTTGGCTAAAGGGAATGCTGTCACTGACAGCCTGGTGTGACCCGAGGGGGAGTTGCCAACCAGTTCGCGAACTGCTTTTGGGCCTTTGTCTCAAGCCATATTTTTTGGCAGGCACTCCTCTCAAGCATGGAGGCGTGGGTATATCGTTCCCCAAAGCGTTTACTGCAAACGCAGAGTGGAGTTCCCTTCGAAAGGGAACGTCTCAGGTTACGTATGTAACCATAGTTCCCTGAGAACAGGGAACGAGACTCTGCGTTTCCTTGCCATGCTTCGGGTTGCCTGCCTGCAGAACAGTCACTCAAGACGATAGATGCTGGCTGTCTCTCCAGGCTCTCCTTTATACTTCCGGGTCGTGCCGTATGACGTCATAGGCTGTCGCTGGCCAATAGGAATTGGAGTTATTGGATAGTGCTTTCAGACACCTGGGTCACGTGGCGTTCCCAAAAGCGTTTACTGCAAACGCAGAGTCTCATTCCCTGTTCTCAGGGAACTATGGTTACATACGTAACCTGAGACGTTTTCCACATGTGGGTGGTCATTACACGGCCCTTTCAGCTGATTGGTCAATCAAATCTGAGCCAGTGACGTCACCATCAGTTCGTTCAGCAAAATAACAGTCCTCTGCTGCTATATCAGTATAGTATGTCATATATCGGCTTTCTTCTGTGCAACCTAACGCGTATTTCACAGAAATATTTATTTCAGAAATGTTAATCAGCACGCAGGCTGTTGTAATACTGTTTGTAGTTTAATATGCATGGTGAAACTGCGCCACCCTTACACAGAGGAGCGGATGAGAAGCGCAGGTTTAAAAAAAAAAAGTTTTTATTTTATTCTATTTTGAAGTGGCAATAAATATGTAGTGTAAGCAATTTAAAAAAACGAACAATAGTTAATCTCTCTTTATTTATTTATTTTTTATATAGCCTAACATTGCCTGGACTAAATAANCTGAGGCGCCGACGCGTTCACTTGAATTTTCTTATAAAAGCGGAAACAACTTAAAATACTCAGACATGGTCACATATATGTAACACCATTCGAATCTGTGAAAGATTAAATAGGCCTATTATTTTTGTACACTCACAATAAATTTTTTTTTATAAAATAAAAACATTGCTCGTAAAATAAACAAAGAATTGTCTGCCGTCTTGGTTTCCTTTCTGTGAACTTCTCAAAAATGAACCGAAACTCATAGCGTCGCATTTTTTTTCCCCCTTTTTATTTTGTTAATATGTTGTTAATTATTTAAGTGAAATAAATTTCACGCATAGACATAGGCTATTTATTCATTTTATATAATTTAATCCTTTTTTTCGTTCACAGAAGCGCTGCAGGTGCGTGATTATAGCCTAATGAACCCTCATGTTCTGTTGTTTATTCTGCTATTTGTTCATGTAGGCTAAAACTAAACCCCTAGGATTTTTTTTAATGATTCACAGACACGTAGACACTAATTTAATATAATCTTGTCGGTTAATGAAAAGATGATTGCGTCAGTTGAAAGTCAGGGAAAAACCCAGAAATTATATTGACAAGGCAGGCAACAATAACTTTCGTTTAGTTTAAGTTTTTCAACTAATATTTATATTTTCTAATGCTTCAGGTTTATTTCGATTAGCATAAATGTTTTAATAGTTTTTGTTTTGTTAATTAACTATAATAACCCTGCCTGCGTGGGCAAAACATCCACAGAACTGAATTACAGTAAACTTTCCCGCTGTAAGCCACGAATATTTACAAAGATTCTCGAATTATTTAATTCCGTCTGGGACACAACCTCAGGCCGGGAGTCTCACGCTCATCGAGGCCAATAAAGCTATTGTTGAAAACATAATTTACATTACTTAAGAATAATGTTGGAAAAGTGATAAAAAAAAAGTTTCAGTCAGAAACTGATAAAGTCGAGCACTTGCTTAGCTGTGCACAGGCGGTGCAATGCTCCGCCAATTAATGATCTATTAACGGATTAAATGATTCACGTACGTTTAAGAAACTAAATCGAAATTGAAAGTAAAATGTTCACGGCCATTTATAGCTATAAAGCCAGAAAAAGTGAGGATAGCAAGTAAACTGTGACATGAAATGATGTTCATTGTGTTGACATATAATGTTCATTATGTTAATAAAAGTTCTAGGGCTATGTTTAATTTAAGAGATAAAATATGCATGGCCATTTATAAGCGAAGGAAAACTAGAAAAAGCCCCCCGACGGTGATACCGGTATTAGGTGTTGTCACATGTCAAAATAGGAATAAGAGTTTTATTAGCCTATATTTATTATAATTAATATTTGAAATATGTAAACATATCAAAACAAATGTAACACACACACACACCAACAACTATTTTGTGTCATATTATATGCTCTTAAAAAGAAGCTGCTCTTAATCGTTTATCGATGACTTCGCAGCGCATTAGTGTTGCTGTGCATGAGTAACACTAAAAATATGAAAATAGCTACTGCGGGGCAAAGAATCGCCTTTCGACGAAACCATAGCCCCTAGACTAAAAAAGAAAAGGTTATCGCGGCCATGGTGATAGTTGTCCCTGTGCGCCACCTGGTGGACAGCCTATTTTCTAATATGACTGCATAGCCTACTATATACTGCAAGGAATGTCATGCGTTTGCTTAATGATTGAATTTAAATGTATAAAATGTAAACAAAACATTAAAATAAGAAAGAAAAAAAATGAGTGCAGTGGCCACCGATAGGCCTAATAGAGATTAGCCTATATATAGCTGATTGGTGGTAGTAGCCCTTGGCTACAGATGAGGCATTTACATTTTACTTTTTAAAAACACAATGACAACTTAAAAACAGACTTGATTAAATTTACTGTAGGTTTTTTTATATGTGCAAACATATTTCTGTGAAATACGCGTTAGGTTGCACAGAAGAAAGCCGATATATGACATATATTGATATAGCAGTAGAGGACTGTTATTTTGTTGAACAAACTGAACGATTTGATTGACCAATCAGCTGAAAGGGGCGTGTAATGACAGCCCACATGTGGAAAACGAGTTTTGAAGTCGTGTTTCCGTTTTCTTGTTTTTCCATTTTTTTTAACAAACGAAAAAATGGGAAACGACCGTTTTCTCGTTTCTGCGTATTTCATTTCAAATTGGAAAACAAACTATCAAAACGTACACGGACCGTTTATTTACTTTTCGCTGTTGACTCTCTTGTCGCTTTGCTAACGTCATATCCGCCCTTCTCTGATTGGTTTACTCCGCTTCCTGTTTGCTCGGATTTGCTCCGCCTTACTGTGTGTTCACACCGCCGGTGTTACTTGATTTTCGGTTTCTGAGATTTTCGGTTTCCGAAGGCGGAGCATACATGAATATTAATGAATTTCGCAGACATGCGCGATTGCGCGTGCAACTGAGAATTTTAGTTCACATTGTATCTCAAGACATTAGTGGATTATTCCATAAAGGTAACTATATTCTCAGCGTCACGGCTAACTTATGTCTAAACTACAGTTGTTTATTTCTTAGAAAGTTTATAATGTTTTCATTAGTATGCACGATTTGTGCAGTCGTCCTACTTCGTGTAACAGCAGAACACCTTCAGTTGAGCGCATTGTGCTCTTTGTACCCTGCTGATAGGCCTATATAAATGTGTCTGTGTGGACATAATATTTTTGTAACCTACAGACAACTGGTGTGATTATACATGTGTTAGCTTACATGTTCAGACTAACATTCTCTGGTTTTCCGGTTGGTGACAAATTCTGAAAATATTGCTGAAACTATAGTCTTTTCATGGTTTGCGTTTATATACCTAGTCTATATTAAAGGAAGATACACTGACACCACAAGCTTTAATTTTTCAATTGCACAATAAAACCAAGCATCCCAGAACACCTGAATGAGTTGAAGTAGATTATACTGATTTCATATGACAAATAAATGGGAAAATAAATAAATAACATTGTTAAAAACATGCAGCTGCCATTTCAATGATGTTGCTATGTTCTTCTGTTACCTCACCTTATGAAGATTTAAAACTGGCTCATCCCATCCCAAATGAAAGAAATGTCCAAAATCAGTGGCCTAATAAACATTTTTGCAACCTTTTGTTATTCTCTGCCATGCATTGTTTTGACCATGTGAGACTTGTGTACCTGGATATACAACCTGAATTCACTGGTCATTAATGTTCATAAACATGCATGTTCTTTATGGGGTTTTAATTAGGGGCACATTTGGCCTCATGAAATTTTGAAAAAAAAAAAAAAATTAACTATCTATGGCAAAACATGTATCACAAATCCTGGAATAAAGATGGGAATATGGCCTTGATTTTCTTTTGATTAATAGATGCTTTGTATAATGTGTGATGGAGTGAACATATGATATTGTGTGAGACATTTAATGACATTTTGTTTTTGTACAAAAAGATGGGCATAGACGCCAACAACAAACTTTAGCTACTGTAGCAGTCCCTTAATATATGAAAATATGACAAAGCTATTCTCAGATCAAAAAATTACATTTTTAGTCTTAAAGATTTTGATATTTTTACCACTTTTTGAATTTTAAAGACTTTTTTTATTTACGTAAAACTATTTTTATAACAACAAAACGTGATCGTTTTACAGACAGTGGCCCCCAAATAATTTGCACAAATGCATTTGCATTAAAATACTATTTGAATGTCTGGAATCACTGTAGTTTTTTTTGTTTTTTTAAGAAATTAATTTCACAAGGATGAAGATTATTCAGCAAGGATTAATTAAATAGGTTTTTTTTTTTTACATTTTAATGTTACAAAAGATTTCTATTTCAATGCTGTTCTTCAAACTTGCTGTTCTGTGAATCACCAGGCACTGTATAATGGTTTCCTGTTTTCAGCACAGATAAGAATGATTCTTGAGCAGCAAAGCAGCATATTAGAATGATTTCTGAAGGATCACGTGACACTGAAGACTGGAGTAACAGGAATAAACAGCCATTTAAAATATATTAAAATAGAAAACAAATCACAATATTAATGTTTTGCCTATTTTTGATCAAATAAATGCACCTTTGGTAAGCTTAAACAATTTTATGAATCCTTTTGAAGAGCAATAGGCCTACATCATATCAAAATGAACAAGAATTTAAGAACAATACCAGAATAGATAGCTAAGTTCTCAAAAACATTTATACATGTTTATTTAAGTTGTTACAGGCAGTGATGAACTTAATGATAACAGCTAATAAAATACCGAGTTTTAAACATCGCAAAGGAAGAGCACAACGCGCTGAACTTATAGACGATAGCTGAAGGTGTTCTGCTGTTACACGAAGTAGGACGACTGCACAAATCGTGCATACTAATGAAAACATTATAAACTGTTTCCTAGAAATAAACAACTGTAGTTTAGACATAAGTTAGCCGTGACGCTGAGAATATAGTTACCTTTATGGAATAATCCACTAATGTCTTGAGATACAATGTGAACTAAAATTCTCAAGTTGCACGCGCAATCGTGCATGTCCGCGAAACTCATTAATATTCATGTATGCTCCGCCTTCAGAAACCGAAAATCTCAGAAAACGAAAATCTCGTAACACCTGTGGCGAGAGCGTCAAAGTGACGCTAGTCATTCATTTTCAATGAGAGCCGGCGGCGCGCCTTGGACGGTGAGAGCGTCGAGGAGAGTTGAAATCAGGTTAACTTTATGGTAATGAGCTATGACGCGGTTCGGCGGCAACTAATTGGAATGTCGAGGTCCTCGCTTGAGAGGCTTCCGATTGGTTGACGCGACTTGTCATTTACTTTGACCCTCCCGTCGGCGGCGGTTTGAACGAACAGTACAGCGTTGTTGGCAGGGCGGAAAAGGCGAATGTTGACGCTCTCGCCAGCGACGGTGTGAACGCACGGTTAGAAATCGAACTGATTCAATGGCCGACCAGACTCATCCGCTGGTACAGTGGTGAGGCTGGATTTTCCAGGCAATTATACTACTGCAATACTACTACCACTGTTCCATATGCAGAATATGTGGTCTACATTTTAAAATGTAGAGTTTGTGTTTATTTAACAAAATATGGTTTTGGGCTGAAAATTAGTATTGGTAAACGCTTGTTAGCAATTGTAAAAAAAACTGTAATTATGAGTTAACATGAACTAAGAATGAACAATACTTCATACTACAACATTTATTAATTTTAGTGTTAATTTTATTTATAATTTTACTAATATATTTTTAAAATCAAAAGTTGTATTTGTTAACATTAATTAATACACTGTGAACTAACATGAACAATGAATAGCTGTATTTTTATTAACTAACATTAACAAAGATACCGTATGTATGTATACGTGTTATTTCATGTTAGTTAATGAACTAATGTTAAAGCTGCAGTCTGCGATTTTTCCTCTTTGTTGCCATCTCTTGATTGAAACCTGCAATTGCAGTCATATGCGGAACAGTTATCTGTACGTGCGTTGTGCCTCGGCACAGATGTTTGCTGTCAGTCACCGCGCCGGTGTGGATACTGTACTTCAGAATCACAGATTTTACGTCTTGAAAGTATGACCAAAATAAGAATTTTCACTGGAAAATATCATCTGAACAAGTAAGTAACATGTCTGTAGTTTTGAACACTGGCTGGTTATGTACTTGCTCAAAAATTTATTTTGTGTAATTTTTAACCAAAAAAAGTTAAACGAGATCTTATTGTAAAGTGTTACCAAATATATTAATTATTACAAACACCTAAACATTTAATTAAAAATGTAAGATTTAAACCTTTTTGAGTTAAATGGATATTTTACAGAAATTACTACTTTCCCTCAATTGTGCCATCATTTTCATCTCAACATTTTTACTCCTAATAAAAGGGTGTTCAGAGTCTGAGAGTCCTATTGAAGGGGTCTTGTTGACTAAAGGACACAAATATTTTAGCATAAATTTAAAAAAAAATCATTGTTGATGGGCCTGCAGTACCGCTTTGGACCACTGTGTCTTGAAACATAAAGCCTCCCTGGCCCCTGATTACTGGCCTCATTGCCCTTGTCCAAATACATCCCTGACACATACTTAGACCCTGAATATGAATTTTGAAGCAGTTTTTTTTTTAGGATGTAATATTTTCTAAAGTTCACAGATCACATGTTTGTGGTTGTGTTATTCTAGTGATATACTCTTATAGGTTTTGTTAATATTTTGAATTAGATTTTAAATGAAAATGAGAAATATTGCCTTGGCAACTAGTTAAAATAAAATATTTTATTTCAATAAATGTATATTTCAAGTAATGACAATTTTATTTATTTTTTATTTATTTAATTTATTTTAGTTTTCAATTTTATTTAACGATAAGTGCTCACTAAATGTGAAAGACTCATTTTAGATCCAGTGTCTTTGTTCTTTCTCTCTCGTTTACACAGAAAAAGTATCCGTCAGACTTATTGGTCCAGAGGAACCATTAATAGAGGGCGAATCTGCTAACATCACCTCTGTGGGAACTAACAGCATCACCTCTGTGCAGTGGATGAAAGATAACAGTCCTCTGTCTCCTGGCAACCGCATCATCTTCTCACCTGATTTCAGATCAGTGTCCATCAGTCCAGTGCAGAGATCAGACAGTGGAGAATATCAGTGTACATATACAAACCCTGTCAGCTCTGAGACGGCAACATACAGTCTGATCATCAACTGTGAGTGTTAAACATTTAAACAAAGATGATTTGAGCTCAAACCTGATGAAATATAAAAATACTTCAGTGCTCAGTTTGTTCTTCTAACAGTGAGTCTCTTGTGTTTGTTCTAGATGGACCAGAAGATCTCTCTATTAAGGGTCAGGATGTGGTGGATTTAGGGGTTCGTGTGTCTCTGTCTTGCTCTGCAAATTCTGAACCTTCTGCCTCATTCAGATGGATGTTTAATGGAACAGACACCGGTGTGACCACAGACACATTCACCATAGATAAGACTGACTCCACACACAGTGGAGATTACGACTGCATTGCCTGGAATAGCATCACAAACAGAAACACCTCACAAACACATGCTTTACTAGTTAAAGGTAAGCAGTTAAAACTAAATGATAAAAATTTGTTTTATTAACAAAGTTCGGGAGGAACACATTCAAATAATCTGACTAATCATCATGTCATTTCAGCCAGCTGTACAATCAGTAGTCAACATATCTACCGAATCAGCATGAGTGAAGGCATATATATAAACACAGTCGACTCACCCATATTCCTCGACAGTTTTTAAGCATCTCTCCACCACCCCGTCTCCTCACACTCGCCTGGTTACTTTCCTAACCAGAAATACAGGGGAGTACTCTGGGTTTGGGCCAAATACTAAGCTCTGAGCCCTCTCCTCAGACAACACACCAAATATGCATACTATTACGCATACTGTTTACTATCTGATTATTTGTAAGTGTGAACTCGTGAACCTGAAAATTGTTCAAATATGATAAGCAATGCCCTCACCTTAATTTGTCACATATTTAACAATGTATATGTTAAATTACTATTAACATTTTGAAGAAGGCTAAAGTGCATTACAGTAAGTATTCTGTGCATCACATGATCTTCATCTGTTGTTTCTTGTGTCTTTACTATAGCAGGTGGTGGAGGAGGAGGAGGAGGAGGAGGAGGAGGACTGTCAACAGGAGCCATAGTTGGGATTGTCATTGGTGTTTTAGTGGCAGTTTCAGGCATTTGTGGTCTGATTGTCTATTTAATAAAAACCAAGAAAATGTAAGTAATTTAAAATCACATCACAGCTTTAACACATTTTAGTGAATTTTGTCAGTGAGTGTCTTTGTCACAACTTGGATTTTGGTCTTTAATAATCCAGCTTTGACCAAAATGCATCTAAAAATAGTGAAGGAAACAGAGTGAGCTGCTGCAGGAAAGGTATGAGATCAAAGCTGAGACATGAGAATTCTTTATTTTAAGCTCCAAGCTAATGCATCAGCGTAATGGCTTGCCCTGTCAGGCGCTTTGACAGATGCATGTGCGTCCTCAGCGCAAAACGTTCATTCTTTGGCTATATCCTTATCTGTAAATGTTACAAATTCACACGAACATTTACATTTGGCATAAAGGCTTGTCCCAACAGTCTGCGTTCAACGTCAAACTTTAATGAATGAGCATCGGCACGTGCACCCGCGTCAGACAGACGTAACGCGGGAGAGAGGAAGACTATTAAAGGGTCTTGAAACCCCAGAACACATTTTTTGAGCTGTGAACAGATATGTATAGGCTGCACATCATTGAAAATAGTAAAGGTACTTATTAATTATATTTATATGTTGAAATTAGAAATCGCTCTGAAAAATCCCAAAATAACTGTCTTCCGGTTTGAAAAGCAAAGTCGGAGCAACGTCACAAAATCTGATGTCATCGTGTACTACCGGCATGATCCGGAGTTGCGGTATTATGCCTCTTTCTCTTGTCATTCAGAGACATATTGTTGGTGCTAGTTTCCTAAGTGCTACAACACAAAAATGCGTTCTCCTGCGACACGATCAGAGCAGAAGTTTGGGTGCACAAATGGAAAACATGTTCGCATGAGATCGCATTACAGCGGAGAATTCAAATGTCACAAAAGTGCTGTTCATTCACCTCTGCCTGCTCTGCGTTAGGACATGCGAGCCGTGTGTATGTTTCTCTCAGCACAGCAGCACATGAGTGTTGTTTGTATTTTGCCCGGGATGCCGTCAGAACTGGAGTTTGAATACGAACACATGAATAATTATGATATACTCGCGGAGCGCGCATATAATCGGTTTCAGCACGGAGCTCTGTAATGGGTTTGGGGGGGGTTGATGCTATTTCATGCATTCTGACTTATTTACACTGTTGAACAGTTGGATTCTCATGCTAAACATGGTCAAAGTTTCAAAACACAAGTTGGACGAATGATGGAGTATTTCTGTGCCGAATGTCTGTAGTGATGTTACTTTTGCCCATTCAAGGACGCGAAGTAAAATAGGGATTGGTACTCACGTCACCGCTGACATTGTGAGTTTTGGATCACACGTCACTTAAGGTGTGATTATGAGTACATCAGATGACCACTTCCCCCTTTTCCTAGTTCAGGGCACCAGTCAAGGTCTTTTACCTTGGCAGTATGAGAGCACTCCCAACAGGGGCTTTCATTCATTTAGAATTAATGTAAAGTGGTCAGCTGATTTATCTAAAGGATTGGTGAGATTGCTAACTTGTAGATCCTCTTCTGTATTATCAGCACAAGGAAGACACAAGTGTAAAAAAATTAATTTTATTAACAAAAAGATAAACAAGAATAACTAACACAACTACTAAATGAATAATATGAATGATAAAGCAATAAAGTGCGTAAGATACATAGAAGTGATTAAGTTGAGTGTGGCTATGGAAGAGTTACGTTATCTTATGGAAAGATAAACTGTTTCTCTGCAAATAATAAGGTGGTGAACCTTATTATGCACCAAACAAATAAACGATAGATTATTTGTTATTAACTAACATCAGCTATATTACATCTAATGGGAGTTAGGAAATTATATACTGATATATATACAACAATACCAAGGTCCATGGAAAGAGGTTTGGTTAAGTGATATTTACGTTCCACGTGGTTGAGTCTGATGACGGTGACGTCTTCCACTGGTTGTGCTGGGTGACAATGTCGTGGGGAGAGGAGCCGGAATCTGTTTCAACAGTCTTGAACACAAAGCTCTGCGGGATGCTGAACTCCTGGAGCACCAATGGGTCCTAAAATCTGGAACACGCAGATGAGGCCCTGGCGTAGGTGCAGAAGGTCCTTAACCCTTTGACACGTACAATCACACCGGTGTGATCAGTCTTGGCTGGTCCCTGGAGCGTACGATCACACCGGTGTGATTAGAACGTTAAGTGCATCACGTGATCAACTGCCAAATTCAAATGTGCTTTGGCTGGCGCTAAACCAGAGACGGACGCGCACAGCGCTTTTCATATATTACATATATGCAGTGTTTTCAACCAAATAATGTTTATTTTAGGTTTCAGACATTTAAATACACATGATCGTTATAAAGATGTTTAAACCGCAAAACACATCCACTTGCACATATTTGTCAATCGGAATATTAGATATTTCATGCTATAGTTAACAAATTTGTGAATATTTTGAATAAAAAAGGAAAAATTAAATGAAAGCAGATCATCATTCATACAGTGATGCGGTGTGTCACGTAACAAGCAATGACGCGTCACCATGGAAACCATAAAGTGATACGTTCTAAATAACGGTCGCCTTAAAAAACTCACGCTGGGGGGTCAGCCAGAATATTTAAAACTTACGTGCGAAAGGGTTAACAATCTGGAACATGCAGACGAAGGTACCTTGGAGTGAAAGTTTGCTCTCCTGAGCATAACCTTGTTGCAGATGTTGTTACTGTCTCGCTGGACAGAAACTCTGAACGTAGTGTTTGTTAATGTCTCTTTCCTCACCGGCTGGAGGCTTAGAATGTGGTCATCTCTGTTAATGTCTCACTCCTTATAGAGTTGAGACCCCGAACCGTGTATCTGTTATGTCTCACCTGATGGGAGACTCAGAACTTGGTATATCTGTTATGTCTTTCCCCTTTGAAGGGCAGACTCAGAACAAAGAGTGTGTGTTGAAAGGGTACCTTTATCCCTTTCCGATGAGGAGGAGATTGCAGTTTGGTGCTTCTCCATTCGAGTGCTGTGATCGGCTGCTGGCATCAGAGGGGACACACACAGTGTGGCCTCCCTTCTTTCCCCGGTGGAACTCATTTGCATAAAGCACAAAGTTGGAAGTCTTTACAGTGTCTTTAAAGTTTACCAATGCCTTTTCCACTCCCCAAACCACCACCAGAATAACTTTGGCAATATTCTAAACAAATAGAGACTAAACATGATGGGAAAAGATTGAACTGTGATGCATTCATTCAATTGTACATTAACAGCTGAATTTGTGTCAGATGTTGCACTACAAATAGCTGTCACTGAGAATACTTATTTCTATGAATAAGTATGAAATGGATTTGTAGTTTGCATCAGTTCTAAGGTTTTCAAACATAGTTTTGAATGGCTTTGGATGGATCTTTGTGATCTCTCTTTGTTTCACCCATTGCTGCTAAGGTCCTGAGGAATTTTTATGGCACTCTCTGGCCAACCTTAGGAAGTAGTCTCTAGATGGGTGAAGGGCAGAAACTGTATGTGGACCAATGAGAAGTCCTGTCCTTCCCAGGCTTGGTACAAGAGGTCTTCTTCTTGCCCTCTAAGAGGTGTCTGTTGTCCTTACATCTTTATCTGATGGCGTTGGACAGTTTGTTTGTGTTAGTCCACCAAGATCCAATCAAAATGTAGCAAACCTTTGTCCGCTGTTACGGACAGAGAGGGGCCTGGCCATAAACTGGACTACTTTTGGTTTCGGTACAGGTTTCGAAGGTTTTTTTCAAGTGAGTCCTGTATGACGTCAAAAGAGACCGGAATTCCTTTTATAGGCACTTCTCCCTGATAAGCGTGCACACACATCATCCAGAGCAAGAGCACGCCCATCAACGCGTTTTGTTCGGGATACAGAAGCCGAGAGATTTTTCAACAATGGCTGTGTCCCAATCCAGGGGCTTCACTCTTTGAAGGCTGCATACATCATCGGTCTCATTTGAAAAGAAAAAAACTGTTAGATTGCAACACAAGAAAGAAATTACAGTATTTTACACCTCACAATGAATGTCAGTCAATTTTATTACGGTTACTCTTCTTAAATATGACATCCTTGATGAAGTATTCAGCCTTCAAACGCGACCTCCGAAGGACAAAGCCTCCGAAATGAGATGCAGCTCCTGTCTCCAAAGGAGCGTGTTTTTGGTTGTGAGGGAGAGATTACCTTTTTTAGCTTCCCAAAGAACTCAGCGTTAAGGGAACAGTGGATGAAGTTTGTTTTTCCGGGGCAGCAACGGAGTTGTGCAGGTATGTTTGTTTGTTCCCGGGATTTCGATGATGAATACTTTGTAAACAAGTCCCAGTTCGGCGCTGGATTTGCAGATAGCAGGTGGTGAGTAAAGCTGCATCAGATGTCTTAGTTTTGTTGGCAATTGGTGTAAAAATGTAAAGAACATGAACGCTTTTGTTCCCTTTGTATTTATAATGATGTCGCAGCTAGCAGACATCGCAGAAGCTGCACGCGCTTTTTAGCTCTGCCCACAGCACTGACGGCAGATACGCCTCCAGGACCTCGGCTTTTTCCAAAAAGACTCGGTTTAGCGTATCTGTCTTTTATAAATATTACAAAACTAAAGACTTTTAGGAGATATGAAGGATGCATTGTTACTCTATATGTACTCAAGATTGACATGAGATTGGCAGAAACTGTGTGTGATACCCCCCTTTAACAACTCATCACATGGATACAGAATATAAAGTATCCGTGTTTAAAGTTTTTATAGACATTTTGATTTTGACATTTTGACCAAACATGAACCAGCATGGCATATCAACACATATTTCATCAAGTCTTCTTCAAAGTAAATATATATGCAAACTGGACACAGTAAACGCGAAGACATGATTATTCTGATGGACAAAAGTAGTGCTCGTAAACTTAATGAAAGTATTATTAGCCCTTTCAAATATTCTTGCGCATTTCTCTCTTGTGCTTGGGGGTTTGTTGTCATTTTTCTGCATGCACATATTCATTATTCTGTAAAAAGAGTGTGTTCTATGTCTGTGTTTCATTGGTTGTTCTCTCCCCTCTTCCCCCCCTGTTCACTCCCACTTTTTCAGAGCTTTAAATGCCCATTTTTACAGAGTTTTTCCAGCTCAGAGGTGTGAACGACCAAGCTAAACAGGGGGGGTTTCATGACACTTTATTCAGCGCAAAAACATTCATTTTGCTGTAATATCTGTTTAAAGTTGAATTTAGATTTAAAAGTCAACATGTCATTCACGTATTTTATGATAGTAATAATTGTAAAGGGATAACAACATGTATTTGAATATAAATATAAGCGGTTTCTTATAGCCTATTTACAGGATAAAGAAATGAGAGTAAGAGTGATTGTGTCCAGAGTGAACATGTATGTTCCTGCAGAACATTTTATCTTGCCTGTTGGTTAACACTGAGTTTGTGTTTTTCTTTATTATCTTTATTACTATCTTCATTTTTAATGTAGAGTAGATATTTAAACTATATTCACTATAAACAGTGCTAAAGTTATTAGACATCTGATACCCAGTGTAAGGTTTGTTCCACAGGTCAGGGCAGCCTAAACTATCAGTAGCGGTGATTACTAAAATAATTTTTCATGTTTCTGTAATGGTTAATCCACCAGTATGTGTAAGCTCTTTAGTTACAGCAGTATTTCTAAAGCTACAATAAATGTATTGTTGTTATCCATGAATTTTTGAATTTACTGTTTTACACGAAAGGCAGGAAAAAGTAAAACACTTCATAGTTGTTGTTTTTTTTTCTTCAGATGCCCAGTTACAGTCAATACGAACAGTTAAGTTTTTTTTTTATATTATGTGTGAATATTATTTAGAAAATATTTAGTTATTTCAGTTTATTTTCTCAATAAATGGCAATACCATTTTTAGGTTCAAACAAGTTTTTGATAAGATTCCTAAAATATTTGTGTTCTCTCTTTATTATGACAGGTAGTCTAATAAATGACTGTATGTTTTCATAGCATTCAGCTGGCACATATGTTTGAAGTGCATTGGGCAAGATGTGCAGTAGTGTTTTTTTGTCAATAAAATAAAAATAGGATTTTTATCCGATTAATTGGAAAAAATAATCGGCAGACTCGATTATCAAAATAATAGCAAATAATAACAAAATGACTGTGATCTCAGTGGAAACTATAACTGTTATATGCTGCCTTTTTGTAAGACAGAAATGTGGTAAAGATAAACAACTTTTAACAAATTGTATTTGTCTTTACACTACAGTCCAGAAATAAACCAACAACAAAAAGGTCAAGCAAGTGGAGGTATGTTCATATTTATTCATAATACCAACATGAGTATGATTTGATTGAAACAACACAACTGTCTTCACCAGTTACAGTGAAATTGACTGTGATAATGACCATACCATAATAGATATCAGGATCAAACTCACTGAGTGTTTCTTTCTTTAAACAGCGCCACAAACCACACAGGAGCCTGTGAGTGACTTTCAGTTTTAGTTTTTTCCTCAGCACAAGCCTTTTTACCTTATTGACAAATATTCAATCATCATTATAGGCATTATCACTGTTTAATACAGTGGGCTTTGTTTTTAAATATTGGCTACATGAACATTTTATTACACTTTTACTTCATGTGACATCATCATTGTATATGGCGTTGTAATGTAAGAAAAACAAATGATTTTTTTTTTCATTTGCTATTTGTAGCACTATCAAGAACCCCTTGATTTCCAAATGACTAGTGGAGACGGAGCAATTCTGGGAAATGAAAGGAATATATATGAGAATGAGTGTGGAACTGATAAGTATATAAATAATGACTATGTAAATGTAAAACATGGGTTTTCAAACCGACCGAGGGCTCCTGCACCTCCACCAGGTGAGCAGTTTCATAAAACTTAAATAGATCCTGTCCCATTTTAGACATTATATGTGTGCTTTGACTACATCACAAAATAAGAACTATTCATTCTGTCCTGCACAGACACTGAAGAAATACCTTTATTTTATTACGTGCTTGTTTTATGTCTACATTTAGGAATCAAACCCTCCTTCTGTGCGCCATTGAGGAAATAAAGACACCGAAACATCTATTGCACTGAGTCTTCCTGCATTCTTTCTGCCGTTTGTGATATATCTGTACCTTATATACATATATAATATTTGTATTCAAATGTTTATTTGCAGGTTCATGTAAAAATCTGAGCACAAAAACACAGTAGAAAGCAGATTTAACATTTTCTTTTCAAAATAGTCTGTTTTCAGTTAAGAATGTGGTTCATTCAGCTTTGCTTAACACATTTCACCATTGTAAAATTTATCCCAACATCAGTGTAAAATCTGTAACAAACATTCACTCAATCCAACTGCTCCTGCTAATGTGTAAATTATTATCTGCAATAAATTGCAAAAGATTTTCCTCATTCTTTTGTGCACTGAGCAAATAAAAGAAAACTGTGATAGTGGTGATGAAAAACAAAGGTTACATTCATGACTGAATTCACCTTTAGACCTGAACACAACATCACTCACAAAAGAAATGAGGAAGTGACAGGTTTTGGTTAGCAAATTTATATTGCTCTCATTTATATGGGTGTGATCTCGTTGTTGCTGTTTTTTTTTATTTCACTATTATTTTTCAAATAATTAAACTACTGTTTTATTTATTATTTGTGTAAAAATAACATTTAGCAGATCTATTTCCCAAAATAATGAGTTAATTTCTGGTTCGTTCAGCCTTCTGGTTCTTTTGTATACATGAATAAGGCCACTGTATTTTTCCTCATGGTTTGCAACTAACAACTTTGCAGCTGATAAGGATTTATCAAGACAAATATACATAATTAAACTTTAACTTTGATTGTGTTTCATGAGGAGTGAAGTGTGTTCATTACAGATGATTTCTAAACAAGCTGCATGTAGTCAGTAATCACATCACACTCATGGTACACCATTGCCATGCTGTATACAATCATTTGGGGCCATATTAACAAGTATTTCATTTCAACACTCTCAATACTAATATAATAATCCTGTTAGAACTAATAAATGTTGATCCAGGAAGTGGTATAAGACTGTGCAAGCTGTGGGGGTTTTGATGGAAGCGATTGTTAAGACATAGGTGTTACTGTAACAGTGATGTGCCAGGAGGCATTTCGGTGTGGAGTTTGTATGTTCTCTCCTTGATGTTAGTTTCCTCTGGGTTTCCCCCACAATCTAAAGACATACAGGACAGGTGAATTGAAGAATGTAAGTTTGCCCGTAGGTGTGAGTGCGAATACGAATGTGTGTGAGTGTGTCATCCCTGTGATGGACCAACCATCTGTCCATTGTGTTTTCCTATACGACCTGAGACACTGGGAAAGGCTCCAGTCTCCCCACGACCCTAAATAGGACAAGTCGTTTGGAAAATGGATGGATGGTTCTAGTCCTCCCTCTCTCTGACACTCTTCTTTCCACACCAATGTGTCTTCCTTGATCTGTTTCCAAACAAATTCATTAGGAAGATTTACACCTGGGTCGACTTTCAGCTAAAATTGTAATTAGTTAATTTTTTTCAGTTGCTAACAAGCATTGTTCAATACTGAAACCATATTTTCAAAACTCTTCATACCGTCTGCATTACCGAGATGACTTGGCCAAACAGTTAATCTCACCTCCAAAACTCACGCAGACCAACAAAACCCTATGTGTCTCAAAATAAGCTTGTTCCACCAAAACACTGCCAACAATTCTCATTGAGAAAACATGCATGTCATTCATAACACACTGACCTAAAAACACAAGCAACAGGGAGCAATACATAAATGATTAGCTTTTATTTTTAAAGTTTGAATGATTTTTCACATAAATGTATTATATAATAATTATTACATAATTTATTATAAGAGAAGAATAAGATCTTTTCATTTTACTAACTGCATGACAGCATAAAGAATGAATAAGAAATGCAGCAATTTGCTTTTTCTATATCTTTACATATAGTAATTTACTATTTACTTGTCAACAACAAAAAATCCTGAAGCAATACTAATTACAAAATATAGCTGCTAGCAGCGATGACGGGACCGCCAACCCGGTGGCTTCAGGGCAACTGTGCACAGCGGGCAATAGGCATTTAAAACCGGTAAACATAAAAGGACTATGTCAAAGTTATTTGAATACACCACATTTACTGCAGCAGTTGGTGCCAATATGATCACAAACCACAACAGCCACATCCATGAGATCGTTTAAATTGAGTTGACTTTCATGTCATAGAATGTCATAAGTCAATTTCAAATAAGTGCAGAATATCATCCTAATCTGCCATGTCTCTGTTTTTCTCAGACAACCTCTATAAAAAATTCCAAAGCAAATTATATACTGTTATTTGCTCAAACTCCACAGTGCTCTGAGAAATCTAATCCAGTCTACTGCGAATGTCTGTGATTGCTGATGTTGTATTATTCTAACACTTCTCTTCATGTGTTTTTTGACCTCCCTGAACTATCGTTTGTGCACCAGCCTTATCCTCCAAAAGCATGCTTTCATTTAATTTCAACATGTGTGGTATACGATGAAAGAATTATTAATAAATTAATAAATAGAGCCAAATCACAGAACCTGCAAAGGCGATTTTAATATCAGTCTCAGGTAATAGTAAGGTACACGTCTAAATTTTTCTGCTCACTTATGCAACTTTATTTTAAACAGCCACTTTTATAAAATCAAGTGAAATTTACTTAAATAGGGATTTTTAATACATTTTAATTATATCCATACATAATTCATTTAAAGACATGCGTTGTACGTGATGTTTGCAAACACAGCACATGACTTTCTATAACACCCATGTCTAGAAAAAACACACTCTCCTCTGTAAAAACAAATTAAAACAAAGATTTAAGTCTTGTATTAATCAGAACATGAAATCACAGGTGTTGGTAATAATAATTGTAACTCAAATGACATTTGAAAAGTAGTCCTGTCCAAATAGTGATATAATGTCATGGTTCAATTTCAAATGAGTGTGAAGTTATCATTTGCTGTTCAATATTTCTATAGGTTCATCAAAAAATGGGTAAACACACACATACACACACACACACACACACACACATGGGGTAATGTCCTCATAAGTCACCCTCTCCTTGTAATACCTATGTCATACCCATGTCATAATACAAATTTGTGTCCTGATATGTCACAAAAACATGCACGCACACACACAGGTTTGTATCGCTAGTGAGGACACTGCATAGACTTCCATTGATTTTATATCAGGTCAATTATATTTTCTATCACCTAACCCAACCCCTACTCCTAAATAGGGTTGGGTATCGTTTGAATTTGAACGATTCCGATTCCAATTCCGATTCCTTGTTTCGATTCCGGTT
The DNA here is from genome assembly GCA_003731715.1 of Anabarilius grahami. Classification (NCBI taxonomy): domain Eukaryota; kingdom Metazoa; phylum Chordata; class Actinopteri; order Cypriniformes; family Xenocyprididae; genus Anabarilius; species Anabarilius grahami. The sequence goes on along the minus strand of RJVU01072388.1, from coordinate 3,981,849 downwards.
CCTAACGATTCTCGATTCCGATTCTTTTAAGAGGCAGGGTCAAAAAAAGTTTAGGATATTTTAAATGAGCTAGCTAACCAACGGTCTTTCTGAAGGAAATAGTCTGACCTTCTCCATCAATTTTAATTCTATGAAATTTTTACTTTTTATGAACTTTACTATGAATTTCTCACAGGGCTGTTTTCAACTACAATTTAAATATCAAATCTATGAACTTGAATATAAATATTATAAATTATGAACATATTTTCACAGGGGTACACTTTCCTCAAGAGAGCTTTATTTTTGAAAACCATGAAAACACATTTACACATGAGTGTATGATGCTGCAGGTACTTGAACATGTTACCGTGCTCCCACTGATGGGCTAACCTGGTGCAGAATAGCAAATAAACAATAAGAAACAACTTGTAAAACCCAGTCCAGATTAGCAGCAGGTACAGTATAAAATCAGAAACAGTTCTTGTTTAGGAAAATGATCATATCTGCCTTCTCAGGCAGGATGCGTGAGCGTTCTGGACAGATAGTATCTCCTGCTGTGCACACATTTGTTTCTACTCCATGAACTCACTTCGGTAAAGTTGGTTTTATATTCGCACATTCGGACTTCTGATAAATTCAGACTTTCCAATAAATGTGCAATAAATTAATGTTTGCGAATTTTAAGCAGCGACATGATATTGACAACCAACGATTGTCAACTTACAACATTTTTCACAGTCGATCAAAATAGGCAAGTATTGTTTTAATGGCATATTTACTTGTGAATGTCCACTGAATGTCCAATGTAGTGTGATTAACAAAGCTATTGAATACGGATGCCCGAATGTGCGAATATAAAACCAACTTTACCGAAGTCATGAACTCGGAGGTGCTTTATCATGTTCGACGTGCACCCTCCTATGCACGAAACAATCTTGCCGCAAATGTTGCATTTTGGCGAGATTTCGTTCTGTTTAAAAAAAGTGAAGCCACACTTTGGACCGCCGACGCACGCTATCCATGTTCGACTCGCTCGGTTATGCCAACACTTCCGATGGACGCTTCTTCGTTGGTGTTCAGCGGTTTCTTCTTCCAGTCGGCGAACTGTGAATCGAAACTAGGAATCGAAACTAGGAATCGAAATTTAAACTTTTGAACGATTCCGGGAAAATCGAAAAGCTAGTCCCGGTTCCAATCGATACTCGATACTCGATACCCAAGCCTACTCCTAAACCTACCCATCACAGAAACATGTAACCATCACTAGATTTAAATAAAAATATATTTTGGCTGATTTATAAGCCTTTTAAAATAGTGAGGACCAATCAATGTCCTCACTAGTGGGTTGTGAAAGTATTCCACAAAATAAGTGAGGACATTTGGTCCTCGCAAGTATAGTCAAAACAAGTACAGAGAGGGACACACACACACACATACACACAGAGAGAAAGAGTCAGACTGAGGGAGGGAGGGGGAGGGGGGTACCACAGAGAGAGGGTGAAAAAAATCCACATTCAAACCAAAATATCAGACTTCCTGTTGGTCAGAGCTAATGACTGTAAATTAGAAAGTTGTCCGGCTTAATGAGGACAATATGCAAACAATTTGAAACATGCTAAGTGTCTCAAACCCATCTAAAACAAATATTGAAGTTTGATCTGTTGCTATGGCAACAGTGTTTGAAAAATATTAAAAATCTTTTTACAGGTCTACATTGTCTAGACATTATTCTAATGAAGTTTGAAGCAAATTGGGTAAAAATTAGAGGGTGATCTTAAAGCATTTTGAAAGTAACACACTTCCTGCTGCCAGTTGGTGGCGCTTTAACTTTGACTCACAATAGTCACATCCATGTGATCAGCCTCCTACAACAAACACACAGCTGAAGTTTCATAAAAATCAATCAATGTATGCAGAAGTTGGAACACATTTCTTTTTCCCTTTTCTCCCCATAAATGTGTTGCCTCGCCACGGCCAAACCGTTTGAGATATGACAAAAATCTGCTGGCAATTTTACATCCTCAATGTCTTGACTTCATTCTGACTGAGTTTGGCGGTGATCAGATTAATCACCTAGAAGAAGTATATCAAATTCCAGAACATGTATTTTTCAAACAACCCATAATAGCTGACTTCCTGTTGAGCCGGCGTATAACTTAGATACGTCAAAGTATTATCCTAGTGCATTTCTTAGGAAACAAAAACCGTGGCGGCACCATTTTCCCTCATTCAGTCACAGCAGGACGGGCTCACGCAACGGTCAAGAAAAATAACAGGTAAGCATTTCGAACTACTTTATTCATATTTGTGGCACTTTTGAACGCTTTCTGTTTTATTCTCGTACCTATTTAGCTGAAGATTAACCAGCTCAGTAATACTAATTTGTTTAACGTTTGCTAGCAAACAATCGAGGCACCAGGTCACCAGCCAACACGCTATCCAAGTTAGCGACGGCAGGTGATATGCTGTGTTTTATACCCCACACGTTGTCTGTGGTAAATGAAGAAATATTTTTTGTGCTTTCTCACAGTCGGACTCAGATAATGCGACTTTTATGTTTTGAGATGGTTGGCAGACCATCTTTCACATCTCTCGCGTGCGGCGCCCAGGTGTGCCTCATACGTCCTGAAAAGTGAAGCTGCGGGCTCTTTGATCGCCCCCTGGTGGCTGGATGCAGTACAGGTCATAAACCTCGCCCTCTCAATGCAGACGAGCGAGACTTCAGTCAAAACATAAAAATAAATTATGCCTCAAATAAAAGTTTCCGAAAGATGGTTTTGGTCATTTAAGGTAGTTGTTATCACGCTGATATACAGGTGCTGGTCATATAATTAGAATATCATCAAAAAGTTCATTTATTCCACTAATTCCATTCAAAAAGTGAAACTTGTAGATTATATTAATTCATTACACACAGACTGATATATTTCAAATGTTTATTTCTTTTAATTTTGATGATTATAACTGACAACTAAGGAAAATCCCAAATTCAGTATCTCAGAAAATTAGAATATTGTGAAATGGTTCAATATTGAAGACACCTGGTGCCACACTCTAATCAGCTAATTAACTCAAAACACCTGCAAAGGCCTTTAAATGGTCTCTCAATCTAGATCTGTAGGCTACACAATCATGGGGAAGACTGCTGACTTGACAGTTGTCCAAAAGACGACCATTGACACCTTGCACAAGGAGGGCAAGACACAAAAGGTCATTGCAAAAGAGGCTGCCTGTTCACAGAGCTCTGTGTCCAAGCACATTAATAGAGAGGTGAAGGGAAGGAAAAGATGTGGTAGAAAAAAAGTGTACAAGCAATAGGGATAACCGCACCCTGGAGAGGATTGTGAAACAAAACCCATTCAAAAATGTGGGGGAGATTCACAAAGAGTGGACTGCAGCTGGAGTCAGTGCTTCAAGAACCACTACGCACAGACGTATGCAAGACATGGGTTTCAGCTGTCGCATTGCTTTTGTCAAACCACTCTTGAACAACAGACAGCGTCAGAAGTGGCTAAAGACAAAAAGGACTGGACTGCTGCTGAGTGGTCCAAAGTTATGTTCTCTGATGAAAGTAAATTTTGCATTTCCTTTTTGGAAATCAGGGTCCCAGAGTCTGGAGGAAGAGAGGAGAGGCACACAATCCACGTTGCTTGAGGTCCAGTGTAAAGTTTCCACAGTCAGTGATGGTTTGGGGTGCCATGTCATCTGCTAGTGTTGGTCCACTGTGTTTTCTGAGGTCCAAGGTCAACGCAGCCGTATACCAGTAAGTTTTGGAGCACTTCATGCTTCCTGCTGCTGACCAACTTTATGGAGATGCAGATTTCATTTTCCAACAGGACTTGGCACCTGCACACAGTGCCAAAGCTACCAGTACCTGGTTTAAGGACCATGGTATCCCTGTTCTTAATTGGCCAGCAAACTCACCTGACCTTAACCCCATAGAAAATCTATGGGGTATTGTGAAGAAGAAGATGCGATATGCCAGACCAAACAATGCAGAAGAGCTGAAGGCCACTATCAGAGCAACCTGGGCTCTCCTAACACCTGAGCAGTGCCACAGACTGATCGACTCCATGCCACGCCGCATTGCTGCAGTAATTCAGGCAAAAGGAGCCCCAACTAAGTATTGAGTGCTGTACATGCTCATACTTTTCATGTTCATACTTTTCAGTTGGCCAAGATTTCTAAAAATCCTTTCTTTGTATTGGTCTTAAGTAATATTCTAATTTTCTGAGATACTGAATTTGGGATTTTCCTTAGTTGTCAGTTATAATCATCAAAATTAAAATAAATAAACATTTGAAATATATCAGTCTGTGTGTAATGAATGAATATAATATACAAGTTTCACTTTTTGAATGGAATTAGTGAAATAAATCAACTTGTTGATGATATTCTAATTATATGAACAGCACCTGTATATTCAATTGTTCGTTTTTTGTGATAAGTTTGATTTTAGCTAGCAATTTGGTGTTATAGAAACGGGGCATGTAGTCATGATTGACAGTTGATTGACAGCTTCTCTGAGGACTGTCGGAGCTTCGAGGGGAGATTGAAGATATATAACTAACTATTAATTTTCGATTTCTGTGTTATTTCACATTGACAAAAGGAGTTGTTCAGCAGTAAACTGTACTAACCAACCTACAGGATCTGACGGATCACTGAGCTTTTCTCGGTAACGTTAATTGTGGGCGTTATAAGCTAATTAATAAATGTTATTAGTTAAGATAACACACCTAACGTTAACCATGTCTGGAAAAAGCAGGTGATCGTTATCTGGCAGTTACTAATTATCTTTATGGGTATAAAATAATTAGCAGGACAAAACGTCTAGGTTACTATTGTAACCCCCGTTCCCTAAAAGAGGGAACGGAGACGTTACGTCGATACTGACGTAATGGGGTCTCGCTTGGGAGCCCAATCACCTCCAAGGATACAAAACAAGCCAATGGGAATTGGCCAGTGAGATTTACATGCCGGACCACACCCCCGGCATCCGGGTATAAATAGGTCCGGCATACTCACCTTCATTCATATTTTTGCTGAGGAGCCGAGATAGGTATATGGCCGCTCAGCGGTGACTCAGAGCTATAGCAAGGGGACGGGGTTACAATAGTAACCTAGACATTCCCATTCAGTCAGTCACGTTCGATGTTACGTCGATACTGACGTAATGGGGTCCAATGGAAAGCACCATAGCAACTGAACCACGTTACAAGTGTTAGGCGCCCAGAGTAAGCCCAGGATGTCTTCCATACCAGTGGGATGGAGAGGACAGGTGTGGAAAACACATATGGACTGGCCTGAGGACAGTAACGCATATGGAAGATCTCTGACGTAGGTCCTACCTTCCGGGAGGAACTCTAGCACTCAGAGAAAGGGCAGAGACTGTTATTTGCTCCTTACGTTTTCTAATTTGAAACTCATAATAACAATTTGTTGTCATGCTTTTGAAATGAATCTTTTTAGAGCAAAGACGGCGAAGGTTGGTGTGATATCAACATGGCTACAATAATATGAGTAAGTAGAATTCACATTGAACAAATCGATGGGCTTTAGTATAGTACGAAATGCAAATTGTCACATTATGAACAGTTGTTCAATTATAATTTATATACCGGTAGCCTATTTAAAATACATCAATGATGAAGCAGTCGTCTGGGCGGAAGTTTGATAATGCGACTCCACCTCCGGGCTCAACTGATGATTCCTTCTGCGCATGCCCAGGCTCCCTCCAAACGTGACGTTTTTGCATAACGTGTCAGTGCCCATCGTCGTCCGTTTTACATTCAGTTCATTACAATGGAGGGAAGTGTCATCGCATCGTCCATCTTTTTACAGTCTAAGGCGGCACCACAGAAACTACAGCAGCAACCGATAATGCAAACTCACCCATTCCCTAGATGTTGCCCTAGAACCCTTTTTCACAAGATGTAATATAAGTTTAAGGTGTCCCCTGAATGTGTCTGTGAAGTTTTAGCTCAAAATACCCCATAGATTTTTTATTATTCAATTTTTTAACTGCCTATTTTGGGGCATAATTAGAAATGCGCCGATTCAGCGCGTGTCCCCTCGCGCTCCCCGCCCCCAAGCTCGCAACTCTATAATACATTGCATAAACAAAGTTCACACAGCTAATATAACCCTCAAAATAGATCTTTACAAAGTGTTCATCATGCAGCATATCAGATCATGTAAGTATGGAAATTATTTGGATGTTTACATTTGATTCTGAATGAGTTTGATAGTGTGCTGTAGCTAACGGTGCTGAAGCTAACTTTACACACTGTTGGAGAGATTTATAAAGAATGAAGCTGTGTTTATGAATTATACAGACTGCAAGTGTTTAATAATGAAAATAACGACATGGCTCTGGTCTCAGTAAATACAGTAAGAAACAATGGTAACTTTAACCAAATTTAATAGTACATTAGCAGGCATAGGCATCTGGCAGCGGCACTTCCGACAGCATCTAGAACAGCCAGGGACTTCTTCGGCAGCACCTGCCGCTGGCCAATATAATTCAATGTTTTTTTTTTTTTTTAAATTTTAAAAACTAAGTTTCATCAAAATAACATTATATACCAGAGGACTATCATTTGTAAGCATTTATCACAAATTGTATTAATAATGTTCTGATGCTCCACTACATAAGAGAAAGCTGAAATTGTTGCGAGTGTTTATTTAGGCTACATATCCAGTAATAAGTGTAAATAGGCCTATCAGTTCATTGTTTTCAGTGTCGACGAAAATAGTAAATCACATGCTTTGATAAAATAAAACTGCAGTATTATCCATTGCTTTGAAATGCACATGAACATAAACTGATATTCAGTTAATACAGAAATTTATTTCTGATAGACTATGCTCCACAAAACTGAAATTGCGGCATCTCATAGCGGCACTTCAGGTGGCATCTCCTGCAGCCAAGGATATTCTCCGGCAGCTGTCGCTATAGCGGCATCTCGGAGCGGCATCTCCTGCAGCCATGGACTTTCTTCTTATTTTAAAAAGCTACATTGCTTACAAGCTACATCAAATTATATTGGCCAGCGGCAGGTGATGCCGAATAAAGTCCCTGGCTGTTCTAGATGCCGCGGCCGCTGGAGATGCCGCTCTAGCGATAGCTGGCAAAGAAGTCCCTGGCCGCTGGAGATGCCGCCGGAAGTGCCACTACGAGATGCTGATGCCGTGGCCGCTGGAGATGCCGCTGTAGGGAGAGCTGCCGAAGAAGTCCTTGGCTGCTAGAGATGCCACCGGAAGTACCGCTACGAGATGCCGATGCCGCATTTTGCGCCAGCCCCTGCTGGAGAGAGCCCCTGCTGAGAATTTACAAATATCACTAAAAATATCATGATATCATGGATCATGTCAGTTATTATTGCTCCATCTGCCATTTTTCGCTATTGTCCTTGCTTGCTTACCTGCATAAAGTCTGTTGATTCGGCTGTGCAGCTCCAGACGTTAATACTGGCTTGTCTAATGCCTTGAACTTGGGCTGGCATATGCAAAAGTTGGGGGCTTGCATAATAATGATCCCAACTGTTGTGTCACAGTCGGTGTTATGTTGAGATTCACCTGTTCTTCAGAGGTCTTTTGCACAAATCAAATTTACATAAGGAGGAAACAATGGTGTTTGAGACTCACTGTATGTAATTTCCTTGTACAGAACTCTAATTATTTAACTATGCCAAGGTAAATTCAATTTTCAATTCTAGGGCACCTTTAATAGTTATTTATGACCCGCTTCGTAAGTTTCATCTAGTATATCCTTGTAATGCTAATTCATTTTACTAAAGTAGCCGAAGCCCCAGTGAACAGAGGATCGTTTATGATGGCTGTTTTGCTAATGTTAGTTAACATTTAAGGCTGTTATTTGCTCCTCACGTTTTCTAATTTGAAACTCATAATAACAATTTGTTGTCATGTTTTTAAATTAATCTTTTTAGAGCAAAGACGGCGAAGGGTGGTGTGATATCAACATGGTTACAATAATATGAGTAAGTAGTAAGACTTGATTTTCCTGCTAGACAAAAACAGAGATCAAGCATCCTGCAATAAAGCAATAAATCTCATCTGGAGAAGAAGATCTCAAAGAAATAGCAAAGGACAACGCCTTGCCCCATTAATTTCTAATTGGAAACACAACCTAAGAATGAGAATCATTTGAAATTGGAGGCGCTGAAAAGGCATACACGCGTTAACCTTCGCCCAGGCCGTCGGATTCCGTTTTTGGGCCGATGTGGGGTTCCTTAAAAATTGGTGACATTCCCTCCGTGATCTCCCATATCCTGTTGGCTAGTGTCTTTTCAGTGGAAAATTGGGATTTGCAACAAGTAAGAGGTTTGATCATCTTCTCTTTCTTCAGGTGTGGTAAGTCCATTTTTATTTGCATTTTAGAAGTGTTGAGGGAAAGATAGCTGCATCCTATTTAGACACATTTGTAGAATGGGTCGGCATACCCAGATTTAAGATCGGAGACCGAAATCCGGTGGGGCTGGAGAATTAGACAACCATATTTTATCAGGGACATGATAGCAGCAGCGTAGATGAGAAATGATATCCCTTGCTTTAACTTTAAAGATCTCCTTGTTTGCCTACGCAACAAGAGACTAAACCTAAATTGGAATAACAGCATCCAAATTTTATTCTGGTATTCAACAGAGGGCTGTAAATTAAAACCTATAATTCTGAGGTAAAGAATGCCCAGTTACATGTTTATTTGCCTTGCTGCAACAACGTTGCATCATTGAAAATAAGCAAATGGTCACGTTGTGGAAAAATCTTGCGATTGGATAAGCCAAAAGATAAGGGAGAAAAATCTCTCACTGGAATCCTTTGTGTGTGAAATGTGAAGCTGGACAAAACAGGGTTGTGAAATGAAAAATTTTCAAAAGAAAAGACTTGTGTATAATTCTGTCTCAGCCCTGGAGAACTGCTGCCATGCAGAAGTCCTAGAGACTGCAATTAGGAAAAAAATACACTAAATTTTAAAACTGATGTATATAATGATAAATATGATTTCACTGAGAGACTTGTAACCAAGTCTAAGGGTTTCACCCATTCAGAGGACATGCTCAGTTCGTCTTTGTTTCATAAAAGAAATTTAGCCAAAGAATAAGATGAATCACATCACTTTGAAATTGTTCAAGAGGTGCTAAGGAGGTTTACGACTGATGCATAAATGGTGTAAACAGCACTGGTTAAGGCTGAGTCTTATAAAACATAAATCTTTTACCTTGGTCTGAGTTCAGAATTTAAAAAAAATTACTGCACTCTTGTATGTTGTTTGGTGTCTCAAAAGAGACTGAAAAAACAAACAGACCGAAAAGTAATCTTTGTACTCTCAGTCAGACCTGTGTTTGTCCAACCTTTCTTTTCATATCCAAATAGATTCTCAAAGGAATGTAATTGATAACATCTTAGCCCAAAAATAAGAAAATTGTGTCCAATTCTATATTGTAGTCACAAAAATCTTAAAGTTGAGCAAATGATTTGACCCAATATTCACAGCATCAAAGTCTGTAACTGTTTCCAGTTTGTCTTGTTGCTGTGAACACAATGCCATCACAGCTGTAGCTGCAGGGCCAAATGCCTTCTAAAAGATCAGTGAGATAACAAGTCACTCTGGGAAAATTACTCAGCCAAGACCCTCTTGATACCAGCAAATAAAATTATTTTTTTATACTATTTTAATATCATTTATATTATGATCACATTATGATATATATTATATTATAATGGCCAGGGATGGCCTTTAATCTCATGATGATTCAAGCAATGGGTTGGAAGAAAGGATTTTGGAGAGGAGCAGAAGGAACCAGAAGGTAGACAGAAGCACTATTAGTGCTGAAAGAATTATGAGGAATCAATGGAAGGATTCAAATTTGTAATTGTGTTAGACACATTGTTTTCACAGAACACACATTCTAGTTGTTTGTGCTACATGTGCACCTAGACTAGTTGAATTTATTCTTTAAAACATGACTGCTTTACTGTAAGTGATGCGTGACACACTTAGGTTTAAGGTTGTAGATGCCATGCATTCTAGACCATGTGTCTTGTGTAAGTTGGAATAACTAGTACTGAAATTGTACAAGCGGGATAGAGGGAAACAATTCACTGGAGGGGCATGTGGAGGAAGACGGAGGCTGACGAACTGGCCAGGCCGCCCGTGTTTCTGGGGGGACTGGACGAGATGAGCACTTGGAATCCTGAACCTCTTCGACAATGAATTTGGAGCCATTTAAATACAAAATTAAATTAATAGTATCGTTTAAGGAAACATAATCGTCAGGTTAATCAAAACGGATTGTGCTCTCGTCCAGTCCGTCCAGAAACAGGGCGATTAAACGAGCGTCTGACCAATTTGTCAGATAAGCTAGCTCTACGAACTCCTCCACATACCTCTCCAGCGAACGTCCAACCTGAAAGAGCCCAATTAGACGATCCGCTGCCGACATCAGAGTGTGAGATCCACAAAACAAAGGTATTTATTACAATGAAGGAGGCCGGTACAACTAACACACATAGAATAACATTTAGAACGGACAAGGAGTGAAGGGAGTGAGTCCGATATAAAGGGAGTGCTGATGAGGTAGTCCAGGTGCAGATGATGAGTGCTGATGGGGAGAAGACGAGGGAAGTGAGTGCAGGTGTGGAGACAGGAGGATTATGGGAAATGGAGTCCGGGAGACAAGGGATCTGTGACAGTGTCTATGTTGAATTTATTTGTCTCCTAAATGGAACACTCAGCTATCTTCCATATAGCTGCAGTTACACCATGTACAGGAGCAGAATCGCCATAAGGCTACAATGTGCTTCACAATTGCATTAAATAAATTGTGAGGAAAGAAAAATGTAAGGAAGAAATCAAATTAATGGAAAAGAACTTCTTTATCTTCTATCTGTGCAAGAATCTTTAATGAGAAAAATTACAATGCCCAGTATTTATCAACTAAAACAATCAACCTGATTGTCATATCTTGAATAGGCTAAATCCATTCAAGATCAAAACATGAATTAAAAATTGATTCTATTGATCTGTAACCCAGTGACAAGGGGAGGTACAAGTTTTGATTTTCCTTTGCAACAAAACCACAAACAAAGTGGACAAATGTTAGCAAACTCCTCTCTGGGAGTGCTAGATCATATGGGATCTTATCAGGGAAGTTATTTTACTGGACATGTAATTCAAGTTTTTAAAATTTTAATATCAGGCAGAAACTCTTCAGTTTTTACAGACGACAGAGGTCCAAATGGTCAAGTATTTGAAGAACACCATAAATACCAATTGCTAAACAAACAGCACAACACCACGAAAGGTGATCTGGTGCCCTAATCACAGATCTAGCTAGTGTGAGATTTCCCCAGGAGACCCGGGGGGCATAATGCTAACGACACAACAGGCTGTGTAAGCACAGCTGCAATAGCAACTCAAGGTGCAAGATTCTCTGACAATGCTTAAACACCAGCATTGTCAGATAGTCAGATAGACATTGTCACATAGATCTGACCAATAACATTCAGTTTTATCCGGCCTTTTCTTTGCAGAAACATAATCATAATAATGATCTATGTCTCTGTGTGTGAAAGTCTCATTAATGACAATGATTTATGACATGGATGCATAAGAGCGCTTTCTTCCCAATCGCGGGGGTTTTTATTTTGACGGAACGCAGCACATCCGGTGGAGTGCTTCACAGTTCTGTGTGCACGCAATTCAATCTTGCATCAGCCGTCAGCTGTCTCCAGCGGGAACGAGCCATAAGATTCAGTGAAAGACAGCAATTATATGATCATCTTTATGTTCCTTTGAGTGTTTAAAGTTGTGTGCGTCCAGAGAGAAAGTGAGTATTGCAGATTTCATTATATTACTCAAGCCTAGTTGATTGCTGTTTCCTGAATACAGATGTTAAAAGAGTGATAATACAAAATGGACGCTAGTGTAACATTTAGCAGTATTTGAGTTCACATGTAATATAGTAAGCTGTCTATAATGTTATACCAACCCTGTTTGTTGTAACAAATGCGACATTGTGTTGATTTTGGGGGAAGCCAGTAGCTTATTAATGCCATTCATGTTGTTGTTATGAATGTGAGCATATTGATATTGAGAATTGTAATAAGAAGCATTGTTTGTTAGAACATATCTTTATTTTGTTTGTTGCAGACCACACACACACACACGAGTATACTGACTTCTAAGGACATAAAGCACAAGACGATACCACTCTGCACCAGTATTCATGCTCATCTCCTATGTGTGAACAGAGAACATGATTTAATGTAACGCACTACAATCTGGCTCCCCCTCTGCATATGCCTGTACAAATAAAACTGTTGAACAGGGTTTCTTCTCCGACTTTGGTGTTCTAACCGACACACCCGGACCAACTCCACCTCCTTAGTGACAACTAGCACCTTACAGTCCTTAGCCCCTCAGCTACACTCTGTAATCTAAAACAAATTTTCTTCTAATGGCATACAATCTTAACAGATTAAAGCCATTTGCAACAACTTTCTGGATAAAACCATTCAAGAAAAATTAAGATGACACCATCTATCTTAACGCAATTTGTTTAAAGGTTCAAGATCAACTGTTTTTTCTGTGTGTCTGTTTCCCTTTCAGGACTGACAGCTGCCATTTTAAGGGCCAGATTCCACAAGGGTGTCTCTGTATTGAGCCATGATACACAACTTCACACACAGGAGATGGGGGTGTAGAAACTTCAAGAGGCCATCCACACCTCATAACACTAATAGATACATGGCCTCCCAGTGTAGAACTAGAACTAAACTATGCAACACAAATTATGGTAGGATAGACCACCCATCTTCTACACAAACATACAGAACACACACACTACAAACTCACAACATCTCTACCTGGCATAGATCATAAGACTATCTAGACTAAAATTATTCACATAATGCAAATCTAACATACATAATTCACCTTCATACATATAGGACAAGGGAAATTATTGTCATAATTTCTTTTCTTTTCTTTTTAATTCAGTCAGGACCACTTAAGTCAAAAATTACAAGAGACAAAATTTAGTCAATTTTTTATTGGCATATTTTGCTAAAGTTACAATTTGGCGGTATGGCTCTGTTCTAAATTCCCCGTCCTTTTCATGAGCTCCATGAAAGCCAAGACCGGGAACAGCAGCAGCTTCTGGGGACAACCTCCCATTTTTTTAAACTGGGAGAGCAGCAGAAAATCCCCCTATTGAGAACAGAGCATGCATCAATGACAACACAATGACTGTCATGTAGCGTGTCGTCGAGCAGCCAGGGAAGAGTCAGGAAGCACTCAATAGTATTCCCAAATGCCAGTCGTGGTTTATTTTAAATGCCTTTCACCAGCAGGTGCAACCGACAAAATACTAAAACGGAAAAAAAACAAAACAAAACAAAAAAATATATATATAATACAAAAACGAATTCAACACATACTTGTACAAAAATATAAAAGAAAATGCTGTGAGCAGCAAAACCTGGCACTACACAAGGCACAGCGGCACATCTGGAATATGAAACTGTTTATCTCACTTCAAACAAACAGCTTCACGTGCTTGCATACTTCACAGACTGCCCCAAACATACACAGATCATGGGTTAACTAGACCAGTTTCCCGCCAAACACTAATGGATCAAACCATTGTTACGGGGAAAGATTTCACCCGTAACACTTCACACCAGATTCATTGAATATCCTATAAATACATAAGCAATTAATTTCTAAAGTTTCAATCATAACACCAACCAGCACAACATACTAATACAAAAGAAAGATTCATCAGATCATAGTATTTACACATCTCTCCCCACTTTTAAAAATAGTATGACCGCTCAATAAGAGTTACTGGTGATATTCACATGATGTCATTGTGTGTTTCCAAATACAGGATCAGACAGGAAATTAGAAATGCAAGACTATGACATGTATATACCATACAATAAACATATGCAAACCCATGTCAAAACATAACTAAATAAATAAATAACCAATAATACGGTGAACTGATGTTCACGTGATGATGACCTATGCGTTCATCATCACAATGACACTGATTAAGTTATACACAAGTTTAAGGAGGAGCTGGGGAGGAGGTGGGTTGCAAGGAGCGTGCAGTGGAAGCAGCCTAGCAGGCAGAGAGACTGAAGCTGCGTTTAAGTAATGCACCTTATTTTAGAGTTGCCAATGGAGTCCATAGAAATCGGATCAGCTGATATGGGTGGGGTTGGAATTTGCGAATCAGCTGATAGCGGAGCTTGACTACGAGGCCTGCCTGAACTAACGCTGATGCTCAATTTGTGTCAATTTTGATGTGCATGGCTTTAGTCACACATCAATTAATAGAATTTCTGATCATTCAAATTACAAATTCAAAATCTAAATGAGACCTATTCAGTAATGTAACTGGTCTCTTTGGACAAAATGTTTATTATGTCCAGTCCTTGACATTGTTGCAAACTAGGAGGGCCCCCTAGTTTCCAACATATGACTATTGATGACTATTGCAAGCATTTCTGTCAATCTGTTACATAATTTCCAGTCAGATCTGTATTCTTGAGTGTGACTTGTACAATCAAATGCACAGATGATGGTTGTAAAAGCTAACAAGAGATTTTAAATCTCTGTTTCTTTAAATTCCATTCTCTAATTGACTTGATTGAAACCTTAGTTTTGCATTAAGGATTTGCAGTTAAAACAACTATTATAGACAGTTTTATAATTGTAATTATGAAATTGTGTATTTCTATGTTTAAATATCTCATATATTTAATTATGCATACCACTGGTAAATATACTAGTTATTTAGACTCTTTGCTACTTGCCTTTAACTTATCCAGAACAAGTCTAAATTCCACTATCATATCACAGTGATAGTGAAGAATCTGGTGATTAAATGAGACCTGCTCACTAAAGATAGGACTCTGAAAGGGAGACCTTGTTTACCACTCGCACTTATGACATGTTCATCATGTGTTATTTTGAGTTATTCTGTTTTTCCAACAACCCTTTTTCTCATCTTACAATAACACCAAATTCATCAGTGTTCAAGTATTGAATGGTCACTCAGAAGTTGTTCAGGTGTCCTGCACGCAATGGAGCATCATCAGTGAAATGAATCCTTCACCCATGGAAATTTGACCTGCCCGGCAAACCAAACCTTCTACTTGAAGGTACTTCTCTCAGGATCAATTAAACCTGGGGCGGACACAGGTGTTTCCGTAAAGTGTAATGAGACTTTCCTGACAGAGGAGAAGAAGAAGAGAGCTAGTTCAAGATGAGCAATTCTAATTTTTTTCAGAAAATGAGCGATGGTTTCACTAGATAAGACCCTTATTTCTCATCTGGGATCGTGTTGAACAATTTGAAGCGGCAGTGAAACTAATTTTGACCTTTTGTGCCCATTGAAGTCTACTATAAGGAGAATAATCCTGTAATGTTTTCATCAAAAACTTTAATTTCTTTTCGACTGAAGAAAGAAAGACGTGGACATCTTGGATGACATGGGGGTGAGTAAATTATCAGGAAAAGTTTATTTAAAAGTGAACTAATCCTTTAACGTGCTTACTTCTGCCACCGACACCAGCGGCTTAATGGAAGGCCGTAATATTAGTCAAAAACTCTGCTTCACAAGTAAGTGAGCATATTAGTCAAAGGATCTGCTGCTATGATCGTCGAATTCGCTGCAAGTAAACTGTGAGCTGGACGCGAACGACACTTTGAAAACGGAGGCTTCGTTGAGTATGAATTTCAACGCAACGTGTAACTGCTTCATGGACATTGGATTTCGTTGTGGAAACCTGAGGACGAGCTGTGGATTGTGGATGGTCTGCGGTTCCTGGTGGATTCGTGGTTCGTGGTGGATTACTTCGCTGTGGAATAGCTCCTGATGGAATACACAAATCCGGCGAAAAACGGAAGTAAAGCAGCACCGCCATTACTGCGTGCCTTGCTGCTAAGGAAGTAGCAGAAGTAGCGTGTTGGTCCCGTAGGCGGCTGTAGCAGATGTTAGCTATATAGTTTTATATATATATATATATATATATATATATATAGTTTTTACAACACTTCCCTCGGCCGGCCATGCAGTCACACACTACTTCGAGAACTTTGCAGTTTTCTCTCTGTATTGTTACTGACACATTATGGTACGAGTTCACTGCCTGTGAAAACCTCACGACACCTTTTAAAGTGACGAGCTCATCTGCGATGGTATGCAGTATCTAGCCAATCCATCCGGAGCTCATGTAATTCTGACCTTCAATCAATGCCCTGTAGTTTAGGTTCTGAAGCTCATCGCATGCCAGATGATTAATAAAATAATCTTAAATACCTGTAAGAACATGTATTTTATTGCTACAACTGGTCGTGGCTAAGGCCATCCTTAAAAATATTTTGGTTTGCCGTAACAGCCAAAAAAATAAAAAATGGTCGGTAGGTCGTAAAAAATGTAAATATATATTTTTTTATTGCATCACAATAAGTGTATTGTGATTGTCAAAACATTTTAGTAACTAAGCTGAATTTTATTAGGTTTAGTGACATGTTGCAACGTTTACATGGTAGGCTACAATTTCTGGTAAGCTACACTTTATTATTTTAATTCAATTATTATTATTTAATTATTATTGTAATTTGATTTAATATTGACTCATTTGGATAAATATTAGGTTGGCTACACAAGGTAGGCATTAATTTTTCTCAAGAAAAAAACAACTCGCCTAACTTAATGCTGTAAACATACAGAGAGCCCTATCAGCTGGCAGTATTATTTAAAAATAAAAATTTAAATATAATGCATTTTTTATTATAATAACAACTTTATTTAATGATAAGTAAAAATATAATAAAGATGTAATACAGTACACATATCAGCCAAAACAGGTTCTGTGTGAGGGGCTGCTAGCTGACAGCGTTCGGTCATTTCTGAGAGATTTACCTCAGACGAAGGTAAGTGTGAATACATAAATCCATTTTGAAAAACATGTTTACAAGAACATAACATACGTTGTTTGATGTTGTAATTTTTTTAATCTGTATTTCTAGCATGTCACATTTACAAGCACCAAAACGGTATTTATTGTTTGAATTTCGTAATAAAATTGACAGAATCTGAGAGCTGAGATTTTTGTCTATCATAAGTAACCTGCTCTGTCTAGTCTGTCGGTCTCTGTGTCCTCTTTACTTCGCGATTTTTCTGTGCGTGAGAAAATGGATGTGTGGCGTGAGAGCGTGTGAAAAGCG